>OY804595.1:19107122-19489241 GCA_963680895.1 Fragum sueziense | reverse complement strand
TTAACCCTTTCCCAAACAACAAAATTTTAGGGTGGTTCAATTTGAAAGCTACTGCAGACGACAAAATGGACGTTACAAAAGATAAAGTTTGTGAATGATATAAGACAGAAAATATTGAAGCAAAAAGAGAAACTGTTGTTTATCAGCAGTTTCTTCTTTTGTCTCAATGTTTTCCCAAGCCATTTCTACTAGGGACATCAGGGTCTTGTTTGGGAAAGGGTTAAATTGTTTTTGTTTGGCCTTTCACAATGATTCTTTAAACCTTTGCCAAAGGACAAATTTTGGAATGGTCCAAGTTAAAAAATGTTGCAGATTACAATTTCAAGTCAAGGAAATTTAAATTTTTTGGTAGAAATATTGTGGGAAATGAAGAAATTGCTTGTCACAAGCAATTTCTTCATTTTCCATGTTGTTTACTAAAGCCATTATGTTGTGGAGAGTCAAATGGAGTCACTGTAATTGGTTAACCCTCATCTTACCAACATGTTTCACATACACATCCTACTAACTGGGGTCCGTTTGGACCCCAAATGTAATTTTGTATTCCATAACAAAAATATGTTTCACAGAAGACATATTCTTTGTTTAAAGTTTGGAGCTACATGTATCTGATTGGTAATCAAGTTGGGCTTGTACTCTTAACTAGTAAAAAAGTTGTTCAAGTCCTGTTTCCTGTTATGTATGCCCCATATCATAAAGACATGAAGATTTATATGGACAAAGTGTGTCAGGCCTTGTAAGTGGTGAGACTGTCACTTTGCAATGTGCAGGAATATCAGAACTTTATTTAGCAAAATGACTGAAAAATTGTTCAAAGCAGCGAAACAATTGATACATATGGTATAAAAAGTAGCAATAGATTTATGATACAAAGTTTTTGTGCAACTACAGTTGCCGCCACATCGTATGGCACGTGTTTATGTTTTGTTTAACGTTCAATTACATTTGAAGAAAATATAAACATTGTGCCATACGATGTGGCGACAACTGTAGTAATTGGAAATTTTATGCTGATTTCAGTTCCATCAATGGTCGACATTACAGTTGGATTTCCTGCAGACAGACCGGAACCAACCCTACTAGATGCTATTGCAGGCAAGAAACTTACATGCTCAATGAAAGTCAAGTAAGTCAAACCTTTAAAACAGACGTATGAATGAAGAGCTAGAAGTAAATGCTTGTCAATATTGGTCTTGGATCTCAAAAAGGATCGGTATGGCAGAGTTTTCGCTTTACTTTTTCTGGAGAGGTCATTATGTCCCACTGTTCTTCAAATTAGAGGATCATGCCTATTGTAACATTGTTTCTTCATGCCTCTTCAGACCCGTAGGAAGCAATTTCATATGGGGGGGGGGGGGGGGGCTAAAGCCCTTGTCTTGAATATTGGGGGGGGGCTAATTTGGATTTTCCCCAAATTTCCAGTGTAGTAAAATTAAGAAAATTCTGCATTTTTAGCCAATATTGGGGGGGGGGGGGCTTAGCCCCCTAGCCCCCCCCCCTCCTGTTCCTACGGGCCTGCCCTTCATGTCTCGACCAATCAGATGGCTTGAAATGTAATTTGGATTTTGACAATCAATTAAGACATGTTGGTGAATACATTCCCTGCGTGTTACTTACAAATTCTTTGAACATTTCCAATAGAAATTAAGAAAAAAAAATAATTTGCCATTAAATGTTTCCATCGGACTTCCTTAGTACTCATCAGCAGGTTACTTCTTTAGAAAACGTAACATTGCTTGCAATGTTGGAGCTGCACCGCAGTTTCTTACCTTTTTGTCTTTGAAACAATGTAGAAGCTTTGATTTTTGTCCAACCTTAAACTTTTGTTTGATTTTTGTCCAACCTTAAACTTTTATTTAACTTTTGAAAAATAGGCACATAACACCATTCTTGAATTTCATGTAATTTGCTTATTAACCCTTATCATGCTGAATTAATTTTGACTAGAACACCTCCGTACCACTGAATTATTTTCAATGTGCACAGCGTATAAATGGGGTGCACCTATTCCGACACTATAAATTGAATTTATGAGGAATTTTAGCCCTATAAACCCTATGTTTTAGAAAGATGACTACATACGGTGTAGGATCATCGAGAATTCCATGTTGTTGGTTTACTTTGACCCACTTAAATTGCTTCATAACAAATCCATTGTCAATCAAGCCTGACCCACTAAAAGTGACAGTGGGCACGTTCCGCTATCAGGGCAATTATTCCATCGGTTTTTAACACACAAAGTCCAAATCTACGATATTTTGTTCCAAATATATTTCTAACCATCACTACTAAAGTCACTTTCCGCTTAAAAGTCACTATCATCAAAAATTCACGCAAAACTTCATCAATATGTTCGCCTTCTGAGCGCCGCCATTTTGGATTAGGGTTTTCCCAATTTCACTTTTGAATATTAAGTGCATCATTATGACGTCTAAGGCTTTTGGTTGGTGGATATTTTTACAAAATTGACCTTCACTGAGAGTGTCCTACTAAATATAGCTCAAAACTGGCATAAAACGTCATCAGTTCGTGAATACGAGGCTCATATCTAGGGAACCCCTGTAGCGCGACCTAGAGTCGCGCTTAGTGGTGGCGAATGGGGTAGGGCAGCGCAACCTGTGGTCGCGCTTAGCATGATAAGGGTTAAATGACTATAGACTATTTAATGAAATTTTTAGATCAGCCCTCTTAGATCATCATCTGTCTGACCTAACACTTTGTTTAATCAATGTACATGTTTAATACATGGTCATACCAATACTCAACATACACCAAGTTTGTGCATGTATTAATTGGATTGACCTACATTAAACAGGGGTGTTGCCGACAGAAACCAAGAGAGCTTCTGGTTTATGTGTGATTCATCCCTACAAATTATAGTTTATATATTAGAGCCAGTTTCTGGAAACAAATCCCTGATACCATTTGAGACAGGCATGTTTCAATAATAGCCTGTGCATAAATCATTAAAATGCAAGCTGACTGGGTACTGCATTGCTCTCTTATGATTGCAACAGGCTACGAAGAAGCTTTTTAGCTCACCTTAGCACGAAGTGCTGAGGGTGAGCTATTGTGATCGCTCGTCGTCCGTCTGTCCGTCCGCCTGTCTGTCCACAATTACTAAAAAATCTTCTCCTCCCAAACTATAAGGTCTAGAATCTTGAAATTTTGTATGTAGTATTGTCTCAATGCCCTCTACCAAAATACTTCAAATTATTGTGCTTATAGAAAAAATGGCCCTATGTTGTGGGGTTTAAGGTTTCACGCTGAAACACAGTTTTCTCAAAGACTATTTGGCCTAGAGTCTTGAAATTTTGCATGACTTTACATCTCATAAACCTCTAACAGAATACTAAAAATCATCACATTGCAAGGAAAGAAGCCCTATGTTATGGGTTCTGGAATTTTCAAGTGAGGAATTGTTTGACCAGGTAGATTTTATCACATATCATATCCCTATAATCAGATTATGCAGATATCTGATAAAGAATGCATGGAGCTACAGATAAAAGGAGGTAAATCATTCTATATTTGATGTTTAAAATCTAAACGCTTTGTTATGGGTACTCATTTGAATAGTCTTGATTTAAGAATTCAAATGAATACCCTCAACATATGGTGTTAAAATATTAAAAAGATATTTTATGATTCTGAAAGCCATTACCCTCTTTTACCTGTATCCCTGAGGCACTTAGGTTTGTTTACTTGATCTAGGGATCAACTATATACTTTAACCCTTTCCTGGAAAGACCTTGTTTTGAAGTCCCTATTAGAAAAGGCTTTGGAAATTAATGAGTCAAATGAAGAAAGTGCTGATTATCCTTTTACCTCAAAATTTTATTTTGTTTTATTCAATATTTTATATGCTAGTTTATTGTAAACGAATCCTATTTGTACCGCTGTCAATTTTGTATTCTGAACTTTCAAATTGGAACAGTCTATTTTCTTTCTTTACCTTTCTGTATGGGAAAGCATTATGCCCTTTCTCTACCATACACAGGTTTGCCTCACCGACAGAAAAGGCTTGTAAATGATATGGTAAAAGAAGAAAATGTTGATAACTTGATAGCCTGTGTTGTCTCATTTTGCCTCATCATTTTCTCTGCATTTTCATACATGAATGCAGTCTTTATCAACACCTGTTTTATCATCTACAGCAGCTTTTAATTATGTCTGCCCTTATGTTATGTTGTTTGGAAAAGGTTTAACTATAACCAAATCCTTACTGTTCAATGAATATTTCCCCTATGTTGTGGGTTCCATATAAATGATAGAGGGCAATGTTTGACAATCTTTTCAATTTGTTAAGGCCTGAAGATAATTTTTTTGCCTTGTTTAAGAACTTTTAGAATTATTCCTATGCTTTAGGCTCTTGCATTTTGTACAGAAAAAAAGTGCATAAGTTGTGTGTGTCATATTGTCTTGTTAAACAGATTAGTTCAAGTTATCGTTACGCTTTGAAAATAAGCTCTACCATGAGGTATTCTAGATTTGAAAAAGCGGGAACAGGTTTAAAATTGTCTTAGAATTTCCAAACCTTCTATGGTTTCTAAATATTATAGCCCAATGACCTCTTTCCAAAATTAATGCTTCAATTTGTCTATTTGCAATGGAAATTCAGCAATATGTTGTGGATTTTCTGATTTTAAATACAGATATAGCGAAAAATCTTTGACAATCTTTCCAAAATTGTGCTTTGAAATTAAGTGTGTACCATTGTCATATGACTCCATTTCAAAATCCTCTTTTCAAAATCCTCGGAGATTTTAAAGGTTTGCTAAAAAGTATGTCTCAGGGCGCTCTAAGGTGAGCGATATAGGACCATCTTGGTCCTCTTGTTGAGAACAACATGGTTCTTGATCAGACTGTGTGTATACACTGGCTGATCTGGAACCATGTTGAACTCAATTGCATGTAGAGACTGTTTTCCAGATCTGTGCTCGATTTATTTGTTAATAACCCTTTCCCAAAGGACAAAATTTAAGGGTAATCAACTTCAAAAACTGCCACAAAAGACAAAATGGATGTTATCAAATATGGGATTTGTGTCCACTTTACTACAGATGTAGGTGTTAGAAAGATCAAAACCAGGATGTGTTATGACATGGATTGATGTTGTATTCATTAACCTTTTCCCAATCTGCAAAATTTTAGGAAGGTCAAATTCAAAAATTGCCACAAATGACAAATTGGAAGGTATTTAGCCCTTTCCCAAACGGCAAAATATTAGGGTGATCCACTTCAAAATCTGCCACAAATGACAAAATTGATGTTATTAAAGATAGGATTTGAGTAAAATATGGCATAGAAAATATTTAGACAAAAGGAGAAACTGCTGGTTATCAGCAGTTTCTTCTTTTGTTTCAATGTTTTCCCAAGCCTTTTCTATTAGGGACGTCAAAACCAGGTCTTGTTTGGGAAGGGTTAAGAAAGAATTTGTGTAAACTATGGCATAGAAAATATTGAGACAATATGAGAAACTGCTGGTTATCAGCGGTTTCTTCTTTTTGTTTCAATGTTTCAATGTTTTCTCAAGCCTTTCATATTAGGGGCGTCGAAACCAGGTCTTGTTTGAGTTTGAGTTTATTGGGGTTTTACGCCGTTTTCAACTACCACGGTCATATTGCGGCGGCTGGAGCACCTAACCGTGGGTTCCTGGTATTTCTCGCACCAGCACAACCACAATATCCAAACCGAGCCTCCAGCTGCTCTCTCACATTGATGATTCCCACCCATTGGTGAGAGACAAATGACTTTTGTCAAATGTCAGAATGGATACTGGCCGAGCCGGGGTTGGAACTTGAGACCCCTGGATTGACAGACTCAGACGTAACCGACTGAGCTATCCGGGCTCGGCAGGTCTTGTTTGGGAAAGGGTTAATAAGCTATATTATCTCCATGTTTACAAATGATCTACATGTATATTGGGGATGTCAAAAACCAGTTCTTGTTTATGAAACAGTTATATCCACCTTCAACTCAACAATGTTTTGCCATTTGTTTGCAGGCGTTACCTTATAGAAGACATTCCAACAGAGAACGAGGAAGTGTGTGGTGATTGGTTACGACAAGTCTATAAACAAAAGGTACATTACATATGTTTGGACATTTATTTATTTAATTTTAAATACCAACATATTTTAGTTTTTAGCTCACCTGAGCACGAATGTGCTCATGGTGAGCTATTGTGATACCGCTGTGTCCGGCGTCCGTCGTCCGGCGTCCGGTGTCCGTCGTCCGTCGTCCGTCAAACTTTGCCTTGTGTGCACTCTAGAGGCCACATTTTTTGCCCAATCAACCTGAAATTTGCTCAGAATGATTGTCTTGATGAAATCTCGGACAAGTTCGAAATTGGGTCATCTGGGGTCAAAAACTAGGTCACGGGGTCAAATCTTAGAAAAACCTTGTGTGCACTCTAGAGGCCACATTTTTTGCCCAATCAACCTGAAATTTGCTAAGAATGATTGTCTTGATAAAATCTCGGACAAGTTTGAAATTGGGTCATCTGGGGTCAAAAACTAGGTCACGGGGTCAAATCTTAGAAAAACCTTGTGTGCACTATAGAGGTCACATTTTTTGCCCAATCAACCTGAAATTTGCTCAGAATGATTGTCTTGATGAAATCTCGGACAAGTTCGAAATTGGGTCATCTGGGGTCAAAAACTAGGTCACGGGGTCAAATCTTAGAAAAACCTTGTGTGCACTCTAGAGGCCACATTTTTTGCCCAATCAACTTAAAATTTGCTCAGAATAATTGTCTTGATAAAATCTTGGATAAGTTTGAAATTGGGTCATCTTGGGTCAAAAACTAGGTCACTGGGTCAAATCTTAGAAAAACCTTGTGTGCACTCTAGAGGCCCCATCTTTTGCCCAATCAACCTGAAATTTGCTCAGAATGATTGTCTTGATGAAAGCTCGGACAAGTTTGAAATTGGGTCATCTGGGGTCAAAAACTAGGTCACGGGGTCAAATCTTAGAAAAACCTTGTGTGCACTCTAGAGGCCACATTTTTTGCCCAATCAACCTGAAAATTGCTCAGAATGATTGACTTGATAAAGTCTCGCACAAGTTTGATATAGGGTCATCTGGGGTCTAAAACTAGGTCACAGGGTCAAATCTTAGAAAAACCTTGTGTGCACTCTAGAGGCCACATTTTTTGCCCAATCAACCTGAAAATTGCTCAGAATGATTTGCTTGATAAAATCTCGCACAATTTTGAAATTGGGTCATACAGGGTCAAAAACTAGGTCATGGGGTCAAATCTTAGAAAAACCTTGTGTGCACTCTAGAGGCCACATTTGTTGCCCAATCAACCTGAAAATTGATCAGAATGATTGTCTTGGCGAAATCTCGGACAAGTTTGAAATTGGGTCATCTGGGGTCAAAAACTAGGTCACGGGGTCAAATCTTAGAAAAACCTTGTGTGCACTCTAGAGGCCACATTTTTTACCCAATCACCCTGAAAATTGATCAGAATGATTGTCTTGATCATTTTTCAGACAAGATTGAAATTGGGTCATCTGGGGTCATAAACTAGGTCATGAGGTAAAATCTTTGTAAAACCTTGTGTGCACTCTAGAGGCCACATTTTTTGCCCAATCAACCTGAAAATTGATCAGAATGATTGTCTTGATCAATTCTAGGTCACGAGGTCAAATCTTAGATAAACCTTGTGTGCACCCTAGAGGTCACATTCTTTGTCCAATCAACCTGAAAATTGGTTTACAAAAAAAAGTTATTATATCAGGTGAGCGCTTCAGGGCCAATGGCCCTCTTGTTGTTAGCTCACATGAGCACGAAGTGCTCGAGGTGAGTTATTGTGGTCACTTTTTGTCCGGCGTCCGGCCGTCCGTCAACATTTGGGGTGTTTACACTCTAGCATCCAAAAAAAAAGGCAATCTTGATCAAACTTGGCCAAAACAAGTAGGACCATAAGTTCTCGGACAAGTTCGATTATGGGCCTGATCGGACCAGAATGTGCTGAGTTATCTGCCCTTGAATGTCAAAAAATGCTGTTTTGAAGTTTGTTTACACTAGCATCTACAATTATTGATCAATCAAGACAAAACTTAGACATAATATTAGAGACCATAAGATCTCGTATGAGCTTGATTTTCAGTCTGATCCGATCTGAAAGTCTAGAGTTACGTGCCCTTGAACTTGACAAAATTGCCATTTTCAGATGCTAAATACACTCTATTAATCTAAGGGAAGTAACTATTGACACTACTTTTCTTTAGTAGTGTCAAGAGTTACTTCCCTTAGATTACAATTAACTATAAATCAAGACAAAACTTGGATAAAATGTTGGGGAGCATAAGATCTTCCATGAGTTTGATTTTCAGTCAGATCTGATCAGACATTCGAGAGTTATGTGCCCTTGAATTTGACAAAATTGCTGTTTTTGACATTGTTTACACTCTAGAATCTACAATCATTAATATATCAAGACAAAACTTGGACAAAATGTTGGGGAGCTAAGATCTGGGATGAGTTTGATTTTCAGTCTGGTCTGATCAGAAAGTCGAGAGTTATGTGTCCTTCAATTTGACAAAATTGCCGTTTTTGGCTCTTTTCGACCTTGTTTACTCTCCAGAATCTACAATTATTAATCAATCAAAATGAATCTTGGACACAATGTTGGCGAGCATAAGATCATGGATGAGTATGATTTTCAGTCTGATATGATCAGAATTCGAGAGTTAAGTGCCCTCGAATTTGATAAAATTGCTGTTTTTGACTGTTTTCAACCTTGTTTACACTCTAGAATCTACAATTATTGACCAATCAAGACAAATCTTGGAAACAATGTTGGAGACTGTAAGATCTCAGATGAGTTTGATTTTCAGTCTGATTTGACCAGAAAGACGAGAGTTATATGCCCTTGAATTTGATAAAATTGCCATTTTTGGCTGTTTTCGACCTTGTTTACACTCTAGAATCTACAATTATTTAAAAAAAAAAAAAACACTGTTGGGCACCATATGAGCTTGGATGAGTTTGATTTTCACAACGTTATTGACCATTAGTTCCTATTCAGTCTTAAAGTCATGAATATCAATTGAATTGAACATAAGTGTTGCTCATATCATTTTGGTTCAGATGAGCGATATAGGACCATCATGGTCCTCTTGTATTAGATTCAAATTGAATGTGAAGCAATAATATAAACATAAGGAACGAAACAATTGCTTGTACATGAGCTTAGTGCTACTCAGAGTTACAAACACTTTTAGTACATTCCAAAGATTCCAATCTTTATCAAAAAGCTCTATTGAAAGAAATACTTCCGTCAATTTTCTTCTTTAATTATTATTCATTTGTTTCAGGACGATGATTTAGACTACTATAAGAGGACCGGGAAGTTTGAGGGTTTACCGATCATCGACATACCAAAACGACATTACGATCTCATGTACTATATATTCTGGGTTGTGGTGACATGTATTCCTCTAGGATTTTATATAAATTATGTGATTTTTATGGCCAGCTTTTTACATCAGCTTATTTTTGTGATATCTATAGTTTCTAGTAAGTATGAGGATATTGAATTGTACCTTTTCCAATTGACCAATTTTAGAACTAATATAATAAATATAAATTGTGGACAACAAAATTATTGTTGGAAAAGTAGAAAATGTGTATTTTATGGTGTAGTAAAAATTGACAAAAAATGATCAGGATATTGCTTTGTTGTTAGTCATTTCTTTCTCTTAAAGTTTTTCTAAAGTTTGTTGAACAAGGGACATCAATTTAAAAAAAAGTTTTGGTGTCACTTGTTTGTTCTGTTTTTGTACCCCACAAATTTCTATTTGGGAATACTTGTAAATCAGACAACAAAATTGTTGTAGAAAAAGTAGCAAATGCACATTTTGTAGTTGAGTAAAAAACGATGATCCATTTTTAGCTCTCCTGAGCACGAAGTTCGTGCTCAAGGTGAGCTATTGTGATCGCTTTTTGTCCGTCGTCCGTCCGTCTGTATGTCCGTCCGTTGTCAACAATTTGGTGTTTACACTCTAGCATCTACAAATAAAAGCCAATCTTGACCAAACTTGGTCAAAACATGTATGACCTTAAGCTCTCGGATGAGTTTGATTTTGGGTCAGATCGGACCGGAGTTATCTGCACTTGAATGTAAAAAATAGCTTCTTTTGACCTTGTTTACACTCTAACATCTACAAATATTGAGTAATCAATACAAAAGTTGGGCACAATGTTGGTGACCGTAAGATCTTGGATGAGTTGATTTTTGGTCTGATCAGACCAGACAGTCCTTAGTTATCTGCCCTTGAATCTAACAAAATTGTCGTTTTTGACTGTTTTCAACCTTGTTTACACTCTAGAATCTACAATTATTGGTCAATCAAGACAAAACTTGGATACAGTGTTGGGGACCATAAGATATTAAATGAGTTAATTTTTCAGTCTGATCTGGCCAGAAAGACGAGAGTTTTGTGCCCATGAATTTTACAAAATTGCCATTTTTGACTGTTTTCGAATTTGTTTACACTCTAGAATCTACAATTGTTGACCAATCAAGACAAGACTTAAAAACAATGTTGAAGACTGTTAGAACTTGTATTAGTTTGATATTTGGCCTGATGGAATCAGAAAGTTGTGAGTTACTTGCCCTTTAATTTTACAAAATTGTTGTTTTCAACTGTTTTCGACCTTGTTTACACTCCAGAATCTACAATTTTTTTAGCTCCACTGGCCGAAGGCCAGCGGGGCTTATGTCATGGCCCTGTGTCTGTCGTGCGTCCGTCCGTGCGTCCGTGCGTGCGTCAACTTTTTCTTTAAACATCTTCTTCTCCAAAACTACTGGACCAATTTCAACCAAACTTCACAGGAATCTTCCTTGCATGAACCTTTTCCAAATTCCTTCAAAAAATTAAATTCCGTGTAGAACTTGAATTTTAATTAAATTAATTAATTTAAATTTTCGAAAAATCTTTTAAAAATCTTCTTCTCAAAAACTACTAGACCAATTTCAACCAAACTTCACAGGAATCTTTCTAGCATGAACCTTTTCCAAATTCCTCCAAAAAATTTCGTCTAGAACTTGAATTTTAATTAAATTAATTAATTTTAATTTTCCAAAAATCTTTAAAAATTCTTCTTCTCCAAAACTACTGGACCAATTTCAACCAAACTTCACAGAAATCTTCCTTTCATGAATCTCTACAAAATTCTTTCAAAAGAATAAAATCCGTGCAGAACTTGAATTTTAATTAATTGAATTGATTTTAATTTTCGAAAAATCTTTAGAAATTCTTCTCCTCTAAAACTACTGGACCAATTTCAACCAAACTTTACAGAAATCTTCCTTGTATGAATCTCTTCTTAATTCCTTCAAAAAGATAAATTCTGTGTATAACTTAAATTTTGATTAATTTAATTAAATTAAATTTTCGAAAAATCTTCTTTTCCAAAACTACTGGACTACTTTAACTAAACTTCACACGAATCTTCCTTGCATGAATCTCCTCTAAATTTTTGAAAAAAAATCTGTGTAGAACTTAAATTTTAATAAATTTAATTAAATTAAATTTTCGAAAAATTGTTAAACAATCTCCTTCTCCAAAACTGCAGGACCAATTTCTACCAAACTTCGCATGAATCTCTTCCAAATTCCTTCACGATTGGATGAAAAGCTTGGCCACTGTGGGCTAGGCTTTTTTTTCGCTATATGAAACATAGTGTAATTTTAAGAAAATTTTAAAAATATTTCTGCTCCTTAATCATTTATTGGATTTCATTCTGGCGTAGCATGAATCTTCTTTGGATAGACCTCTATTGTATTCCTTGAAGAATTTTCTAGTCTAATTGTCTAAAAGCCAGTGGAGCGATACAGGGCCATCTTGGCCCTCTTGTTATCAATCAAGACAAAACTTGGACACAATGTTGGAGACCATAAGATCTTGGATGATCTTCCCTTCAAATTTTACCCGTACAATCACAAATAGTTATTAATCAGAACAAAACTTGACACAATGTTATTGACCATAAGTTTGTTTTCAGTCTTATAGTCATAAATATTAATTGAATTGAACAAAACTGTGCCTAATAACATTTTGGTTCAGGTGAGCGATATAGGACCATCATGGTCCTCTTCTTGCTATACGAGTCACAAGTAATACAATTTTATTTCTTTCAATTTCAGCCATATTTTTGATGAAGTGGATGATACGTTTTGCTGAGGTCAAACATGGAACTTCCTACGGTCTCGCTTCAACAGATGCAACCCAGAAAAAATCACAGTAGATCAAATATTGTTAAATAACAATGCTTTTTATATGTTAATGAAGGTTGGGATATATTGCTATCATCTTCTCTTGTTAACCCTTTCCCAAACAAGAACAGGTTTTAAACTTTTATGAAATGCTTGAGAAAACATAGTGGCAAATGAAGAAAATCATCATTTTCTCCATTTGTCTCAATATTTTCTGTGCTATAACTTCTTCCAGGTCTACTTTCATGGACATAATGGAACATTATTTATTTTTAGCTCCACTGGCCGAAGGCCAGCTGGGCTTATGTCATGGCCCTGTGTCCGTCGTGCGTCTGTGCGTCCGTCCGTGCGTGCGTAAACAATTTTCAAACATCTTCTTCTCCAAAACTACTGGACCAATTTCAACCAAACTTCACACGAATCATCCTTGCATGAATCTCTACCAAATTCCTTCAAAAGAATAAAATCTGTGCAGAACTTGAATTTTAATTAATTTAATTGAATTAATTTTTGAAAAATCTTCAAAAATTCTTCTTTTCCAAAACTACTGGACCAATTTCAACCAAACTTCACAGAAATGTTCCTTGCATGAATCTCTACCAAATGCCGCTAAGAGATTAAAATCTGAGCAGAACTTGAATTTTAATTATTTAATTGATTTAAATTTTCGAAAAACCTTTAAAAATTCTTCTTCTCCAAAACTAGTGGACCAATTTCAACCAAACTTCACAGAAATCTTCCTTGTAAGAATCTCTTCTTAATTCCTTCAAAAGGAAAAATTCTGTGTATAACTTGAATTTTAATTAATTTAATTGAATTAAATTTTTGGAAAAATCTTTAAAAATTCTTCTTCTCCAAAACTACTGGACCAATTTCAACCAAACTTTACAGAAATGTTCCTTGCTGAATCTCTTCTTAATTCCTTCAAAAAAATTAATTCTGTGTAAAACATAAATTTTGATTAATTAAATTAGATTAATTTTTTGAAAAATCTTCTTTTCCAAAACTATTGGACCAATTTTAACCAATCTTCACACGAATCTTCCTTGCATGAATTTCCTTTAAATTCCTTAAAAAAAATATAATTTTCGTGTAGAACTTAAATTTTAATTAATTTAATTAAATAGAATTTTCGAATAATTGTTAGACAATCTTCTTCTCCAAAACTACAGGACCAATTTCAACCAAACTTCACAGGAGTCTTCCTCGCATGATTCTCCCAAATTCCTTCACGGTCGGATGAAAAGCTTGGCAGCTGTGGGCTAGGCTTATTTTTCGCTATATGAAACAGTGTAATTTTAACAAAATTTTAAAAACATGTCTGCTCCTTAATTACTTAAAGGCTACCAAGCTTGGCAGTTTATTGCACCGTATATTGGAAGAAAATCATTAAATTAACGTGTTTTATAAAAGATCCGCCAAACTCAGTTGTTTTAAAAGTTTTATTTGCTTTTCTTTACATCGTTGAAAAACTGATTTTCGAGAAAATAAAGATCGGCAATTTCCGTAAAATTGCCACGGATTGACGTCATCAATGGCTTGACTCCGCCCCCAATCTAGAGCATGAGGTGTCTGACAAAGATAATGTGTTCGACTTTTCTGTCATATAGCGAAGTCTCAGTTTTTATCCATTTCTCGATCGTAAGACTTTTAGAGTAATACAGACAAACTTAAACCGTTCTTTGGCACATTCCTTAATTCACTTACGACCTATTCTTTGACTGTTTTAGCATTTTTTTTCTAACATTTACTGAGGACGAATTCCGTGTTTTGAGTATCGATTGGGGAAGTCGCTTTATGACAGAAAAGTCGGACATTTAACTTTTTCAGAAATTTCAGACTTTCCGGGAAATGACCCATGACTGCCCGTTTTTCCCGCCATGACGTCATTCAGTGGCCAGTATGACGTCATAATTTCAAGTAGGAAGTTTAGCGTATTTTCTTCGGCAAAGATTGGAAAAGACCAAAATATGCAATTTAAAAGACGAAATAAAAACACTTCTAATGTTGGAAAATTGTAGAAACTTTGATATTTGGTTAATAGTAAGGCGTTCTTTCGACTCAAGACTTTAATTTTGCCAATCATCGGACACTTTAAATTGGATTTCATTCTGGTGTAGCATGAATCTT
Organism: Fragum sueziense; assembly: GCA_963680895.1. Lineage (NCBI taxonomy): Eukaryota > Metazoa > Mollusca > Bivalvia > Cardiida > Cardiidae > Fragum > Fragum sueziense. The sequence continues at coordinate 19,474,879 of OY804595.1, read as the reverse complement.
CTTTGGATAGACCTCTATTGTATTCCTTGAAGAAGTTTGTAGTCTAAATGTCTAAAAGCCAGTGGAGCGATACAGGGCCATCTTGGCCCTCTTGTTATAAGTTTGCCTTATTAGGCTCCACCTTAGAAAGTGAGGCTAAATGCAAATACCTGGCATATATTGTGACAACTTTAATTTGGTTGAAAGTTTATCAAAGGCTGCTCTTCCATAGATAAAAAGCCAGTTCACAAATTTTTAATTTACCCTTTTTCAACCCTTTCACCAAATAGCAAAGTTTTAGGGTATTTTGATGTGAAAGTTGCTGTTGACCACATAATGGATGTTAATGAATGTATATTTTGTGTATAATATTAATTCTGCCCAAAATATAAGGAAACAAAAGGAGAAAATGCTGGTTACCATTTCTTCTTTTGCCTCAATATTTTTTCCCAAACCTTTTCTGTTATGGATGTCAAAACCAGGACTTGGGTTAAAGGAGCAAGTGTCATTTACTTTTATCACACTTTGTCATATTTTTCCTTCCTTTTGAGAAATATAGTTATATTATTTTCTTTTCCAACAGTTATAATATTTGTTATTATTTTACCTTTTTGTGGTAATCGTGTTTTCTGGAACAGTTTTTTATTGTGCCCCATTGGAAGAAATAGGGTATATTGTTTTGCAAGTTTCGGTCAGTCGGTCAGATGGTCGGTCTCTAGAGCAACCTTTTGGGAGCATAACTCGAAAAGTATGTAGGGTAGAATCATAAAACTTCATAGGTTGATAGATCTCATTTTGGAGAAGTGCAGTGTAGTGAACTATAAATCTGCCAATTATCCCTTTCCCAAATGTCAAAATTCCGACTGTTCCAATTTGAAAGCTGCAACAGACGACAAAATGGATGTTGAAAAAGATATGATTTGTGCAAATTATATCATAGAAAATATTGAGACAAAAGGAGAAACTGCTGGTTATCAGCAGTTTCTTCTTTTGTCTCAATGTTTTCCAAAGCCTTTTCTATTAGGGACGTCAAAACCAGGTCTTGTTTGGGAAAGGGTTATATTTGATCAGATATCACACTTTGTTGATTTACTTCATACTGATAAATACTACGGTTGGACTGCTTCAATTTGTTTGATGACTACATCAAAGGTTGGCTGTTAAATTAAGGGGAGGGAATACATGTTTTACAAATGTCTCTTGGTAAAGACAGTGTTGTTATGCTCCCCGAAAAAATTTCGGGGGAGCATATAGGCGCCACGCTGTCAGTCCGTCCATCTGTCCGTCCGTCCGTGTGTCCGTCTGCCCGTCCGTGTGTCCATCCGCCCACAGCCATATCTCGGCAAACCTTGGTCCAACTTCACTTGTGAACTCTGTGGGATAATCCCTAGGGACCTTTTTCTCCGTTTCCTAATTTGAGGCTGCCTCATGGAAAAAGGGGCCTTAATGTAAAAATTAGTTTTTCTCTAATTTCTCTTTATCTAATGGGTAGAATTTAATGAAATTTTGTACTTATGTGATAAATGAGAAGTTTTAGACCATATATAAATAATGTGTGTACAAAAATCTGTCATGGAAAAAGGGGTCTTAATGTATGATAGTTTTTATTTTGTGACAAACACTTTTTCAGGGAGCATAATCCGTCTATGACGGCTCTTGTTGTTTGTATGTACATATGTTTGTGTTATTTGGATTTTTTTTATTTGATTGCCACTGTGCTTTCAATGAATAAATGCTAGACCTTGAAACCTTACTGCTAAACAGGAGTACACTCCTGTCAAAGTCAGAGGGACTGTCAAAATGTCTTGCCATATCTAGAGTTAAACCAATACGATTTTGATCAGTTTTGATTGTTCAAAGTGACATTTAACCATATTTGTTGCTCATTAAGTATTTTCATAATTGAAATACATGTATAGTAGGAAAATAAAAGAAAGTGTTGAAAACAAGAAATCTCTTTCCTCACCGTGTTATATTTCAATGGATATACTTTGAAATTATTTCTTTTAACATTTACGATATCCATTGATGAGGAAAGGACCAGATTTTCACTTCAACTGCTGCAGAAATTTGACTGATCAGATGGCGACATAACGAATGTCAATTGTATTTTGGTTAATCCTTTCCATCTGTATATAGTGCCATTTGAACAGTTCATATATACCTATGATATATGGTGAAGGTGAAATCTTTTGCAGTCATGGAAACCTTTGCTAGCTCGACATTAATTGTCAAACAACAACTATCTAGTCTATTTTAGCATTTTGTTTAGCCTATAAATCATACTGCTTGAAACATTTATTATTCTCTTTTTATATTATTATGTTTTATTACTACATGCATGTAGCTTTAAATATTTCTTTATAAATCATGCAATTCTGTAACCCATTGTAATTTATTTTTGCAGAGAATAAAGTTGACATTCTCCTCAGCTTAGATGATTGATTTTACATGTTTGAAAACCTGTACAGTTCTTTAACCTTTTCCCAAACGACAAAATTTTACTGTTATCCACTTCAAAAACTGCCAGAAATGACAAACCGGATGTTATAAAAGAAAGGATTTGTGTACAACATGGCGCAAAAACTATTGAGACAAAAGGAGAAACTGCTGATTATCAGCAGTTTCTTCTTTTGTTTCAATGTTTTCCCAAGCCTATTCTATTGAGGACGTCAAAACCAGGTATTGTTTGGAAAAGGGTTAATTAAAACAAATGAAACTTGTTATGTCCAAGTCTTGAGAAACATTACTTTACTTTAACTTATCTGAAGTCAAATTCAACCAATTTTTGTCCAGTCTGCATTATAATGATATCTAACATTATTTTGTAGCTCATGAAGTATATTTATGATTTTGATATAACTGGAAACGGAAAGAAAATTTTTGGAGAAGAAAAAAAATCTCATTTCGAAGAATTTATTTTCCCATAATGTTTATACATACTTATTTGCATAACACTATATGGAAAATATCTGTTTGATCCAGATTGGTATTTTTATGCTCCCGTATCGAAAGATCAGGGGCAAATTGTTTACCGTTGTCTGTACGTCTGTCTGTTAGTCCGAAACTTAACAGGATAAATTAACCCATTACTGCACAGCGACGCCTTTTGACTCCCTCTTGATAAAAGGTTTGGGAAAGGTTTGGGAAAACATTGTGGAAAATGAAGAAATTGCTTGTGACAAGCAATTTCTTCATTTCCCACAATGTTTTCTAACCTAAAATCAAGTTTTTTTTAAAATTTTCATCAACTTGAAATTGTCGTCTGCAACATCTTTCAAATTGGAAGAGGTCAAAATTCTGCCGTCTGGTAATGAGTTAACGTTGGCCTTTACTCCAAGAGTATAGCCATTTTGGGGAGATTTGTGTTTCACAAACACATCTTGTTAAAATGTATTTTTATTATGGTAGAAACATGAATGAGAAAATTATTCACATGATGGCAGATTAGTCCAGAATTCTCATGATGTTTGCAACATATTTCAGTTTTGAGCAAAGCTTTGGTAGGTAGTATAGACTAAGATCAGCCTGCATAGATGTGAGGTGTGATCGTAGCCTATACTGACTGCTTTTATTGTACCTATAGTCCATTCACTATGTTATGGAACATGTTTTGCATGTGTTGGTTCGAATCTTGTAAGTATCGAATGCAAAATAACAAAAGTTTGGAGCTTCATATTGTTTTGTTAACATGGGTAAAATTTGCAAACATCCTCTGCGAAATTTTCATTTAAGTTCAAAAACTATTCTAGAACGTTCTAGAATGTTAAATGGCTTTTTACAACTGTTCTAGAGAAGTTTTAGAAGTGTCATTTAATGTTCTAGAACAGTTCTAGAACTAGAGATGAGTTCTTGAACTTTTTTCGCAGGGGATGTGTCATAAAACAGTTACTGAACTAAAGAACAGTAATGCTCGTCATCATCATTTTGCCGTTTTCCTCAATGTTACCGATATTGTTACTGGGCAGGACAAAACTAGGATTTCTTCTGGAATTTATTAAAGTGACATTTCAGAATTGTATGTCATAAATTTTATTTTTATCTGAAAGAGCATATTTCCTTATGAAAATTTTGAAAATTTCAAGCCAAAATATTGTGCCGTTTACGAGAAATTTATATTTTTGTTTTAAACTTGAACAAATTGTTGTGGACAACAGTTCGGATTTATATGCAATTTATCATTATGTCTCAATTTTAAATGTGTGTTTCTCGCTTATCAGTAACAACTTCAAAAAACTGATTGCATTTATGTTCATAAGAATAATCAGTTTTAGTATCAAGACATACTTTAAAAAATTGAAATCAAAATGAAATGTCCCTTTAAATTCTGGTCATTTTTTTATATATTCGTTTAGTCAAATTTTGATGTTAAGCGTCAGATAGTTATATATTTTAATTGTTTTTCTATTTTGATTTTTTACAAATTGTGTGAACTTGCACATCATTGTAACTTAATTTTCACAAAAAATCAAAGGAATAAAGATTTTGTACACCAACGAATCATTTTGTTTCTGTCAACAATTTAATTGGGAAATTATTCAAGCCCTTGCCAAACAACAAAGTTTGAAACTTGGAAAATCAGAGATGATGCTGATGAAAGAGTATACATTACTTAGTAGAAAACACTGAGTGAGAAGAATAAACTACGGAGAGTAATCATTATGCAGAAATGAATTCTTTTCCAACCTACAACATTTTTGACTGATCGAAATTCAAAAAATGTGCAGACGACAAAGTAAAAGTGAGCGAAGATTTATTCAAAAAGATTATTAATTTTCTTAGTGGCATTTTTCCAAAAGCATTCTGTAACATGTACAGATGCATACATTATTCAAGACAGGGACCCGACTGCATCGACACAATAGTCGTGGAAAAAATCTTAAAGATCAATTTAACACATTACAACACAGTGACTCTTTTTTACTCCTTACAAGTTTATGGTTTTGGAAAACATTGTGGAAAATGAAGAAATTGCTTGTGACAAGCAATTTCTTCATTTCCCACAATGTTTTCTACCCAAAATGACCAATCTCTTAAATTACCTTCACTTGTAATTGTCGTCTGCAACATTTTTAATTTGGAGCAGCCTGAAATTTTGTCGTTTGGTAATGGGTTAAAGGCTATTATAACAAATTCGAGAGGAGGGGTTGGACCCCTACAATTGAACCGTGCATGCTGTATAAAGAAAGTCAAGTGATGAATTTACGTATTTCACCTCAATTTTTTTCCAAGCTCCGCATTTAGGGCCTTGCCATTCAGCATTTGACAAGTCTTTAGTCTCATACCAGTCATCTTTGTGAGAGAGCAGCTCGAAGCTCGGTAAGGATATTGTGGTAGTACTCTTGTGAGAAATATCAGGAATCCTTGTTAGGTGCTCCAGTCGCCGTGATATCAGTTGCACTTGTGGTGAACTCAGCCAAAGCGAGGGACGTTTTTCGCGATGAATGTATTCCGTCGTTGTTGTTATAAAATATCGTAACTACGGCTTTATCTAAGCCGTAGTTGCGATATTTTATAACAACACCGACAGCTTGTCAATACAAAACGGTAAACCCGGTCTGGTTTTAAAACAAGTTCATTTTCATTAGAAAAAAATCTATAAACTCACATTTAAACGCAAAAATTCTATACCATGTTGTAGCGAAAATTGTTTTAGTTCACTACCAGTGAGTTGAAAGAGGCGTTAAACGCCAATAAATCTTAATCTAAAATCGGGTCATATTTTGGAAATGGTTCAGACGCAAATCTAGAACAATTTCATGACCCTTTGTAGATTATAACGTGTACTCTTGAATTAACGACGTATCAAACTACCCTTTTTTAACCCAATCCCAGTTTCATACAACCTAATAAGTGTTATCAAAATTGCAAAAAAAAAAAAAAAAAAAAAAAAAAAAAAAACACGTCAGGTTATAATAGACAAATATAGATGGAAAGTTTCTGGATATCAGTATTTTCCTCTGATAGCTGGAAGTTTCCCCCATGGTAATCGCATCAAAACCAGGATTTGTTTTTGTAAGGCTCAAACTTGAGTGTCAAAATGGGCCTACCAGAAGGCTATTGAGCTATGATATGAATTACGTTAGTACTTCGGTAAGCTTGTTTAACCCATTTCCTGACGGCGAGATTTTAGACGGGGCCAAATTCAGAGATGATGTAGAAGACAAGTTCAAGTGAATATTTGTAGTCTTTTGGGGTAGAAAACATTGTGGGAAATTAAGAAATTGCTTGTCACAAGCAATTTCTTTATTTTCCACAATGCTTTCTAAATCCTTTATCTTGTTGAGCGTCAATGGCATCACTGTGGGAATAAGTTAAGAAAAGGAATTAATGCTCTCCCAAACAAAATAATTGCGGCAATCTGTTCGATCTCCGACCGAGGCAAGTTTCCTTTGACATTTGCCGAGCCCCCAATAGCTCAGTCGGTAACACCCGAGTCTGTCAATACAGGGGTCGCGAGTTCGAATCCCGGTTCGGCCAGTATCTATATTGACAATTGACAAGAAGTCATTTGTCACTAATGGTGTGAATCATCTATGTGAGAGAGCAGCTGGAGGCTCGGTTTGGACATTGTGGTGGTACTGGTGAGAGAAATACCAGGAAGCCATTATCAGGTGCTCCAGCCGCCAATATATAACCATATCAGTTGAAAACGGTTTTAAACTCCAATAACTCCAATCAAATTCTTTGACATTTGTCTTTCACCATTGGGTGGACAAACGTTGACCTACATGGGATGAACAGCCGGAGTCTCGGAGACGATGCTGTTGGGTACTAGTTAGAGAAACAACAGGGATTCATGGTTAGGTGCTGCAACAAACACTATATGGCTCAAATGTGTTTTTCTAAATGTCGTTAAACCTTATACAACAAATCGATAATTCCAAAACAAAAGCTGGTTTTGGCGCCCGGTTTGGAAAGGGCTTGAGAAAATGTTGAGACAAAAGTAAACGACAGAATTAAGGTTTACAACCCATCATTAGATACCCAACGCTTAGGGCGTCATCCGTGGTAACTGAATTTGACGAGGGAAACCTTCGTCAATTTTCGCTTCTACGGATGACGTCCGAAGATTTACGAAATGTTTTGTAGTTAATGACGGATTGTGAATTATTTCCTCATATTGACCCAATATTCTTGCACTGTAACATTAGCAAACCCCATCTTTATCAACGCCCATTTGTTGTTTATTGCCTTCACCGACTGGAAAGGATAACTACTTGTAAAGAATACATACATTAAGGTTGTTCACCCCTTATGAGGTTCGCGAGAATTATTCGGGGGACGGCGTAAACATTTTGGCAGTGGGACGTTCCACCATAGATTGTTTACTTTTTTGCCACTATCCCGATATGGTATATCTGAGAAATGAAATCTTTTCTATTCGTTATGAATGTTAACGACGTCGCACGAAAATTTCTGACAAGCGTGAATTTCATTATGGATGGACTACCTCTAATAAATCGGTGTAATAACGACCCAGTGACTTATTTATTTCGAACTTTATCTTAATTTCTCGCCGTTGTGCAATATCACATCCCTACGTTGTCTTATTTAAATAAAATGTTAATTAAGATACAAGAAGATAGCCTACTAGTTAATGGTAGGCCATATTCTTTAACTGATACAATTTTGAAAATAATTAATCTTGAACTGGATCGGAACATTGGTGTTAAGAAATGGTAAGTGTTTCAATTATTGCTCGGACTGTGAAGACACATTTTAAGCACGGTTAAATGCATTCTAAATACATTATTTCAAATCCAAACTCTATGTTGTGGGTAAAGTTCATTCATTTGAATCGCCTTACTGAGACGATTCCAATGAGTACCCACAACATAGGGTTTGATTAACAAACACTAACTACATTTTGATAAAGACCACCGTCTTATATGTAGCCCTGAGGAAGACTCTAGGCCTATATAGTCAGCTTGTGAATTTTTTTAGCTTTTTGCAAACGACGACAGTTAATGTATTTCTGAATGGCAAAGTTTAACACTGGTCATTATTCAAAGATATTGCAGACGACAATTTCCAAGTGAATGATTTTTTTTGCAGTTGTGGGTCTTTCTGGAGAGAAAACATTGTGGTAAATTAAGAAAGCATTTGCCATTGACACTCTTTGGGAAATGAAGAAATCGCTTTTAATTTGAAAGATACTACAGTCAGTAAAAAGATTATTGCACGGCTCTCAGGCCGGGCATATTAACGTGGTTTTTCAAATGTCAGTGGGCTCGGAAATGAAAGGAAAGGTTCCTTTTAATGCTCAATTTATTCATATTTCTCACAAACAATCATTACAAATTGCTTTTTGTTTATCATTTGTTGAAAAGTAAGAAAGGGGTAACTGAAAAAGAGTCTTAAATCGTATTTTTTCCAAAGATTTTTGGATTTTCACTTTGTGGTTTTGAAAGCCGATATTCCTTTACAACATGTAATAAAGGTCAGGGGTCAAGCACATTCCTCAGATAACTGCGAGGGGCGTTCTAAATATCATTAAACATCAAAAACCATTACCACAGTTTTCAATTATCAGAGAATGTTCGTAGTGCACGGATTTTTTTTATTTTATTTGTATGCTCCCCGAAAAAATTCGGGGGAACATATAGTCGCCACGCTGTCCGTCTGTCCGTGCACAGCCATATCTCAGCAACCCTTGGACCGAATTCAACGAAACTTCACATGTATACTCCCAGACATAATCCCTAGGGATCCTTTTCTCTGTTTGTTGATATGAGGCTGCGTCATGGAAAAAGGGGCCTTAATGTAAAAATTAGATTTTCTCTTCATCCAATGGGCAGAATTTAATGATATTTTGTACTTTTGTGATAAATGAGATGTTCTAGACCATATTCTATAAATAATGTGTGTACAAAAAAATCTGTCATGGGAAAAGGGGGCTTAATGTATGATAATTTTTATTTTGTGACAAACACTTATTCGGGGAGCATAATCCTTCTATGACGGCTCTTGTTCTGTTATATCGAAAGGGCTTATAATAACAATGACCGTATTTTAGATACTACTTTTACTCTCTACTATAACAACAGTAATGCTTTATATATGAGTAATATGATATTTATTCTTTTACTTCATACACTAAATTTCCTCTCCTTTTTAGAACAAACCTCTTTTACTGTAATATTCCAATATATATGTTTTTTGTTGAAAGCATCTTAAAAACATTGTTACATTTTTATCATGAAGGAAATGACTGGTCATGAATTTATCTACGCCATATGATATTTCATTGTTGTCCAGACATCGAGAATCTATATTTATCAAGATTATCAGTATTCTAGGCTAAAGTTACTAATTAACAACAGTTACTGTCTTCATAAAAAAGACAACGAACTGATGAACAAGTGCGTATTACTAATTTCAATTGACATGCCACAACATTAGCTTTCTTTATCATAAATTACACCCTTGTGCTTTTCCCGTAATGAAAAAGTTCAATAGTATTTTCTATCATTCTTTACATATGATCTGTGTACTATGATTCAAGTCTGTGATGTCACTACCTGCACACTACTTGCAAAATATAAACATATCTTTCGTAGAAGTAATACTATGCCAAATGAAACCAGTCATAAATTCCCTGTATTTTCACAAGAAAACTTCTTATACACATGTACTGCTTTTGTATTGTACATGTATGTATAGCTTGTATTTGCATTTTGAAACTGTTAATTTTGATATGATAATGGAACTGTCTAACCCATCACAAAACTGTAAGATTCAAGAGTGGTCCAAATTGACAGATGTTGCAAACAACAAAAACTGGTTTCCTTGGATGAAAAATTATTGGGTAATGAATCAATTGCTTGTCACAAAAATGGTTTCCTTGAGTAGAAACACTGAGGAAAATGAAGAAAATGCTTTTCACAAGCTATTTCTTCATTTGCCGCAATGTTTTCCAAAGCTCTTTTCACTTGGGAAGTGAGAAAGATAGATAGATAGATAGATTTTATTTAGGTAAAAGATACATGACAATACATGGTAAAACATAAAATAAAGGATCACAATGCACATAAGCATATAAAACATCGTACATCACATGATCACAGTTATCAACAATTCAATTCAATTCAAATTCTTTATTGTACATGTAGGCCTATGGCCCAAAATACAAAACAAATATACAAATATGAATGTTAACAGTTATCGGTTACATTATTTAAAACATTTTTCAAAATGGTCTTTAGTGTCATAATATATGTAGAAAAACTTCATCATGTGACTTTATTTCAATTTCTTTCACTTTCATGACTGCATTAATATATATAGCTATTTTTCGGACAGTTGACTCTTTAGAATTTTGCATCAAATTATAAAAGCTTTCTCTGCTCATATTTCCTCTATACCAATTTAATAGATAACGTTGTCTTTCTAATTTGTATTGAAAACATTCGAAAAAGGCATGATACTCGTCTTCCATACATACAATATTGTGATTAATTCTGCAAAAATTACAAATTCTGTCAGATTTTTCTATTCCTCTATGTCGCCCGATTTCAATGTTAAATTTGTGGTTTGAGCATCTGAATTTTGCCAAAGATATCTTCAATGAACGTGATAAGCTAATAGATAAGTATTTTTCTGGATTCAACATTGATTTGAAAAATTTGTAAGTTTGACATCTAGATTCTGTACTGACAGAATTATTCCAATTCTGTCTCATGCAGTCTCTAATGCGCTGTTTAAAATTGTTTAGAAATATGTCTGGACTACCGACTGTTTGAGACAACCAAACGTGCCCAAAACCATAGAGATATAATAAATGTTTAATTTCGGATGCCCAGGATCGTCTATCTATATCATCTAATCGTTTTAACATTGTGTAACAATTCTTTGGAAAGCGATAATCAGGTATATGTATTAGGTTTAACCAATATTTAATGCATTTTGTGTAATAGTCTACGCATAATTGTGTCCTCCCACACTCTCCCAGGGCCATACAATTATTAGTAGAAGTGCTTACACCTAAAAATTCTTTGCAGAATTTATATTGCACTCTTTCGATTTCTTCTGCGAACTCGAAGCCCCAAATTTCAGCACCGTGGAGAAGGATAGGCTTTACCATGGAATCAAATAGTTTAAAGTAGTCTTCGATTGAAAAATGGCCAAATTTTCGTTGGTATGATTTAATACAAAATATTGACTTTTTTGCTTGAGAAATAAGTTTAAGTTTTGCTGACTTCCATGAAAGAGTTGGAGTAAAAAGTAGACCCATATATTTATATATTGAGGTCACTTTGACTGGGTTGTTGTTGTAAGTCCAATGTTCATAATTTCTTAAAGGTCCAGCATTACGAAAAAACATTATTTCTGTTTTTGACTCATTAATACTCATGCCTGTGTTAGAGCAAAATTCGGAGATAGAATTCAATTGTCGTTGTAGATTAATGGCAGTTTCTGAACAATTTGCAACGTCATCAGCAAACAAAATACAAATAATTTCAGGAATGTTTTCTGTTATAAAAATACCCCTGTGTCCCTTTTCTCTTAAAAAGGTAGATAACTCATTTATATAGAGATTAAATAAGATCGTACTCGTTGTGTCCCCTTGTCTCGTACCGACGTTACATGCTATAGGACTCGTTAAGATGTCATCAACTCGTACGTATCCACGAATGTCTGAATACATAGACTTTAATACTTGTAAAATATTCCCTTGTATGCCATTATTATGTAAACATTTGAAAAGATTAACATGTATAATAGAGTCAAATGCCTTTTTAAAATCAACATATAAAACATAAAATCTACCACCTGGTTTACTGGTGTACTTTTGGATCATACTTGTAAGAGTGAACAAATTGTCTGTGATTGAATATCCGGCCCGAAACCCAGCTTGAGATTCATCTATTTTATTAAAGAGTTCAGACCATTTTACTAGTCTGTCGTGCAATATAGTAGAAAATATTTTGTACATCACATTAATAAGAGAAATGCCTCTATAATTCGAAGGGTCATCTCTACATCCCGATTTATGAACGGGAATTATAATACTGTCTCGCCACATTTCTGGAAATACGCCAGAAGTTAAAATTGTATTAAAAAGTGTACATAGAATAGGTGCAATATCATTGCATGTAGCTTTGTAGAATTCTGCCCCTATGCCGTCGGAACCCTGAGATTTGCCTGATTTTAATTTCTTTATACTTGAAATTATTTCTGTGAGATCAATTGGATCATTCAAAATTGACGAATGCTCATTTTCATTTCCATCTATGTTTAAGTTATCCAAGGAAGGTTGATTTTGTTTGCATAAGAGACTCTCAAAATAGTGCTTCCAAGTATTTATACAAATATTTGTTTTAAGGTATTTTGATTCTCGTGTATTACTTTTTAATAATGACCAAAAATTCTTAGGGTCTTTTTTACAGGCGAGTAGTTTCTTACGGTTATCATATTGGTACAACAACTTCTTTTGTGAGCAAATTGATTTGAAATTATTTCGCGCTTTTTTATATGCTTCAAAGTAATGCTGTTCATTTTCAATCCGAAAACGCCTTAGGGCTGAGTATTTAAGGTACTTTGATTTATCGCAGTCGCTATCCCACCACGGTTGATTTTTTGTTTTATGGTGTGTTTGATTAGAAGATGTTACTAACATTTTTTCACTTGCAATTTGATAGATTTTGGCAATTAAATTTACCGATTGGTTTACCTCAGTACTGACTAAGTCTAGCAACGAGTTTAAATTCTCGGACAATGTCAGATTGAATAGGTCGAAAAAATTATCTTTGTGTTCATCGTTCCATTTATATTTTGGAAAAATAAAATTGTTAAGACAAGTCTCATGATCATTTTGTTGAAGATTTTGTGTTGTGACAAGATTTTGTCTGCAATTAAAACAAAGTTTACAATATACAGGTAAATGATCAGATTCATCTCGTAACTCAATATTGAAGTATGAAACAAACTGGAAGAGTGGGGATGACACAATATGATAGTCTACGACACTTGCTCCATTTTCAGACAGACAGGTGAATTCTCCAGATTTATCATCATGTAACCTACCATTTAAGATATGTACATTATTTACACAACAAAATTCTACAAGGGATTTCCCGAAAGTATTACTACGCTCAGAATCTTTATTATTCCTAGGAATAGAAAAATCATCAGAATCATATTCAACAGATGTGTTAAATACATAATCTAAAGAATCATCAATGATGAAATCATATAAGTCTTTTGTACGTGCATTGAAGTCTCCAGCAATGTACATATAACATGAAGGATATAGATGTCTGTAATATGAAATATTGTTTTCAAGGATAGAAATGCCATTTTTCAAATCTTTATTATCATAAATAGTAGATCCTTCTGGTGAAATATAAGTAATGTACAGTATCATATCTTGCATTAAATCAAAAACACTCGATTTAATATAAAAAACGATACTGTCATCAAATTTACAGTCAAGATTAGTAACAAGTCCATTTTCCACCAATGATTTTTTAACAAAAACTCCTACTCCTCCACTATTTCTAATAGATGATTTTCGTTTTTTCCTAATAGAATCAAAGTACAAATAGCCTTGTAATATGTCAGAAAATTCACCGATTGAGTCACTCCATGTTTCTAATAGCCCAACAATGTCAAAATTGCTTAAATAGGATAATAGATTGTCACCATTTATAAATTTCTTAAATCCTCGGATGTTCCACGTGGCAATGTTTATATTTTGTTTTGGACCATGGCCTATTTGTTAATCGACCCCGCCTCCAGCACGAGACTGCGTCATGTTCTCGTGTCCTGATTGGTCCTCGTGTATTTCGTCATTGGGATCACCACCTGTATTTCCCGCGATTTGCTCGTGTTGACCTTCCCGACCTCCACAGCGAACGATCTGATTGGTCCGCTCATCATACCTGTATACCTGTCGACCTATAAACAATTTGTCATACTTCAAACGTGCTTTTGTATTACCCTTTTCTCTTTCTGACATTAATCGTTTACCCAACACTCGTCTAGCTTTTTGTACTCGTTCTGTGAAGTCCTCTTTAACACTAAACTCAGAGTCATGACTAAAAATCTCCCGCGCCTTGGACAGAATGCTTTCCTTATCTTTAAATCGACTGAACTTTACGATGATCGGTCTAGAAGTCGCGTTACGGCTGCCGATCCTATGCGCCCTTTCAATTTCGACCTGATCTAAGTCATCCATCTGCATATAGTCAACGATAAATTCACGTACCCTTTGCTCTGATTGTGCCCATGTCTCTTGATCGTTTTCTTCCAATCCATAGAACCTTAAATTATTGCGTCTGGAATGAGCCTCTAACGAATCTAATTTGACACTAACCTTATCCAAGTCTGATCTAAGTTGACTATTTTCGGCACATAAACGTTGATTTTCGATCTTCAGGTCGTTTACGGAGCGTTCAATTCCACTCATTTTGGTGTTAAGGGTTTTCATGTCTGATTTTAATTCGCTTTTCATGTCTCTCAAAAATGTCAGAATCTCATCATCCCTATTCTCTTGATTACGTCTGGGTCTAGTTACAGGGGGTGTGCTTGATGGTGATGCAGTGGCCTCAGCGAAAGTTAATGTCTTTTGCTTCTGTGGTTTCGGAGGTCCCGGGTTAGTTTCGACATCCCCACCCAAGGTCAAAATTAATGACAAAGCCAAAGTCCATCTGATAATCGAACTTACTGTGCCTCTGGATACACAAATTGTCTGTAATTTGTTGACATGTTTTCCCGGCATACAAAACTGACCAATTCTGGCTCTGTAGGTAGCTAAGTCTACTCCCATCTTATTTTTTCTACAAATTTTCGATGTGATGAAAAACAATGACCGCCATTTTCAAAGACCGATAACTCTAAAACAGTTACCATGTCTGCCACATCCCTACCTAGGATAACGCAAAAAAGAGATGAGTGATCGCTTATTTCCATTGCGGTCCTAAGCACGGGTGTGGCTGACATAGAGGGACATGGTGATTGAATAGTAAATATTACATAAAGTTAACAAATATCATTATCACAGCTTTTTTTATCACAGTAATACAATGTGTTACATTGTTTTTTCTAAATGACATCTAATTTTTGCCTTGAATTGAGAGAGCGACTCTACAGATTTGATTTTGGCAGGTAAGCAATTCCAAAGGTTGCATCCCATATAAGAAAATGATTTCCTTCCATGGGAACCAACCTTCGGAACCGCAAAACAGCCACTGCTACTAAATCTCGTATTGTATTTGTTTGAAGATGCTGGGGCTGAAAAGTACTGCTTCATGTAATCAGGTGCTAGTCCATTTTTAATTTTGAACACATGTACAAGTATTATCTCTTCCACTCTTTTTGAAACTGGCAACCAATTCAAAATTTTAAAATGTTTGTCTAAAATACGTGATCTGTGGGGTATCTCAAGAACAAACCTTATCATTTTATTTTGCATAATTTGAAGTTTATCGGTCCATTTTTTATTTAAACCAAAATACCAAAATGCACATGCGTAATCAAAATGACACTGTATTAAAGATGAAACAAGCAATTTTCTGGTATGTAATGTTAGAAATTTGTTTTTACGATACAAGAACTTAAGGCGTGCGTTTGCTTTGTTGAGTAATGATTTTGCCATTGATTCACCGGACAAGTTTTGATCTAGAGAAGCTCCAAGATATTTAACAAATGAAGTTGAGTTAATATGACTACCATTACATGAAACATTAACATTTGCATTTGATTTAAGCTTTTGCTTTGTACCAAAAAGAATACATTTGGTTTTACCAAGATGTAAAGACAATTTATTATCAATTAGCCATAATCTTACAATGTTAAGGTCCTCAGATAATGCCTTTTCCACAGACACCCTGTCTCTACCAGAAAATAATATTGCGGAATCATCTGCATAGAGAAAAAGTTTGTTTTTAACAACAGCAGCCATATCATTAACAATATAAGAAATAACAGTGGACCAAGTATCGAACCCTGGGGAACACCACATGTAATGTTTGCAAATGAAGAATGGACTTTATTAACATCAACTAGTTGTTTTCTATCGCTTAGATAGGAAGAAAACCAATTGATGATATCATTCCCTAATCCTATTGATTCAAGTTTCATTATAAGTATTGAGTGATCGACAGTATCAAATGCCTTTTGTAAATCAAGCAGTACCATACCCACATAGTAACCTTTATCCATTTGAAATCTAATGTAGTCAGAAAGATGGATGAGACAGGTGTCCGTGGAATAACCTCTTCGGAACCCAGATTGAAGATTGTAGAGTAGGTCTTTTTCAGTAAGATATTTTTTCCACTTGGTCAAAAAAAAAACCCTTTCAAATATTTTTGAGATAACACTTAAAATTGATACAGGTCGATAATTTCCAACGCAAGTTTTATCACTCTTTTTATATAAAGGAATGACCCTAGCTGATTTTAAATCAGGAGGAACAACTCCCTGAATTAAAGACAAGTTGATAACATGAGTTAAAGGACATGCAATTATTGAAGAACAGTCTTTGATAAAACGCTCAATGTTTGGTAATGTGTTAACATAATACCGTATAACTGGTAATATTTGCAGGTAATTTCTATATTAGTTTTTTTGCAAATTCAATTGTTGTAATTCCTTACCCAAAACAATTCTATGTTATTTTGAGTTTAATTTTTTTTTGCAAATTCACTTGTTGTAATTCCTTACCCAAAAATAATTCTAAATATAGTTATTTTGAAAAAAGAAAACCTGATTGCGATTCCATCTGTCATTGATTTCTAAATGTCTTTCTAAATTTAATTTTGTTCCAGTCAACACCTATTAAATTTAAGAAAACTTACCTGTGAATTCATGAACAACTTTTTTAATCAAAGGCAGAATTTAGATAACCAATTAAGATCAATGTTCATAATGCAAATTATTAGCAACATTCCGCATTAAATATTTCACAACAGAACTTACCGGTCAAACAGTCAGTATGCTATGTTTCTAAGTATATGTTTTAGATATGTATGTTTTTTTGTTTGTTAAGTCTGTAAATTGGGAATGCAAAGATGTCAGTTTTTCAAGAGGAAAAAGCGAAAATGAACCAGTCCATTTCTAGGTCTAAATACTATCTAGTAGTTATTGCAAATCTTCACTGTGTATTCATCTCATTTTCTTACTTTCTCAATTTTCAATGTTCTTATCAGAAATACTTAAAAATGTTGTTAACTTTGTTATATATATCAACTACTATCAAATTAGAGCAGTCTTAAATTTCACCTTCAACATTTTAGCAAAACAACCTAATGGATATCTCAAACTCAGACATCTAGAAGTAAAAGTAACACTGGTATTTAGCCTAATATTTTTTCCATTTCAAGACGAATTACATTATTGTATGCTGAGTTGTCTAAATAAGCAAGGATGAGAATATATAGCTTTTTGTTAAAGGGGGTGTCTCACGGATAGGAAAAATAACATGGGAGTCTGCCCACGCTCGGAATTTAATGAACTTTGGCGTGAAGTTAGTGCACTACATAACAGTTCATATTCATGAAATGTTTCAAAACGCACATTCCAGAAAATAATTTTCTCAGAATTTTACGTTTTTACAATGAAAAAAGAGGGTACCCAAATAAAAACAGTGTGCAAGCGTTCTGGCTGTTAGTTTCATTGCGTAATTTATTCTAAAAATAATGTCTAGTAGTCCGTGAACCTGAATGAAATAAAAATACATAAAATTATGTACAAAAAATATTTCATATCAACTGATGGTAGAGGTTAGCCCAAAAATTCATAGTTTTTAAATAATTTAAGAAAATTCTGTTCTAAAATTTACTTTGTTCCAGTTTTTGTCAAGATACAAAAATCATGTAAAAATTGCCCATAAATATACTCATGATTATAGTGAAATATCAAGAAAAAATAAAACCGGTAACAGGTTGCTTTTGGAATTTCCACCTGAATGGTGCACATTTCCAAGAATGGACAAAGTTATGATTTTTGAAAAAAAGGACATTTTCTAATGTTTCGTTTACTTTTTTGGTTATTTTAGATAACCTTAGGACAAATCAAGATGTAAGATATTTTTTCGGTCATTTCCTGTCATCTGTCTGTCTGTCTGTGTGTCTGTCTGATGACACTTTCTCAAAAAATCCTTTTCTCCCAATCTAATATGTAAATCTTTTTGAAACTTGATAAAAAGTATCCTAAAGGTAAAGGAGTACAATGCTGCACATTAGAATTTTTTTGTCATAAACTTTTGTTGTTGTGGCAGCAAACAAGGGGCACTTTTGTTGTTGTGGCAGCAAACAAGGGGCAACATTTCATATGATGAAAATAAGCTCTTTTTGTAAAGCTTCACACAGCAATGAGGATTTAAATTTTGTATGTAAGTTTGCTAAGGGGTTGACTTCAAAGTTGGTTACAGTATTTTCGTCCAGGGTCACATTAGGTTTTGTCCCAGGTGTACCTCCTTTACAAGAGAGAGAGAGAGAGAGAGAGGAAATTTTCTATAAAAAATCCTTAAAAAATATTCAAGTCAGCCTTGATTCACGAAAGCTATCAGCAAGTGCTTTTATAGATCTTTTGAAACATGAGAAAGCAAATCAGAAAAAGCGCCGATTTCTCTGATGGCATTTCATTATCATGCACAGTGAAAATAATTATTGTTGTTATGCATCAGAAACATATAATCTAGCTCCCATGTGACTATTAAGGGCTATTAAAGGCTAAACCACATGTTAATCATATGACATCATTGAAATGTGTATAAATTGTGTATCAATACAGGTTAAGCTATGGTCAGAAAAATAATTTGCAGAAATAATTGCATCTTGTTTTATCCCAATAGGGCCATGTTTTGAAATAAACAAGTACTTTTTCAACTGTGCAACTGAAAAGAATATAATGCTGTAACAGTCTTTTACTGAATCATAGTGGGCCTTCCATATCATGTAAGTTTATTAGTGGCACTTAGAGCAAAAAAAAATGGTTATGTATTGGTTACCTGGAAGGGCAACTTTGGGTGCTTTTAGTCCGTGGGCTGGCTACACCCTAGGTCCCCCCCTACCGGGATTTTATGACACCTATATCATTGTAAAGCTTGATGAATTCCCTTTCAAATGCAACTTGTTGTTTGATATATAAGTGCTGGATAAGCATGTGCGGAACGATTGATTATCTCCCCTTGAATTACAAAAAAATACTTGTTTATAACTCACCTTATACACATTCATGGGATCCAAAATAACCCAAATTTAAGCGCAAATGACCAAAATGCTTATAGATTTTATCAATTCATATCGTTAAATAGTAAAAGATAATTTCACACCCAAATTAGCACGAATTATGCCCCTTGAATATGTAAAACAAGAGAAAAATAGTATAGATATTGCCTTTGCTTATATTTACTTTGCATTTGGAAATCATTTCCACAGCGAATAATTGCTAGAATTTGTTTTAAAGTGTTTATTAGATGCCTTGTAATAAAAGTCAAAGTGTTGACTATCGACACTTTAGGATATATTCGACATTTCAAATGATTTTGCAAGATGGCCGCCGCAAAATGACCACTTGACTAAATATCGAAATATCACTGCCCTATAATTTGTAATCATGCTCTGTATGTAACTGAGATCATTTCTTAGGAAAATTGAGTATATTAAATCTAAAAGTGTTGCCATGCTTATAATAGGCTTTTTTGTCATTTTTTTTTTAATTTTCAAAATGGCCGCCAAAATCTCTAATATGCAAAAATGATGTAAATGTTTTTCATTTCTGCAAATCTTCTGCACTTAATATTGTATTTACATTATTGTATTTTCAAATGTATTTCAACTTCTTATTAAAACTACATGATTCAACAAGTAAATAAATGACATAACCTTGAAAATATATATTTCCAAAACGGTCCAAATTACCGTATAAATGGTAATAAATCCCCAAACCCATAAATTAAGTACTGAAGAAAATCCAAATTGATTATTTTCTAGGAGAGATACGCATTTTCCCTCTTAGACAGAAACCATGTACCCGATTCTTTGATAATGAGTCCACATTGGAGAACATCATTGGTATCTTTTTGCATGAAGGTTTTAAGTCTTACATGGACAAGGGACGCTTTGGATAATAGGTGTTACAGAGGGTATAAAGACATTAAGGCTTATTTTGGTCATAAAGCGTTTAAGCTCTTTTTTGTGGGGTGGATATGTTTAATACAAAACACCAATATCAACACTTTTGCCACGCTAAAAATGGCTTCTTCACTGTTAATTTACATGACATATAATACAATACAATAATATGTATTCTATGTAATCTGTCTAAATGCTCAAATACGAGCATGGATCAATGAATAACTGACCTAACTTTTTATGTTTAGATCGACATCTTTTCTCTTGAAATACTTTCCACCCAGGCCTTTGCGCTTTGACCAAACGATATGACCATAGCAGTTGAAAAAGAAGTTAAACTCAAATTAATCAATGTTAAAGGTGGTCAAGTGACATCAGTCCAGAAGTAAAGAAGTCCGAGAACTTTCCAAAGAACCACACCTAAACTGCATCAATAACTTCTTTCATGAGACTTAAAATTGCAACCATTCGTGTCCTTTTTAGGAAAGAAGTCGATAGCAGCAAGGTCATGTGGATAGGAAGGGTGTGATATAAATTGATACCCATTTTTCTCGACAGCATCCAAATGTACTTTGGCAATTGTGTACTAATGTAATTTTCAGTTGCAAGCAGCGGTCACATTTTGAGCGTTTGCCGCTTCGTTTCTCACATATGGTCTGTTTCAGATTGTCTAGCAACTTGGCATAGTATGCTTCGTTAATTGTACCTTTCTTGGGTAATATGTCAAACAAAATATTTTATTGCAATCCTCAATTGTCCCAAAACATTGAATACTGAACCTTGTCTGTAAAACATTGAATAATTTTCTTGGCCCTTGGGATTTCATACCAACATACCTACGACTCTGTGGTCTGTTTCATCAAAACATTTAAGTCGTATTTTTGACTTACCAATGTCTTAAAACTCGCTTAAAACAACAATCGCATAACCCAGCTTTTGATAGAATGGCGATACACTTTTCTTACCCTAAACTTGTCGTAAGTCGTCGGTAAGTCAAAAATACGACTTAAATATTTTGATGAAACAGGCCCCTGGACCTTTTTTCGTTCATGAGAATGCAACATGTACTTTTTGGAATTTTAGACCCAACAGTCTGTAAGTTTGTGCATCCTTTTGAGACCAAGCAATATCTTGAAAAAGATAATGCATGGACAATTTCTTACTTTAATTCGCTCAGCAAGTATATCAGATCTGTGAATTTATGACACATACCATCGACAGTGGTTGCAACTTTGCCTTCAGACCGAGCATCATCTTCTTAAGTTTCTCTGTCGCGTTATAACCCCCGCCCCCCGCCCAACCACGATATTTAACTTGAGAATAAGATTGTACAGAAGACCAGTAAACTCATCATGCATGTTTTACCCTCAGTCCCTTTTCAATACAAGTGTAGAACCATAGCAGACTCTCCCTTTTTTGTGAAAAGGCTTTCTAATAACCGTATATTTAGACAAGTTTGTGCACATATAATGACAAATATAAATCGCGGATTCCTTGGTTGATTGGAAATTGCTTATAAGTGTTATTCATAGCTAGCCCTTATGTTTTATGGATTTTGCCTCATCCTGAGGTTAGCTTGTTGTCTTCCACAAAAGTCAGAATTCCAAAAACTAATTTGTGGTGGAGATGTTTGAAATTAATTAAGAAATGCACGAGCATATCTAAAAACTGATAACAAAACGAAGGATTTCAAATCTTCGGCAAGCGACATATTACAACACTAGAAGTTGGAATATGATGTGTTTCCCTCTCATCATAATCAACAGAAATTGTGTTTGCTATTTAAACTGAATCTTTCAAAACAACATTTTGGCACACGAATACGAGGATTCCTCACAAATGAAGTGCCTTCGAAGTACTGGTATCCAACCAGTAAGGTACATATGTACAATTTATAACTGTTTATATTAACACATATAAGTATTCTGAATTAAAAAGGTGTAAAACGATGTCACTCGAATGCAATTTGATAAAGAAATGAATAATTCAGTTGCTATTATAGGCAATTTTAAATCATCAGTTAATGCACATGACAGTGCAAATATGAAATTGACCAGTTTCAACTATCGCTTATTAGAATATATTTGGTAAACTGTGTTCCTGTAACATAGCATTCCAATCAATAGAAGTGGTTAGGAAGATTTCTCTACTGCACAGCATGTCTCCAATAGTATTGTTAAGTTTAAACTTGTAGCAAAATGTAAAAAAGTATGCATTACAAGGCAAAAATGGTATAAATCAAATTTGACCATACATGTATTCCTATGGGAATTCATTATTAAAACGCTTTTTAGTTCTTAACTTTTACAAAATAAAGTTTCTTGTGTAAAAGAAAACTGTATTTCACATAAAAAAAATCAAAGAAAGCAGGTTAAAGTTTTCAGCATGTCATTTGCGCTAAATGGAATTTTATTGCCATTTATACGGTAATTTTTCAGAGCATATATTGTTAAGATTCTCCCTTTTAATGGATAAATCATGAAATTTTGGTTTTCAAACACAACAAGTAAACAATTTAGGGGAAAAGATGCAAAAATGAAAGTCATTAACATTATTAGAGAATATTTGAGAATTTATTTGCCATTTAGAGAAAAGTATGCAAATAATTGTGAATGCGAATAAGCCCGTATTTGCTTGTTCTGTGTAGCTGATGAATGGTTTATGAACTTATTATTGATCTATTAGTGTTCTTATTCATTTGAAACATTAAGCATTATAAAAACGTATCGCCTCAGCATATTTATTCCATAGAAAAGCCTTGTTTTAGCTAATTAAACTCATATTTCTACTTTCTCATTAATATTCATGAATATGCAAATTAGCTAAATAAAAATGATTTCAAGAAAAATGTCTATTTAAAATTTAAAACTTGTCTCATGTTTTATTACCAAAATAAGTATATATCTTAAATAAGTATTTTAAAATAGTTTATTGCAATTAATTGATCCAAGTACTGAAACGTAGGAAAATGAACAGTTGCCATGGTAACAGGCCTACCATTTTCTTATCCAGCACTTTTAAATCAAACAAGAACCTGAATTCATTAAAATGTTTCCTGCGCTTCAAGAAAATACAGGTCTTAAAAAATCCCTCATGGTGGGAAGGGTTTCTATTCACTAGTAAACTAGTAAAGTCGTCTTTTTGCAAATTAAACACATATTTTCCACAATCTCATTAATATTCATGAATATGCAAATTAGCAAAATTTCTGAAAAATCTTTTGGTTGCGAGAGAAATGTAATGACAACATGTTAAAACTAACCTCAATGTTTACTGACCAAAATAAGTAATTTTATTGCAATTAATTGATCCAAGCGCCGGAACGAATGAAAATGGGTGGTTACCATGGTAACAAGCCAACTACTTGCTTATCCAGCATTTTTAAATCAAATTACAAAGTGAATGTATTGAAATACATCATAAGCTTCAAGAAAATATAGATCTTCAAAAATCCTACCTGTTAGGGAGGTTTAAATTCACTAGTAAAGTCTTGTTTTTTAGCAAATTAAACACATTTTCTTACTTTCTCATTAATATTCATGAATATGCAAATTAGCAAAATTTCTGAAAAAATCTTTTTGTTGCGAGAGAAATGTAATGACAACATTTTAAAACTAACCTCAATGTTTTCTGACCAAAATAAGTAATTTCATTGCAATTAATTGATCCAAGCGCCGGAACGAATGAAAATGGGTGGTTACCATGGTAACAAGCCAACTACTTGCTTATCCAGCATTTTTAAATCAAATAACAAAGTGAATGTATTGAAATACATCATAAGCTTCAAGAAAATATAGATCTTCAAAAATCCTACCTGGTAGGGAGGTTTAAATTCACTAGTAAAATCTTGTTTTTAGCAAATTAAACACATTTTCTTACTTTCTCATTAATATTCATGAATATGCAAATTAGCAAATTTTCTAAAAAATATCTATATTGTAAGAGAAATATCTTGGTAATAATTTAAAACTATTTTGAAAGATTTATGACAAAAATAAGTAATTTTATTGCAATTAATTGATCCAAGCGCTGGATTGTAGAAAAATGGACGGTTGCCATGGTAACGAGCCCGCCATTTGCTTATCCAGCACTTTTAAATTGAACAACAACCTGAATTCATTACTATACATCATAAGCTTCAAGAAAATATAGGTCTTCAAAAATCCCACTAGGGGGGGGGGGAGGGTTTCGGTTATGGGCCCATGGACTATTTACCCTACCGGTTCTAGGCGTCTTTTTTATTTCGTAACATTTTGCTTGGCCTTTATTTTTTTTTGCATGTCATAGTGTCACTAAAAAGGGTGCATAGACATTGGGACTAAATAGTATAGATAACTGGCAATGTGTATATGTATGCCTATTTTGGCTTCCATACATGTAATTTTGTAAATAAAAGTAATATTTATATTTAATATATAATGTTTTTTCAATGAGTTTTTGGGCATGAATATTGATTTAAATACTTATTGTATGCTACAGTCAATTTTACTGAATAAAAAATGTTTTAGGGGTACAATCAATTTTTTACTAATTACAAGTTTTGGACCAAAATATCACCTTCATCAATAATATGTATTATATGACATTGTTACCGGTTTTGGATTTCTATATAATTTAGCCCAAAGTAAGAGGAAATATGTAGCATGTTTTTGTGATTATATGGAATCTTGACAAAGACTCCAACATACATGTAATTAACTTTGGAATTCAATTTTGCCGATGTAACACGCCATTTTACAAAGGAACATATAAGAGGAGGTGAAAACATTCATAATTTGTTACATCAATTCCAAACCCCTCTAACTACCAACAAAATTAAGTTCCATGAACAATAATAATAATATTGCACTTCAGAAGGTTTTCACCTCCTCTTATCTACACCTCTAAATAAATACGATGAATACATACGTTCAAGTCTATGATACTTTTCATTGATATAAGACTTAAATGATTACTCAGATACCATCTTGTTCAGCAAGATCAGGTAACAATTCAAAATAATCTTAGTCGAGGTTGCCACAGGACGGGGGAAAAGTCCGGGAAGTTAAAAATTCATCTAGGTCAGGGAATTGTCAAGGAATAAAATTTGTGAACTGTCAGGGAAATTAGAAAATACAGGGGCAAATTTCAGAGAATTTTGCAAAAATTAGCAGTGCCATACATTTTATCAATTGATATCACCTTTTAAGACTTCCTCAAAATAAGTAGTAAAGGAGGGGAGCCTGGCTACGCCGAAAACGTAGCCAGTCTCCCCTCCCAGTGTAGCCAGACTGCCCTGTTTTGGAGGGCAGTCTGGCTACAAACTCGATTTTGGTCGTTTTGACGAATCAAGTTTTTTGAGGTTTTGATGTTTTGGGGCTTGGACTTAGTCTATTTTACGAGAGTTTTGGACTTAGTCGTTTTGACGAATCAAGTTTTTTGAGGTTTTGGACTTTGTCGTTTTCACAAACCGAGGTTTTGATGTTTTGGGGCTTGGACTTAGTCTATTTTACTAGAGTTTTGGACTTAGTCGTTTTTAATCATGAGGATGTGATATTAGGGGGAATTTCGAAAAGGAAATACTCTTTCTAGTTATTGGGTGGTCCTGAAAAGGACCGTTTGTTTCTAGGTGTATTAATACCTAGACATGACTGCAACCAAATCGAGCATGACATATCGGACATGGTCGCCTTGTTCTTCTCTGTATGGTGAGTGATTCACCATTGAATCTTATCACCCGTCGTCTTTCCGTCCCAAGATATATAACATCTGGAGTGTCATCATTCTCCGCTTCTCTCATCATATCATGAACACGCCCCAGTCGTTGACCGATGATCAATAGCTGTCTAGCTATGTCCACATGTTCTCTCTGAATTCCTGCCATCTTGTAGAATGATGAATTCTGGAATAATGAATTCTGGATTCTGTACAGCTCTTTTATACTTTTCGGGCAGGATTGACCTACTTTCGGGGTGGCTTGCATTTCATTGGTTAGGAAGGCTTACTTTTCATTGGTTAGGTGACGGACCAATCAGGTGTTATGTTACATATTTTTCACAAGAAGGTGAAATTTTGACATTTTTTTACTCTTTGGAAATAATCCTTCTTGATATTTTGTGGTCCTGAAAAGGACCGTTGTTATGGATGTTACATTAGGGATGTTGCATTAGGGATGTTCTCATTTCCTCAATTCTTTTTCTTTCTTTTTCTTGAGGCTTGGAATCTGGTAGTTTTCCATGTTTTTACCGTAACCACCTAGACCTGACGAAGTGTGGCGTTGTCTTTCTGTGCATTGTTTCTTTGTCTGGTGATGATTATCCGTTGTAGATGTCGATCGTTTCGTGGATGGTGTAGAAATGTCATGCTTCCTTTTCATCGCAGAAATAACACTTTCAACGACCTGTTCAATGTTTTTCTGGTCAAAAGTGAATTCTACGGGTACCTTCAGTGTTGATGGTTTAAATGTCACTGGAATCGTCTGTTTTAAAGCTTTCTCATCCGTTTTCACTGTCGTTAAATGTTGATTGAACGAGTGAAGTTCTAACATCATCCTCTTCATAGCTGCTTCTTGGCGAATATTCATTGTTCTCAATTCAGTCAAAATGCTCTGTGAAACTGTGTCAGTGCTATTGGCCAGTTGAACATTTTTTGGGTGATAGGTCTGATTCATCGGTGTTTGATTATCCTGTTGAACATTCGTGTAGACCTGTGGTCCAAGTGTTGAATTCATTGCCGATGATAACAAGTCTTCATTCGTTTGTAGGAGATCTTTCAAGTCGAAATCCATGGTCCGCTAAGATTGGAATCTTTCTGCGAAATGATTGGACTCAGAAGCTTTTCAATATTTTAAAGGGATCGCGCGGACCTGAGCGGAAGCATCTAATATTGATTTCTGGAAATGGCCGATTTCACCACTCAGTTGTGTTTTCTCTAACTCGTTTTATTTGTAATATCTCACAATATCTTTAGAAAATGTTATGATATTGTTTACGAAACAATAAAATAACATAATTACTAGTTAATTTTATATTTCGTTTGTTGAACGAACCGAGGGTAGAAATAATAATAAAGGAAATGTGGAGAAATGACTTGCTTTGTTTGTGTTTTTTTGACAATTTACGAAAAAAGGTTTACTTTCTAGTGAATTGGTGGTCCTGAAAAGGACCGTTTTTTCTTTGTTTGAAGGTGGTGTTCAATCCCAGTACTCTTCCTCTCTGTAAATCCCTGGGATATTTGGGTGGATTCTTTCCTTAAGTGGCTTCCCGATCGGAGCGAGTCACTCATTTATGAGCCAGTCTAGCCTCATCTCTTCTGTCATCCCACAACCTTCTTTTTTCTTGTACTTTTCCTTTACCCAGTTTATTTGTTGTTGGCTCGGAGGAGGATGTGTCATATAGATAACCGTAAACGATCTGACGTAGTTTTCGGTATTCATGTTGAATATCTTATGAACGAGCGAATATGACAACGCGTTTTTATACCCCAATTATTTAAGGAATCCTTCTTTAACTCTATATGAGCGCGGACCAGCGCGAAGACAATTTCCCCAATTATTTAAGGAATCCTTCTTTAATTCTATATGAGCGCGGACCAGCGCGAAGACACTTTCACCGGGGTATAAAAACATCGAAGTGGTTCTTTTTTTCTCACACAGAAAAAAATGAAATTCATTTCGAAGTTGTTGAGGCGTCTTTTTCGAAAGAAACAGACTTTTAAGAGTGATACTTATATCGGGAAACAGGATGAGTTCATCAATGAGAAGCACGCTCGGGAGAAGGCATTGAACGAGTTTTGCCGTAGAAGAGGATATGAATTTCGGCGTGGAAAGTCTGAAGTGAAGATGGGGGAATTGTACCCCAACTTAGCTACATTTACTCCGCCGACAGAGAATAGTCGATGGAAAAGACGAATGGATAAGGTTTATCCTTCGCTGACATACCAGACATCTTCAAAGGGTTGTTTATATCCTGATCTCCGTTTTTTACACCACCGACTGAGGGTGAACAGTGGAAGCAGATGATTTCTAGCTTATATCCGAATTTAACTTCGTTTCAATGAAGTTAGAAACGGATTATAAGAGAAAACGGTCCTTTTCAGGACCATCAAGATACCCCGAAATGTCATTCCTATAGAGAGAAACAAGTCTGGAATTTATTAATCTTTAATAAAAACGAGTCAAACATAGCATGGAAACAATACAAACATTGAACATATGTACATTAGAAAGTTAAACATTGGAAATATTTCATTTAACACGTGAAATGTTCACCACTGCACTTTGTTTTACTTTCACAGTCCTATGATTCAAGTTTTTGTTTCTTGGTTGGAACCGGCGAAATGTTTCTTGGACAAATGTTTTTGCCATGATCATTGGTTTCACAGAAGAAACAATCCTTCCCCTGGTTATTTCCTTCCTCAGCTTTTTTCTCAGATGAACTTTGCTCTGATTCAGTATTTGATTGTTCAATATTGTCAGCGACAGTTTCTTTCAAAGATTGTTTTTCCATCCACTGTTTTATTCGTTCCTGGAGAGTTTGTGTCTCCAGTGTTGCTATCTCGTCAGTTGGTGAATCGAGAGTTTGTGTCTCGACTGAACGTTGCGGATCTCCAATGACTGATGGAACCTTGTCATTGGTTTCATCGTAATAGAAACTTTCCATTCTACGTCGTGTTTTCAAACTGTACCTACTGTAATCATTACACTGCGATGTTATTGCCCCAACATATTGCAATCCGACATTGTCCTCTGAACGTTCAATTGCATTTGAAATCCGAACGTCATGAGTTGTTGGGTTCACGAAGACAAAGATGAAATGTGATGGTTGTCTGTCTTTCTCTGGACATTTCATTGCCCGGTGATCGGCTTTATGACAAATGAAGCAGAATCCTGCTCTCTTCTTCGCCACCCCATACTTGTCATTGCCATACATCTCATCTATTGTGAGTGTGTCGAACACTCTCCGTTTCGTAATGTGGTATTCATCCTTATCCATCTGCTCCGATATGAATGTCCCGACATATTTACCAATATGACTGATCTTGTAACAATACGGAATGTTTGTTATTTCATATTCGTGTGTATGTGGGTTCACAAACACCTGCATTTGTCTTCTGTTCGCAGAAGTTGAATTAACTTCAGAATTGTTGCATGCGAATTTACTATTCATGACTTTTTCCTTTCAAGTTTTGCAACTGAATGATGAAGTATAGCGGAATCGGGTCCTATTTATACAGATTTCCCAGCTCGAGCTCGATGATGATATATAAACCCCTGTCTTTTGCCAGTTCAATAACATTTCCTCATTTGAAAGTGAAACGACAACAATGCCTAAACGAAAGAAACCACACGATGATACTAACAAAAGAAAGTGGAAAAGAATCAGACTTAATAGCAGTGATTCAGAAGATGAAATAGGTTATAAAAAGAAACCAGTGAAACCTATTGTGGAAAGTGATTCAGAAAATGAAGAATCAAAAGAAATATTTGGTGAGAAATCGAATTCTGGAGAAACATTTGATGAAGATCCAGTAACTGGAAAACAACTTGATGAAGAAGAGAAGAAAGCAGCTATGAGACAAAGGTATGAACTTGTCTCTTTGACAAACAAGAAATCGAGAATCTTCAGAACGGTATCACATGTGATGAATGTGATTTTCAAGAAATTCGATGGAATACCACCGCAAGAACTTGTTTCATTGTTTGATGATATTACGAAACAAGTCAATGAAACGGTGAAAGCTGAACCTACAGATAAGATCAGATTGACAATTACTCATCCATCTCTGGATATGGGGATACATATCCCGTTCATCGATATGGTCAATCTTAACGGAGAAGTTATATTAGGTGAAATTGAGAAAGCGATGCAATCTAACAGTGAATTCAAAGTAGACGACGGAGAAATGAGATTCATCATCACACATACACAGCTTCCATATGGATCCGGATATAAGAAACTTTGGTCTTCCGAACTTGATACCAAGGTTTTTACAAAAAAGAAACAGTCTGTCGTTGAAATAAAGAATTCAGAGGACAGCATGTGTTTCGCCCGATCTATCGTGGTAGCGATGTGTTATGCTGAGAAGGAAGACACAGATGAATGGAAAAGAAGGTGGAAACACATAACAAACTCGGACAGACCGTTTCAAGAACGAGAGGCTAAACAGCTTTTGGATGAAGTCGGTATCTCACCGAACCAACCATGTGGAGTTGATGAATACAAAATCATTCAGACACATTTGTATTCAAGGAACTATGTGATCAAAGTTCAGCAACAACACTCATTAGTAGAAATGACATTTCAACATCCAGTTGTGAACTCTGACAGTAAAGTTATACATCTTTATTACCACCAAGGACATTTTGACAGTATTACGAGTATCACAGGATTCCTGAGTTGTGGTTATTACTGTGAATTCTGTGATATTGCATATCAGAATCGTGAGAATCATATTTGTAAGCATATATGTTCAGCTTGTTTCTGTAAGCCACCATGTATCAAAGAATTTGGAGAAATCTATTGTTCAGATTGTAACAGAAGTTTCTACGGGGACGACTGTTTTGCAAATCACAAATTAGTTCATGGTAAACAAGAGAAAACTATTTGTGAATTGGTTAAACGCTGCAGTCAATGCAATGAAATGTACAACGTGAGACGTAAGAACCATGTCTGTGCTGGAAAAAAGAAGTGTCATATCTGCAAGAAGATAACATCTTTCGATCACCGTTGTCATATTCCACCTTACGAAAGTAAGATGTTGAAAAATGACAAGGATGAGACAAAGAAAAGTGAGAAATCTGGAGAGAAGAAACCATTGTTCATTTTCTACGATTTCGAATGTAAGCAAGATACTGGTGTTCATATTCCGAATTACTGTATTGCACAGAGAGCTTGCAATGTATGCATATGCAAACCACTTGAATATCGCTGTTCAACCTGTAGTGAATTTCACGAAGGTCGAGAAGTGATATTTCAAGGTGAAAACACTCTCAATGACTTCTGCACATGGCTCTTTTCTAAGAAACACAAGGGAATGACAGCTATTGCACATAATTTCAAAGGATATGATGGACAGTTCATACTGAATGAAATTATCAGAATAGGAAATAAACCTCCAGAACTTATCATGAATGGGAACAGTATAATATCACTCCACATGAATGGTGTTAGATTGATAGACTCCTATAACTTCATGAGCTTTAGATTGGGGAGTTTTCCTGACACATTTGGTCTTGAAGAGATGAAAAAGGGGGTTTTCCCACATCTTGCAAACACTGATCAGTTTTGGGAATACAATGGTCCTTATCTTGACAGTTCATATTACATGGTTGATTCTATGAAACCTGATGTAAGACAAGAATTCATAGAATGGTATAATGACAAAGTTGAAAAGAAGGAGAATTTCAACTTTCAAAAGGAAATGGAGTCCTAATGTCGTTCAGATGTTGATATTCTCAGACGGGGTTGTGGTCATTTCAGACAGGTCTTTCTTGAACATGGTGGTATTGATCCTTTTCTTGAAGCTATCACTATAGCTGATGCTTGTAACAAGGTTTGGAGAAGAAATTATTTACCAAAGAATCAAATTGCAATCATATCAAGCAAGGATTCGTCCAAACGTCGGTTCTCCATGAAAGCAATTCGTTGGATTCAGAGCATAGCAAATGAGAAACAGATTCATATTCAGCATGCTAGGAATGGGGGTGAATATGAAATTGGAGGTTATAGTGTAGACGGATTCCATGCCCCGTCAAACACTGTGTATGAGTTCTTAGGTGATCTATATCATGGGTGTCCTGTTTGCTACCCGAACCGTTCAGAAAAAAGTCCGATCAATGGTTCATCTATGGAGAGCTTGTATGAAGGAACAATGAAAAGATTAGAGTATTTGAGACAGAGAGGTTATAAAGTTGTCTTCATTTGGGAGCATGAATTCGATGCAACGGTTAAGACAAACACGGAGTATGCTCGAATTATTCGTGATTTGTTCCCATACTCTGACCCTATTGATCCCAGGGAAGGGTTGTATGGGGGTCGGTGCAATGCAGTCAAACTCTCACATGAGGTAGATGAATCAAGCGAGACAGAAATCAAGTACATTGATATCTGTTCTTTATACCCATACGTATGCAAATACAAATCCTATCCTGTTGGTCACCCTAAAGTCCTGACAAGTGAAAGCATTGACATTCAGAACATAAGACAGTATGAAGGACTTGTCAAATGTAAAGTTCTCCCCCCAGATGATCTCCTCCACCCCGTTCTACCTGTGCATTGCAACCACAAAATGATGTTCCCTCTTTGTAGAACATGTGCAGAGAACAGTTCAGAATCGTGCACTCACAATGAAAATGAAAGAGCTCTCATTGGGACATGGGTTACGTTTGAACTTTTCAAGGCAATGGATAAAGGTTATCGTGTGCTTCATGTCTTTGAAATATGGCATTTCGATTCACTCTCTGACGAATTCTTCAAGGGGTATGTTGACAACTTCCTGAAAATTAAACAGGAAGCAAGTGGTTATCCTACATGGTGTATTACTCAATCTGATAGAGAGCAATTTGTTCAGGATTATGAGAGAGAAGAAGGTATCAAACTTGATCCAACCATGATTAAGAAAAATAAAGGGAGAAGATCTTTTGCCAAGATCGTGTTGAATTGTCTCTGGGGAAAACTAGCTCAAAGAGAAGTGCAGACACAAACGGAATGCATTGCATCCCCCTCCAAGTACTTTGAATTGATCAACAATCCATCAATCAAAGTGAAACATGTGGAAATATTCAGTGAAGAGTGCCCCTTTATTCTGGTCAATTACGAAAACATGCTTGATCATATTCAGACTCACGCTACAGCTAACGTTATAGTAGGGTCTTATGTAACAGCCTATGCAAGGTTGGAGTTATACAGTGTGCTTGAGAAGTTGGATGATAGAGGCCTTTACTTTGACACGGACAGTTGTATGTACATCCATGATCCAAAGCTTTGGAACCCTCCCATCATTAACAGTAGACTTGGGAAATGGACTGATGAAGAACCAACCTCGAAAATTGTAAAGTTCAGAGGTTTGGGGCCAAAGAACTATGCATATCAGTTGAAATCAGAGAAAGGGAAAATATCAAGCAAATGTAAAGTAAAAGGGGTCACATTAGACTACAAAACATGTCAGTTGGTCAACTTTGACACATTCACCAAATGCATGCAAGACCCTTCTACAGAAATCAAGATCACGTATGACTGTAGAATAAAAAGGCATAAGGACAGAACAGTGACAAGTGAGCCTCAAA
The DNA here is from genome assembly GCA_963680895.1 of Fragum sueziense. Taxonomy (NCBI): domain Eukaryota; kingdom Metazoa; phylum Mollusca; class Bivalvia; order Cardiida; family Cardiidae; genus Fragum; species Fragum sueziense. Next base: position 19,441,555 of record OY804595.1, on the reverse strand, counting down.
CGAAAACATTCAGATCTGTTTATACAAAGAGGGTTATTGTCAATGGTACAGACACGGTGCCTTTTGGACATAGAAGTCTAAAGGTATATAAATAAGAAAAAAGGTGAACAATGAACATCAGTATCTAAGAACAAGCTGAACAGTGTACATTGTAATAGGAAATAATGATATTATTGATAACAGTGTTTTTGATGGAATATTTCTATGGACGAACAACATGGAAAAATATTGTGAAAGAACTTTGTGAACATTGTGATAGAATTCTGTGAACATTGTGAAAGAATTCAGTGGAAGAACTTGAAGTGATAATGTTAACATTTATCGTATCTATCATTGCATCTATTAACTTCAAGATGATACCATATCAGCTTCCACTCCCGATTGAGATACGAGAAAAGATATATCGTATATTCGTAGGTGAACATACATTAAGTAAACATTTACAGATGACTTTGAAACGCACAGCAATGTACATTTGGTTGAGTAAAATGTCAAAAGGGTTTAAGAACGGACAACCTTCTACAGAGTTATTTCAAATGTATGCTTTCATTTGGGACATGATTGAAAGTTCGGGGTTTGACAAACTCGCAAAGGATACATTTAAGTCGCGAATACATAGAATATTCACATTTCGTGACAGGGACACATATCAGTGGGCATTTCATACCAAGATGGTACATGGTATAACGTATGACAGTTTCATAAGGAATCTCTATAAGAAGGCTAATCAGTTCAACTTTCATGTAGCTCATAGAAAGCGTAAAGGTTTTCATATCATTTATTCAACATCTCCTCCAACTCACGAAGATGTTGATATAGTAGAAGGACTAATCACGTTCGATAGAGATGTATCGGAAAAAGTTGTTAACTCAACTGTGTCTTCGTGGGTTGTTTTTCCTGTAACGGATCTATTATATCACGTAACAGTCAGAAGAATGAGACACGTGTATCCTATTGAATATGGAAATTCCAAATTGAGGGATTTAGTATATGGATCAGAAAAGGACATGAAAAGATTGTGGGAATCTCGTCATATCTATTGCAGTGGATATAAACATAACTGAACTAGTTGTGAAAATATGTTTCAGTAAATAAATGTTTCAAAACGTGATTGTAAATCAATGTATATAAATGTTTTGTAAATATTGTTCATGAAACTTTGTTAATGGAAATGTTAAATAAAGGTTAGAAAATAACTTTGTGTCATTTCATTTCTATCCTTTGAAGAGACAATATCGTCAACACGAATGAAAATGGATGTAGACGTGTTTTCACTCTTATTTCACCATCCAAGCAATTTCTACATATCAGGTCCAAGTGGATCAGGAAAAACAGAGTTCGTTCATAAACTTCTAGATTATAACGAAGATCTGTTTGATATTCCACCAAAGAAAGTTGTTTGGTGTTATAAAGAATGGCAAAACACGTACAGTATCATAAAAGAGAAATTTGATTTTATCAAATTTATTGATGGAATTCCCGAAGATGAAAATGAAATAGTGAGCGATGTATCAATTCCGCATTTGGTCGTTTTCGATGATATGCTGGGTGAAAAAGATGAAGAGAAAATAAAGTTATGGTTTACAAGAAAGGGTCATCATCGTAATGCAAGTGTGATTTATATCACACAGAATATGTTTTCACAGTCAAAGTCCAGTAGAACCATCAGCTTGAATTCACGATACATGATTCTTTTTCGTAATGAACGTGATAAGAATCAAATAAAAACACTTGCAAGTCAAATGCAAGCCGCACATTTGATTCCTGCATACAACGATGCAACTTCAATGGATCATGGATACTTGGTCATTGATTTCCATTCACGAACTAAACGTGAATTGAGATTAAGGACTGATATTTTTCATCGGTGGTATACAAAGAATGCAGATCAAGGTCCAATTGTATATTCACCTGTATAAATATTTGTAATACAAATTATAAATATTGTTCAGATGAAAATACATTCATTTCTTCGTCGAATCTCATTGAGTAAACATGGCTTTACCACGGACATCATCCTCGGTGATACATGCCTTGCAGAATCTAAGTAATCAAACCAACAAGTACGAAAGAGAGGCATTACTAAATGCAGGATTAAAGGAAATCTTGAAATGGTTTTCCTTAGCAGCTCGCAATATCATTGAAGATAAGATTAAACTTCCAAAACAAACCGTTAGCTATATGAACAAACATAAAGAAGATGTTGTGAAATTAGCAGATCCGAATATCGATGAACAAACAAAACGAAAAATCATTCTGAAACCCGGTGGTGGTGGATTCCTTGGAGGGGTTATTATCAGAAGTTTATTACGTTGGGATGGTAATAAAACTGTAAGAAAGTTCGGTACGGAAAGTAAACGTTCACAAAAGAAGCAGAAGAAGGGGTCTCCAATCAAACGCCCAAAGAACAAAGGTTCAAAGAACAAAGGTTCAAAGAACAAAGGTTCAAAGAAATCCGTTCAAAAGAAAAGTTCAAAGAAAAGTACTCCTTTTGTAATCAATGAGGAATTCATTACAATGCGAAGGTCAAGATCCCCAAGATCAGTGCACTCTGCTCATAACTCTGTTCATAACTCTGTTTATAACTCTCCTCATAACTCAACTCCAAACACAAGTCTGAATAGAAGCCTGAACACCAGTCTGAACTTGTCTCCAATCAGAAGTCTGAACAGAAGTTCGGACAGAAGCCTCAATAGGAGTCTCAATAGGAGTCAAAACAGAAGTCTTGATGACTTTATTGTCCCACAACATGCACCACAACGTACCCCACAGCGTAGCCCACAGTATGTAGCACAACGAGTACCGAATTCTAGGAAAGATATTCTGAGAAAACGTCTTTTCGACTTTCAGAAAAAGTACAAATCTTTTCTACCTCCTGGAAAAAGACAGATAAATTTCCAACCTATATCTTCACTATCATTATCTCCAAACTCGAAAAGACTATATCAAAAGGGTGTAAAGGAAAGACAAATGCTGATCGATGATCTGTTTTCACACTACGACGACTTGCATCCGAACAGTCCATTAAGACGGGATAAGAAACCAAACAAGGAATCGAGAAAAGAAACACCCCCTGTTGCACCATTTTCACCACTTTTGAGTATGGATACGAGTTCATTATCATCTCCTACTAGAATTGCACTCAATACATTACGATCACAGTTCTCCTGATTGATTATCGGAAATGTATCAAAAAACATGAAATAAAAAATATTTTTTTTATTTTTTGAAAATAAAAAAATATATTTTTGCAAAAAAACAAAAAATATTTTTGCAAAAAAAAAAAAAAATAAATAAATAAATAAAAAATAAAAAATAGAAAATAAAAAAATATTTTTTGTTTTTTTTTTGCAAAAAATATTTTTTTATTTTCAAAAAATAAAAAAAATATTTTTTATTTCATGTTTTTGAAACGAATCATTCCAAAGGGATAAATTAAATTGGAAAAAATCGATTGATTCATTTGCATTTCAACATAAGACGCGATAACATGGGAAAAGCAAAGAAGAAATCACCTTTGATAAGGAAACACGGACATATGGTTCTAGCTATGTTGAAATCATCACCAAAATTAAGGAAAAAAGATAATAAGAAATTTATCTCCGCCAGTAGTTAAATGCATTTCGGAATGTTGTCACAATGTTTTAAAAGGCAATGTTCATTTGACAGAAGCTCAGAAGAAGAAGTTGTATCCAAACCGACAACATCTTCGTAATATTGCATCTAAGTCAGTTTCTGTTAAGAAAAAGAAACGCATTCTGAATCAGAGAGGAGGGTTTCTTCCTTTGTTAGGACCTGCATTAATCCCATTATTAGGAAAAGCTGTCATAGGTGGTATCGGAGGAGCATTGAAAGCTTTGTAAAAAATAGAATATTGAAATCATGTCAGTCAGAAAAATGGTTGTTGTTCCATATCAAGTATTAGAAGATATGAAGCAATGGAAAGAAGAAAAAAGTAGGAAACCACATCTTCCGCAAGATCCTCAAGTGGCAAATGTTGCACATCTTCATACAGATATGAAAAAGACCTTAGATAGATATGATATATCAGAATCAGATAAAGCTCAGAAATATGGAGAAACTTTATTCAAATTGCAATCATCGTTTGATAAAGTAAAGAATCCAAAGAACATTCCTCCATCTGTAAACGAATTCTTAAATGAAACAGTGAATAAAGGGGTTGGGTCTGTCTTACATGAACGTATTCTCGAAAGCGTTCCTGCAACCATGCAAAGAAAAGCGAAGCTCCTTTTAAATATTCTTAAAGACAATGAAAACATAGCATGGGATTTTCAGGGGGTGGTAACATATAAAGGCAAAGCTATTCCAGGTTCTAATATTATTGATCTAATCAATGATTCATTGCGTAAAAGAAAAGGAGTAGAACCAAGAGGTTGGCAGACATTCTCTAAAGCTTTACATAAAAGCCATGTTCCACAAGAAGTCATTGGAAACTTAGCAAGATGGCAATGGATGCAAAAACATGAAGATGATTCTAGCGAAAGTGAAATAAGTTTCACTACGCCTCAAATATCAACTCCGAAACGTACACGAAACATTCCAAAGGGTTCACCATCTCTATCCCAACTACGGAAAATGTCGCCTTATACGAATCCAAAGGAAAAGAGAAATTGAAACGGTTCTATACAGATGAACTTAGAAAGCCTATAAATAAAGAATTATCATCTCCAAGTCTTCAGACATGGGAGCCATATTAAAGAAAGCAGTTAGGAAATCTGCTAAGAAAGATTCAAAGACATCTGCTAAGAAATCTGTTAAGAAATCTGTTAAGAAAGGTTCAAAGAAGAAATCGGACCAAAGACTTGATTCTGTTTTACGAAAACTATATTATGATCCATCCAGTCAAGGCTCTTATTCAAGCATATATCATTTGTATCACTCTGCGAAATCTGTTTTGAAAAATGTCAAATATAGAGATGTTAGGGAATGGTTGCAAGGAGAATCCACGTATACACTACATAAACCGATACGACGTAAATTCAAAAGAAGAAAAACAATCGTTGGAGGCATAGATCATCAGTGGCAAGCTGATTTGGCCGACATGCAATCATTTGCAAAGTTCAATAACAACTTCAAGTATTTGCTCTGTGTTATTGATGTATTCTCAAAGCACGCATGGGTAACACCTATCAAGAATAAAACGGGGAAAACGTTGATTACGGCATTTGAGACCATTCTGAAACAGCGAACACCTTTGTCATTGCAAACAGATAAGGGAAGCGAATTCCGAAATAAAGATTTTCAGAATTTCCTTAAAAAGGAAAATATTCATTTCTTTACGACTGAAAATCCAGAAACAAAAGCAAGTATTGTTGAGAGGTTTCAAAGAACATTGAAAACCAGAATGTGGAAATATTTCACACATGAGAAAACAAGACGATACACCAATGTAATTCAGAAATTAGTTGATAATTACAATAACACTTTCCACCGAAGCATTCAAGAAAAACCATCGAATGTTGTCCCAGCAAATGAAGCAGAAATTTCAGAGAACTTGTATCCATCATACAAGAAAGTTGTGAAAGTTAAGACAAAAGTTGTTCCAAAACTAAGAAAAGGAGATCGTGTCCGAATCAATAAAACGAAACACACTTTCGAAAAAGGTTATTTACCAAACTGGACACAAGAATTGTTTGAAATTACACATGTCAATTCAGCAACATCTCCAATCACTTATAAATTAAAGGACTTAGATGGTGAACCTATCCTTGGAACATTCTATGAAAAGGAATTACAACTTATAAAAGATAGTGAAATATATGAAATAGATTCAGTTCTCGACAAACGAACAAGACGTGAGGGTAAAAAGGTCATTAAGGAAATTAAAGTTAATTGGAAAGGATATCCAAAGAAATTCCAAAGTTGGATTCCTGAATCATACCTTGTTTAAATATCTTGTTTCAAACAATATAAAACATTGCACATCAACAATGCATCCTCATTCCAACATTGAATCCGGCGGTGATAGTATTAGTAATAATATTATTAATTCTCAACCATTTACATGTTTTGGGAATCGTGTGCCTTAGAATCAGTTCACTTATATTTCACAGATCATAATCATTTATGCAATAATTGCAACCTCAATAATTCATTTAAGTCTTCAAAGTCAAGATCGGGAGTTGTGGTTAATCCTTCTGAATAGTTCATTGGGTTATATATTACCCTCACCAGGACTTAAATTCTCGAAACAAAGCAGTCAACCAACATTTGATTTCATTGACGGAAAAAAATGAATTCCTTTTACATCACATTGCCAAGCGATAGTTCTTTGAATTATCATCATAATAACACACAATGTTGTTTCAAAGTACAACTTCCAAAAACTGTTCATATTGATAAAGAAACATGGGAAGTAGCTCTAGCACAATTGGTAACACCAACTCAGTTTCTTAATATCAGTGAGAATGAATCTTATTTCGACATAATCACAGCTGATATTGCTTTACAAAAGGATATTGCAACAGAAAATAAAAGAAAAGAAAAGCCATTAGAAATCAATACAATAACCCATGACTCGAACGGCAGACCAACAAGATGGGGAATTCGAATAACGTTTCCAGCTGGATCATACATTTCTCCATCTCATGTGTTAGAAGTTGTCAATGAATGTATTAACAAATGAAATTGGAAAAATACTTCTAAAGAAAGATGCTTTGTTTGAAGTTGGATATTCGACTTCATCCAGAAGACCAAAGTTCTTATTCACAAATGTAATAAAAACAGGGATAAAGTTCAATAATTCCTTGTTTCTGAAACTAGGTGGAGACCCACGTCTTACAAAGAAAACGTTTTTCAAAGACTGTAGCGTTTTCGAATTCTTCAAATATACCCCAAACATCGATGCAGGATATAACCACTTGTTTGTTTATTCAGACATAGTTGAATATTCCATCGTTGGGGATACATTAGCACCGCTACTTCGCGTTGTTCCATTTAAAACATCCAACTCAGTTGAAAATGAAAATGGAAGTCAACATATTAACCACGATATAACCATTCCTCACTATTTCCCTGTTTCGAAATCAGATTTCGATAGTATCCACATTAATATAACAGGTGATTCAGGTCACCCTGTTCAGTTCGTCATTGGCAAGACAATTGTAAAGTTGCATTTCCGTAAACGTAAGCAGAAATAAAAAAATGATTCCAGTTTATAGAGGAGTAAGACACCAGTATGGTTATGGGTTGGGATCTTTATTCAAATCAGCAATAAGATCAGTTACACCTCTGATTAAACCCATGGTTAAAACAGGAATCAATGCCTTGAAAAAAGAAGGAATTAAACAAGGTCTTGGGATAGCTAAAGATATTCTATTACATCGTAAGAATCCAAAAAAGGTTCTCCTTTCACGTGGAAAACAATCTTTAAAGAACTTGCGTGAAGAATTCACATCAAATATAAATGGAAAAAAATCCAACAGACAGCATCAGTCTCATTTACGCTCTCGTCGTGGAAAGATCGTAAGCAAGAAACACCGAATCCATCATAAATCTGCAAGACCATTAGATATATTTGATTAACATTTCCGAAAAAAGTTTCTCCAAATAAAAAATATTTCTTCCATCTAAAAAATATTTTTTCTCCAAAAATATTTCCACAAATAATCTCAACATGATGCAAAGTGGATCTTGTGAATGCAGTAAATCAGAATTAGATGTTCTTTCTGTACCACCAACAATGACAAGTATGCAGGAATCCCAATGGGTTGAACATTTCCCAATTGCTTCGATTGCAAATGAATCACCAATCGAATTCAATATCCCACCACAAACAGAGTTGTGGACAGATCTATCCCAATCCTTTCTTTACGTAAAATTCAAAGTCACAAAAGAGGATGGAAATAACCTAGATGCCGACGAAAACATTGGTCCAGTCAACAATTTCCTCCACAGTATGTTCAGCAGTATTGATCTGTATTTGAACAACAAACTGATAACAAATGGTTCAGACATATACCCATACAGAGCATACATTGAAAACCTTCTGTCATACAGTTCTGGTAGTAAGGCAACTCATTTGAAAGCAGGAGAAATGTGGATAAAGGATACATCAGGTCATATGAACGCACATGAAATAACAGGAGCTAATGCAGGTTTCAAAGCAAGAAACGCTATCATCAGTCAAAGCAAAACTGTCGAACTGTTTGGACGATTGCATCTTGATCTTTTTCTCCAAGAAAAATATCTACCAAATGGAGTTGAAATTCGATTGAGATTAAACAAAGCCCCGACCACTTTCTGTCTAGCTGCCCACACTGGTGCAGATAAAGCAAAGATTCACTTTGAAACAGTCAGTTTCCACGTTCGGAATGTAGAACTATCACCAGTGGTTGCAAACAACTTGAATCAGTTGATTGCTCAACAAAACATGAAAATTCCAATCCGAAGAGTAGAAGTCAAAACATTTTCCATCACTGATAACACACGGTCCAAAGTTGAAGACCATCTATTCCAAGGGCAGTTACCAAAACGTATTTTCATTGGAATGGTAACAAACAGAGCTTTCAATGGAAATTACACATCAAACCCATTCAACTTCAGACATTTCAATGTCTCTAAAATTGATGTGTCGTACAACGGTCATAGAATCCACAACAAACCGTTTGAACCTGATTTCACCAGCGGTCTTACATTGAGATCATATCTATCTCTGTTTAATGCCACGAAATCCATCGGTGCAGATAAATCATTCGACATAACGAAAGATGAATACGGAGATGGATTCACTCTGTGGGGGTTTGATCTTACACCAGATCAAGGTAGCGAAGAAGGTCAACTCCACCCTATAAAAACGGGTGGTTTAAGAATTGAACTTCAGTTCAAAGCCAATCTCGCAGCAGTCATCAACGTGGTTGTGTTTGCAGAATTCGATAATCAAATAGAAATCAACGGACTCAGAGAAGTAATCACAGATTACTAAGCATGCTTGGTCACGAGTATGCAATTAAATTGAGAGAAGACGCTGAAAAAGTGAACTATTCCTCATCATGTGAACCATCAGATCGCACATATGACATTCACAAAAGTTTTCAGTCGTGTATGGTGAATGAACTGCAGAACCTTATCATCGAAGAAGTACATAACAGTTGTAACGGATGTCAAATAGATCATCCTAGTCAAATTGAACACCCTATCTGTCTATACATGGACAGAGCAGAACATACAGACTGGTTTATTGAACGAGCGATGTTGAATCTCAATCCATACAAAGTAATGGAAGTATGGTACCCAATGCTGACAGAAATGAAACTCAACGAGCAGGAATCAGTAGAAGCCTACAGATTATGGCAAAGTATAAAAAGGAACATTCTCCATGGATTCACTAGTTCGTGGATAAATCAGTGGTGTGAAAAGGTGAAACAGTCGTGGAAGTAAAGATGTACGCAAACGAAATACAATATATCTTAGACAATGGTGTGTGGATTAAAAACCTTCATGCAAATGTTTGTGCAAAAGATAAGTTACCAAAACAAAAACCACGACATGTTAATGCATATATCATCAACACCGAGAAATCCCATAAGTCGGGAGAACATTGGGTAGCAGTGATATTCACCAGAAATGGTGAAACGTTATACTTCGATTCGTATGGTTTACCACCTCTGGAAATGGAAATTATCAGTTTCATTCGGAATAATTCACTATCATGGACTTTCAACAATCAAATGTTACAAAGTGTGTTTGGACAAGTGTGTGGTCACTATTGTGTATTCGCATTGGATGGTGTTTCAAAAGGATACGATCTACAGAAATTACTCCAGAAAACATTTACCACAAAGAACCTTCACAGAAATGATCGTTTAGTATCATCGTGGTTTATGCAAAACTTTAATTATCTCTTCTAAAATTGTTGTAAATAGCTTGTGTTACTTGTTCATAGTTCGTTGTTCATAGTTCTAGTTCAATAAAATAACAGAAATAAATATATCCTCTTTGTCCATTATTTCTTCCCCTATTGCGAATAAGCGAAACGTTCATGATGATTGGCCACATCTTGAAAGTTACGCTATACATAAAACTGATTCTCACAATCATAACAACGGGGCAGCTTCAACCCTCGGATCGAATTCTCCGTAGAATTCCTTGATATCCGAGTGAGAATAGTCCTCGTTGTTAAAACGACTAAGCCCAAAACCGTGGGAGGTCACTCTGGCTACGCGTCAAAACGTAGCCAGAATCCCCTCCATAACCCTGATTTGTCAAAACGACTAAGTCCAAAACCTCAAAAAACTTGATTCGTCAAAACGACCAAAATCGAGTTTGTAGCCAGACTGCCCTCCAAAACAGGGCAGTCTGGCTACACTGGGAGGGGAGACTGGCTACGTTTTCGGCGTAGCCAGGCAAAACGTAGCCAGAATCCCTTCCAAAACCCTGATTTGTCAAAACGACTAAGTCCAAAACCTCAAAAAACTTGATTCGTCAAAACGACTAAGTCCAAAACTCTCGTAAAATAGACTAAGTCCAAGCCCCAAAACATCAAAACCTCAAAAAACTTGATTCGTCAAAACGACCAAAATCGAGTTTGTAGCCAGACTGCCCTCCAAAACAGGGCTGTCTGGCTACACTGGGAGGGGAGACTGGCTACGTTTTCGGTGTAGCCAGGCTCCCCTCCTTTACTACTAAAATAGCTCAAATTTTGTCTGGAAATTATTAAGGGAATTTCATTTCTCCTGAGCATCACCTGAGCACAAAGTGCTCACTTTAGGTGAGCTATTGTGGTCATTTTCCGTCCGTAAGCGTTCACAATGTTGGTAGCCATAAGATCTTGGACGAGTTCGATTTCCAGTATGATCGGAGCAGGAAGTCAGGAGTTGAATGTTTGTGCCCTTAAATTTAACAAAATTAACATTTCCGACCTCGTTTACACTGTAGCATCTACATCTATTGAACAATCAAGACAAAACTTTGCCACGAGGTTGGTGAACATAAGATCCTAGATGAAATCAATTTCCAGCCTGTTTTGATAAATATTACCGTTATGTGCCCTTGCATTTGACAAAATCGCCGTTTCCACTTTTATTTCTATACTAACAACCAAAAATGTTGACCAATCAAGACAAGACTTGGTCACAATGTATAAGACCATAAGACCTTGGATGATTCCATTTTCCAGGTAAATGGGGCTTGTAAAACTTGGGTTATATATGCCCTTGACATTGACAAAATTGTCATTTTCGACTTTGTTTTCACTCTAACAGTCATAAATATTTATCATTCAAAACCCGAAAGATCATGAATGCAGTTTTCAGCTGGATCATAATCTGGTATCTTATATTATGTGACCTTGAACTTGACACCATTGTGATTTTATGCTATTTAGATTGAGGCTAGCGATTAAGGACCACTATGGTTCTCTTCTTGTTAGATATTATTAGCATTCAAATTCCATTACATAATGTTGTTATCTTGTTGTTTTGTAGTATTTCAACACTATTTTCCGACCAGGTAAGGCTATATCATTAAAGGGACCCATGCTAGGTTTTTATGCTTCCGAACTTTTCGGGAACTCATATTTGTGCATGGAAAAACAATTTGCAATGCATAAATACCCCAATCACGCGGAAGAACTATATTTCCTTTGCTATAGATAAATCCTTTACAAGCGGGTATACACATTCTATTTTTACTTCAAAACGAGACAATTAAGGTCAATGTCAACGAGACACACCTCCGTGATCGTACAACCGGCTGTGTCGATGACTGTGACCTTATTTGAGAGGGATACGTGGAAAGATTTATTTTGTACTTGTAAGCACTGAACATTCATACGCGTATTTATCAACTATAGAATACCAAAGATCCTTTCGTTTATTTATAAAAGTTAATTCATTTGACCTACCATACACATGACATTAGATGCCGAATTTGTCTTCGCAAACTTTCTACGCAGCCGGTTGTACGGTGTGTTGAATCTCGCCGAACACAGATGACGTACCTCTAACGTAATTGGTTTTTGAAGGTTGGGTATATGTAGCCGTTACGAAACAAAAACAAGGACAATATGAACAAACCCGCACGTTATTAATTGACTTGAATTTTGATGAGTGCTAACTATGGACATAAGTGATCTACTCCTTCAGGTTGGTAATTTTATACGTTATTTCTGGTTTTTTATTATTGTCATTTGCATTTCCGACAGCCTAGCTGGGCCCCCTGTAAAGCAAAGTAAAATCCAATATCTCTTTTCTGTTTCTTTCAATTTCATGTATACCACTCTTCAAAAAAGAAGTGATATTGTTTCTGCATTCTCAATTGGTTAGTTTTCTTAGACTGTTATTCTTAACTACATGTTTGACACTCTTGATGGCGCAGTGGATAGCTCTTCTCGTAGGTTGTTGAATGGGTTGCAGTGATGTAATTTCGAGTTTGTCACTGCCTCTCTTCTCGTAGGTGGTTAATTGAGTGGCAATGAGGTAATTTTGAGTTTCTCTTTGCCTATCACAAGAGTTGTTGTAGATGCAGAGCAGCAGATAGATAGATACATATGCGAAAAGTCATTGTTACAAGTTCATTTAGGCCGTGCTTCATCTGATGCTGCCTCCTGCAGCAATTTTGTACTTGTAGCCTAGCAAAGTAAATTTTGGTGCAAATACGGACAAAATGTCAACTATTATTTTCTTCTATTGCCTAAATGTTTTCCAGTGATTTTAATGTTTATGCTTTTAGGGACTTCAAAACCATGAATTGTTTTCGAAAGTGCCAACTGACGAAAAAAGTTATTGACGAACAACCAAAATAGCGAACGATTTTAACCAGTTAACTGTGACGTAATTTCTGACAAACAAATAGTATTTCATCGGTGTTTTAATTGTTATAATTTCGTAATTACGGCTTGATTCAAGCCGAAGCTACGAGATTTTATCGCAACACAGACGGTTTATCAAAACATAACGGCAACCAATTCTATTCATAGCACAAAATTCATTGACATTCCGTTTGGTCGTTAATGGCACTTTTATCAGCAGCGTGGATTTTATTAGGGTTGGACCATCTTAACACGATCTCTTTATCTGTCATAGGCAACGACACCCATCTTACAATCTGTATTACATTTCTCAACAGAAAGTTTAAAAGGAGAAAAAATGTGGTTCATTTGTAATTGTCATTTTAGGTAAATATACCAAAGCAAAGAAAGACGTTTTGCAAAGGCAAGGAATGCAAAAAGCACACTCTACATAAAGTAACGCAATATAAGACAGGGAAAAAGTCAACACATGTGCAAGGTAAATAGAATTGTGACCCGTCACGCCAAAAGCGACCTTATCATGAGTCCAAAATCCAAAATTGTACAAATTGATCAGACTCAGCACATGTCAATCAGATCCCATATGAGAAAAATGAACATACGTGCATATTAAGATATGGAAACATTCCGAAGTCAGAAAAGTACCTAAAAGTGAAAAATATCGGCCATAGTCTGGCTGCGCGGATTGCGCAGACTGACTATGGTCGATATTTTTCCACACATCTGATAAGGTCCCTTTTAGCATGACGGGTCACAATTATATCGAATAAATGTTAACATTTCTGCGACAGGAGTTAGGCATTTTATTAAAAAATGATTACGTTGAAATGGTTCGTTACATTATTTTTTTTAAATAAGTAGGCCTAAGTGAATAAAGTAGGCCTAGTCAAATCTTGCTATTTCGTAGTATCATTAGAATATGAGTACAAACCATTAACATTGTAAGTCACACCGTCCGTGGCTATTTGAAAATGTCCGTCCTCCGCATTTTGATTCAATGGCTTCAGCGTCATGGATGCTATTCCTCATGAAATTTTTCCTGTTACCAGACGGCAAAACTTCAGACCGATCCAAATTCAATGAAGGTGCGGGCGACAATTTCAAGTGAACTATATTTAAGCCGGGATCTGGAAAAACGTCCCTTATAGCATTTTTAAAAATTGAGATTCAAGATCAGCATGTTGTCAAATGCAGCCCAATATGCATTAATGCTTCTCTCTATAAGGTACAACAGGTCACGAAGAAACTATTGGAGAACAACATGGTTCCTGGTCAGACTGCGTGTATACGCAGGCTGATCTGGAACCATGTTGTTCTCTTGAAAATGCTATAAGGGACGTTTTTCCAGATCCTGGCTCATATTATTTTTATTTTTTTCTGTCTTTTTGAGTAGAAACATTGTGGAAAATGAAGAAATTGCTTGTAACTTCTCAATCCGTTACCCCACGGGACACCAAAAGACGTCACTATGTGGGAATAAGTTAAATACGAAGTACGGGAAAGTTCAAAGCTGTTATAAGTTAAGATATGAAGTGCCTAATAAAACACCACTTTCTAGCCATACGAAATGCATCAAATTACACACACTTGTAAATACACTTCACATAAGTTGATTCACCGTGCAGGATTTCAAGATAATGCTTCAAGGAGAAAGTAATTTACAAATATTATTTTACTCTATATTCATATAAAAGGGGGGTAATTTGGAACATTTTGTCTAATATTTCCATAAATATGCATTAATTCAAAATTCTAAACCGTACAAAATGCTTTTGTTTATATTTGGAATAGAAATGTAACACACTTTAGGAATTACTAGCACTTTTCAAATTTCGCCGCGGGCTCTTTGGTGCTAATTAGGCCCTTTTTACCTTAATGCGAAATTCACATCGACTTACATGTACACTCGTTCTTCTCTGACATAGAAATAGGAACTAAATTTGATCCTGTAATAGGCAAAACGCTTGACCAAGAATTGCAGCAAAAGATCATATGATGACAATCGTTATTTTCTGTTAAATACTGTATTATGTTGAAAAGATAAAGAATTGATAGGCTAATGCTTTTTACACTTCAAGGTAAACGGCGCTATGACAGAAAACAGAAGGGTTACGGTGGACAAACTAAAGTCGTTTTCAGGAAAAAGGTAGGAAATGAACTACATGTACATATAAATATCTATTCCACAAGTTCGTCGCTTTTCATCAAAAAACCTCGTAACTACAGATTGTTTTAAGCTGCAGTTACGAGGTTTTTGTTGAAAAGCAGTGAATTGAACACATTATGTTGATTCTGGAATATTTCGGTTACTTTTACAGACAGTGTTAAACAAGATCAGCCTTCACCTTCGTTCTGTCTGTTCTCATTCTACACTGTCTGTTTTAACCCATTACCAAACATTGACACCTTTTGACGCCCCTAAAGTGACAATCAATTTCTTCAATTCCCACAACGTTTTCTACACAAAAACACCTAAAAATGTAAAAAATCCAAGCACTTGAAATTTTCGTATGCAACACCTTTCAAATTGGAACAGTCCAAAATTGTTTCGTTTGGGAAAGGGTTAAAGAATCATTGGTGGAAAGCCATTTACCAGTGCATAATTGACCAAACGCCAATCGACAGATCGCTCCGCCCTACGTAGAATTTAAGACAAACAATGCGGATGTGACAATTAATAGGGAAAGATTTTATCCAGTTATATTCACCTGAGAGGGTGTGGCTAAGGAAAGAGGTTATTTGACGAGTTTACTACTCGATACCTTGGTTGATAGAAGAGAAAAACGTGCGGCACGAGCATTAACATATTTCGAAATTGAAAGAATGCGCGATTGTAAAATGTGTTGTCATAAAACCTCGTAACTACAGATTGATTCACGCTGTAGTTATAATGTTTTGCAATGATACCGACGATTTACCGCTAATCGAGAAGGCTGTTTCTCCCCAAGCTTAAATGGAATGAACTGTTTACTAGGCTCCGCCCTGTCTCCCGAATAAAAACAGAATATAATGGTGACGTAAATTCGGACAAACAAAATAGTATTTCGTAGATGGTGTTATAAAATCTCGTAACTACGGCTTGATTTAAGCCAAAGTTACGAGATTTTATTACAACACCGACGGTTTATCAAAACATAACGGAAAAACTATTCTATTGTTAGCACAAAATTCTTTGCCTTTGGCGTGTCGATTGTTTTGATAGTCAGTCGATAAATCGATACAATAACACGTGCAACGAAGAACAATTGGGGCATGACATTTTTCTGATCGTCCATTGGCTAATCGATGTTTTTGATTGACAGTCGGCGTTTGGTCAATTGTTAACATTTGTACCATTTATTATGATTTCATGAGAAAAGTCTGATATATTTTCAGTAAGTTATGTTGCACATGATGATATTATTTTTTTCGTTCTTTAGATTTTTATGTTATGATTTCTTTGTTTTCGTTTTGTTCTTTATGTATATTTAGATGAAGATACCACAGGCGTCCGTAATCTGAGCCTTGGCACCCTCTAGACTATTCTTTATCACAAGGCATTTTTCTACGTTCAATCTGATCGTCACCCCTCTATTACAAAATACGGTGGAACTTTTCAAATTAACAGATAATCTGTCCAATCTTTCGTTAACCGAGAGCCAACATATTTTTCTTGCTTTTGGTGTTCATGTAGTTTAAAGGGCGCTCTGTTCGATCTCAAGCGTGCTCATATCTTGAAATCGACTGAACTTGAGAGTGTCAATGAAACAAAACCTCGATGGAAATTTCAACTTTGAGCCATTGTAGCAGTCAGACTTCGTTACCTACCCCCAAACAATTGCATTTTCTTTGAAGAAAAATATGTTGGCTTTCGGTTAACCAAAGATTGGACAGATTATCTGTTAATTTGAAAAAGTTCCACCGTGTTTTGTAATAGAGGGGTGACGATCAGATTGAACGTAGAAAAATGCCTTGTGATAAAGAATAGTCTAGAGGGTGCCAAGGCTCAGATTACGGACGCGTGTGGAAGATACCACATTGATCACCCGTCAATTTTAATGCCCACAAGTTTGGTATTGATGAAAGAGCCTCGTGGTATTTGAGACCAGCATTATCCATAGCGGTATATAGGGTCTTATAAAATATTCGTAGAGCACTTATTAAATAACTTCATTACCATTGGGTATACCATCCTCGCAAGTCAATGGGATATCCACGACGTCAAGTTGACTTTGTATTCACCCTAGGCGGAACAAGTGCTCTAGGTGGTTTATTGCGGTACCAAAACATCCTGCTAAATCCGCCAAGGGGGAATACAAAAGTAGGTTGGCTAAGCATTATCTAACATTGAAGTGGGGATTCTGAAAGAGCGGCATGGATCCTTATCAAATCTGACTCGAATCCATTGCCGTCTCAAATGCCAGTGTCATTTCCTCAGATACATGTACTAGCTAATTTATTTATTCACTTATCATTTATTTAATCATCCTGCTCCTTCAGGCAAAGACAACAAAGAAGATAGTGTTACGTTTAGAATGTACCGTGTGCAAAAACAGAAAAATGTTGCCAATCAAGAGATGTAAACATTTCGAGCTGGGTGGAGACAAAAAACGAAAGGTGGGTAGAAATTAACGAAGAAGAAATGAATCTTTCGTAGCCATTCTGTAACCTCGGATAAAAAATGGAACATAAAATGGGACATAAGTTTTTGTTCTGTTTGCCTATACATGTATCACTGGTTATCTTTGTTTGCAAATGAAAACTAACATCGGCCATATCCGCGATTTGCTTTTCATTACTGTTGGATTATAATGGCAATACATTTTGTGCTGAAAATAGACTGGGTTTAACGTTATGCTTTGATAAACCGTCGGTGTTGTTATAAGATCTCGTATAGCCCACGATAATTGACTTGGCAGAGCCGACCTAGCAAATAGACTGGGATGCTCTGCCAGGTCATTTATCATGAGGTATAACTACGGCTTGATTAAAGCCGTGGTTACGAGATTTTATAACAACACCTACGAAATAATGTTTTTTGTCCGAAATTACGTCACAGTTTACTTGATAAAACCGTTCCCTATTGAGATTTTCTATTCTTTTTTTTTCAGGGGCTGATGATACAGTTTTGAGAGTCTATTTCTGATAACTTTCTGGACGTAAATCCGGTTAGACCAATACATCACCTTGGAACATCAGAATATCGTTCAACCCTTACTCAGCAAGACCGTGTATTGACGACCCCAATAGAATAGTTTTGAAAAGCATTGAGGCAAACAAAGAATAAATTGAAAACTAAAATACAAATCTTTGTTTAATCAATATCCCTTAATATAATTTTGTCATCTGCAGCAGCCGTCAAGTGGCAAAAGTCTAAAATTTTGTTGTTTGAGAAAGGGTTAACATTACATTACATCAGCGTGTAAATGTTCACTTCCGTTGTCATAATTGACATACACAAAATGGAAGAGAAAAGAAAAGCAGAAACAAAACAAGAGGACCATGATGGTCCTATATCGCTCACCTGAACCAAAATGATATGAGCAACATTTTTGTTCAATTCAATAAATATTTATGACTTTAAGACTGAAAACGAACTTATGGTCAATAACGTTGTGCAAATCGAGCTCATCCAAGATCTTATGGTGCTCAACATTGTGTCCAAGATTTGTCTTGTTTGATAAATAATTGTAGATTCTGGAGTATAAACAAGATCGAAAACAGCCGAAAACAGCAATTTTGTCAAATTCAAGGGCACATAACTCTCAACTTTTTTTTATCAGATCCGACTGAAAACCAAACTCATCCCAGAACTTATGATCCCCAACATTGTGTCCAAGTTTTGTCTTAATTGATCAATAATTGTAGATTCTAGAGTATAAACAAGGTCGAAAACAGTCGAAAACGGCAATTTTATCAAATTCAAGGGCACATAACTCTCGACTTTGTGGTAAGATCAGGCTGAAATTCCAACTCACCCGAAATCTTATGATACCCAACATTGTGTCCAAGATTTGTCTTGATTGGTCAATAATTGTAGATTCTAGAGTGTAAACAAGTTCGAAAACAGCCGAAAACAGCAATTTTGTCTAATTCAAGGGCACGGGACTGAAAATCAAACTCATCCAAGATCTTATGGTCTCAAACATTGTGTCCAAGTTTTGTCTTAATTGATAAATAATTGTAGATTCTAGAGTGTAAACTATGTCAAAAACAGCCGAAAATGGCAATTTTATCAAATTAAAGGGCACATAACTCATTTTTCTGGTCAGATCCGACTGAAAATCAAACTCATTTGAGATTTTATGGTCTCCAATATTGTGTCCAAAATTTGTCTTGATTGGGAAAAAATTGTAGATTCTAGAGTGTAAATAAGGTCGAAAACAGTCAAAAACAGCAATTTTATCAAATTCAAGGGCACATAACTCTCAACTTTGTGGTAAGATCAGGCTGAAATTCAAAGTCATCCAAGATCTCATGGTCCCAAACATTGTGTCCAAGTTTTGTCTTGATTGATGAATAATTGTAGATTCTAGAGAGTAAACAAGGTCAAAAATAGCCGAAAATGGCAATTTTGTCAAATTCAAGGGCACATAACTCTCGTCTTTCTGATCAGATCAGACTGAAAATCGAACTCATCTGAGATCTTATAGTCTGCAACATTATGTCCAAGATTTGTCTTGATTGATCAATAATTGTAGATGCTAGAGTGTAAACAATGTCAAAACTAGGTATTTTTGGCATTCAAGGGCAGATAACTCCTGACTTTCTGGTTCGATCTGACCCATAATCGAACTCATCCGAGATCTTATGGCCATACATGTTTTGACCAAGTTTGGTCAAGATTGGCTTATATTTGTAGATGCTAGAGTGTAAACACGAAATTGTGGACGGACGGACGGACAGACGGACAGACAGACAGACAGACGGACGACGGACAAAAAGTGATCACAATAGCTCACCTTGAGCACTTTGTGCTCAGGTGAGCTAAAAACACAAAACAATGCTTCAGATACATTTATTAATATTTCTAAAATATTTGTATAGTTCGTCCATCGGAAGTGGCAGATGTTTACATTTTGTTTTCATAAATTATACCGTAATTAACCCTGTTATATTCTGTTTTTATTCGGGAAACAGGGCGAAGCCTATAAACGGTTCATTACATTTAAGCTTGAGGAGAAACAGCTTTCTCAATTTGCGGTAAATCGTCGGCATTTTTGCAAAACATTATAACTACAGCGTCAATCAAGCTACAGTTACGAGGTTTTATAACAACACATTTTGCAATTGCACATTCTTTCAATTTCGAAATGTGTTCATGCTCGTGCCGCACGGTTTTCTCTTATATCAACCAATGTATCGAGAAGTAAACTCGTCGAATAACCACTTTGCTTAGCCACACCCTGTAAGGTGAATCAAAATGGAATATAACTATATATAAAAGATAGATTCGTCGCTTAAACAGGTTATTTATCTCATAACTTATTTTAGAACACCTATAATCGGGTTAATTACGGTATAATTTACGAAAACAAAATGTAAACATCTGCCACTCCCGATGGACGAAGTATAGCACAATTTCATAGTCCGTTAAACTGTCCGTTCGTTATATACATGTATCATGACAATATATTTTCCACCTCGTAGCATCGGTAGTTCATCGAACACTTCATTCTTTTCGACGAGATCCTGAAAATCAAATATTTTTCAAATCACAAAACTCTATTGGTCTGCAAATAAAGCTATTGTTTGATATAAATATTTACGAATAAAAAAACATTTTTTTACAGTTATAAAAAGTTATTGCGTCACGTGAGTCCCTACCGTATTACCGCTGGTCATGTCCTTCAGCTTGACGAGTTACAATTGGGTGCGTTCAGTGTTCTCCCATCGGTAACCAAGTGTTTTACCATCGGCTACTCTGAACGAATATTGAACCGATCGGTAAAAAACATGGTGGATAATCAACCACCAATATTATTTGAAATACATGGCTAAATAAAATAAATGTTGCTTCAACTATTACAATAAATTCGTTCAAGAACGATTAGAGGGCGATGCGCATGCTAATGAAAAAATATATGATTGGGATTATTGTAGTTGGGTTGTTATCCTCCATCTTTTGTAATCAAAACGAGGCTACCGACGCTACCCGACGTGTCTACTCGCGGGACAATTGGTGACCAACAAAATAGCCATCGGTATACCGATGGTTACCGATGGTTACCAATGGTACCGATGGCTACCGATGGGAGAAACCTGAACGCACCCATTGTGTTACAAACCTTATTTATTATTGGCGCAGTAAGCTCTGCAATTGGCCCAACTAAAGTCTTGCCACTCCGTACACATGTTGGGAGAATTAGCTACTACGCCTGCGCAGTCGTCTATCTGGTCGACAGGGTCAACGGGTGCAACTGTGAATAAAAATATTTAGTGTTCAACCAACTTTTTGGACCAATGAAATTGCAGTATGTTTTAAAAATTTGCCGCTATATTTCGTATAAACGGACTGCCGGCTAGTTTATGTGGCGTCTATACATAGCCACGCCCTCGTCTCCATTAAACCGCTAGCGAACACTGCGCGCATTTGAACGCGTAGAATGTACTATACAACCTCTATCTAATACGAGGGACAGAATGGCTGTAAATCTCACTTTATCTCTTTATATCGGATAAGCCCCACCCTGCCATACACAAATTCTAAGCAAACAAACAAATCATGAACTAATTTTGGAAAGGGTCACCAAGAAACATGTCTGCCAAGTTTGTTGTAAATTTGCAAAATTGAGGATTTTAAGAGAAATATATCGTGATTTCTCTTTGTCAAACACGCCACACCCTCATCTTTGATGAATCTCAAATTCCTGACTAAAGTAAAATTAAAAGTAAAATTTATAATTACATTTATTTACCTTTTTAATTGATAGCACAAGTTCTGGGAAATAAAGAAAATACGATTTCCATAACAGCAAAGAATTAAAATGTTCCAGTTTGATATCTGCTGCAGAAAATTAAATAATTTTGATTTTGTGTGCATAAATTCAAATATTTTATTAAATCTATATTGACCACCGGCCTGTATACAGCATGTACATAAATAAAAAAAATCACAATATAACAGAGAAAATTTCAGCCCTTTCCAAAAAAAAAAAAAAAAACATCGAAGGTAAAGAAGCCTTGAAAAATTTTCTGTCGTGCTCTTTTGTACTATGCTTTTTAGGCACATCCATTTGTCGTTTGCAGATCAGCTATTGAATAAGACCAACAAAAAATTCTGTCCTTCGGAAAGAAATTAAGAAAAAAAAGGCAAAATGGCTAAAAACTAGTAAAAACATGTTAGCCTCACCTTGTACTTGGAATTCACAGACCACGTTGGCGGTGAATGAACAGCTAATGTCATGCCATTTTCCATCCCAGGCCCCCATTATAGCACACGGGTTATCATAGGGCCCTGTCATAAAGCAATAATTGAAATAAGTACGCTGGGTAGATTGGTAGTTTTCTAAAAGTATTCAAAAGAAAATTTAAAACGCATGTTTGTTGACAAGAGTATAGGAAAATATCACAGAAAAGTAACCTGGTAACCGACCGTGGGGCTCCTGATAAAGACCAAGATATTGACAAGGTGTTCCGAATGTTCCATACTTAATACAAATGACGTCATGATGAAGTCATTTGTATGAAGTATGGAGCATTCGGAATACCACGGTGTAAGAATCGTGGATCATTCGGAACAACTCGGTCAATTCTCATCTATATTGTTTCTACAGAGTTGACTAAAGGTTTCACAGTAGAAGTAAAGAGTAATGGCGACTCCCATTGAGCTTCTTGGTCAAAAGAACGCTTTATCCTAAAGTATCTCAAGATAAATCTCAAGATACTTAAGAACTCTCGCTCTAAAAAAGAACGCACCTCTGGTCAAATACAATTTCGTGTCCACATCGCGTCCAAATGCACGGTGTAGAACAGACCAGTTTTGGAAATGGTCCAGCAGGCCCGTAGGAAGCAATTTCATAGGGGGGGGGTTAAAGCCCTTGTCCTGAATATTGGGGGGGGGGCTAATTTGGATTTTCCCAAAATTTTCAGTGTAAAATTAAGAAAATTCGGCATTTTTGGCCAACTTTGGGGGGGGCTTAGCCCCCCCCCCCCTAGCCCCCCCCCCCCCCCCCTTGTTCCTACGGGCCTGTCCAGCCCTGACGCGGAAGTGTGAATGTGACCAGGCCTTCAGTCTAATCTTCACTAGCCACGAATTTTACTCATTACGGATATTCTACCTAACCGGTGTTGAGATAGACAAGCGTCAACTATACCTTGATTCCAGTTTGTATAACCAGCAGGGGTTCCGTCCGTCCATCGCCATGTACCCGAGCCATCTCGCTGTAATCCAATCCACGCATCCAAACCCCGCTCTTCCCTGTTGAAGACAATGCGTAATAATGTTGATATATCGCTACTTTTCAACGATAATCTCGTAACTGCAGCTCAAAACAAGCTGCAGTTACGAGGATTTCGTTGAAAAGCGACGACATGGACGATAAAGCAAAGTAGGCGGGAAAATGCCAGGGATTTCCTGAATGCAAAGGATGGTTAAAACAGCACCTGATAAAAAAGGTTTTTGACGACCAACCAAATATTGGTTGTTGTCAATAACTTTTTATCAGCTTATTTTTAACATATCTACCAAATGCAGAAAAGTCCTGACGTCTTCTCTGCTTCAAACTATTTTCAAATCGGTAACGTGTGATAGATCTATAATATTTGAAAAAAAAATCTGCAAGCACGCGATTCCCTGTATGTTATTACGTTACAATTTTAGGTTAGAAAAGTCGACACCTAACCGGCGAATGTTTCTCAATCACAGATCACAGGACCGTAGGAACAGGGGGCTAGGAGGGGGCTAAGCCCCACCCCAAAGTCATTATATGGGAATGGCGTTTCAATTTGGAGACGATATATCTTGATGTATGGGAAAGGGCTAACTTACGTGGTGTAACCGAGTATTTTGTAGACATAATCCTGCACGGCCTGAGTGTCGACCCTGGCCACGTCTGCACCATAAGCCGCGCACATGCTGGTGGCCTCGTCATAAGTAACGTAGGTTTCGAACCCTAACCACTTGAAACACCGCTGGTTGAACACGCCAAATCCGCTTGGACATGCTAAAGAATCAAACAACTTTTTTTACAAATGTTCTTACTTTTTCAAATTTAGCGTTTTATCTCATAACTACCATACGACAATATATTGGACATGTTCAAATAAAAAGAAGTCGTCTCAATCGGCACATTTCGGCTGTTTCCGGTCTCTCAACATATGATGTTGAGAGACCGGAAGCATCCGAGATGTTCCGAATGAAGATGTCTAGGTACCATCAAGTCTACAGACAGTATCCGGTACAAGCCTCTATAGCTGGCATGCGCGGATCCAGAGGGGGGGGTGTCAGGGGGTCATGACCCCCCCCCCCCCCCCTGTAATTTGGCAAAAAAAGGGTTCATCAAAAAGATTTCTTGTTATGTCCCATATAAGCTGCGTCATTTGTCCCTGTGTGCCACGACAAACCGTTGATTTAGTCCTTCATTGTACGACATGTATCTACATGGAACCACCCCCCCCCCCCCTGGAATTGGGCGAAAAAGGGGATTAAAGATCGGATGACCACCCCTGGGAAAAATACCTGGATCTGCGCTTGAGCTGGTACAAAGCTCATTTGTGATCTAGGTGTATGTAACCTCTATAAGTATTACGGGATGGTAGAAAATAGTGTGGGGAACTAAGACCACTGTCTTCTTTTTCCATGTTTTCTCGCACATTTCTTAATGAAAAACCCTAGGCCTACTTGTTCTGTTTCACATGACATTTATTAAATTCTTATAGTTTGCCTAAATTACCCCACTATTGCATCTCAGATAAGATGGGGTAATGACTTTTCAAAATTCAATATGCCTATTCCATTAGGAATCATATGCTGTGGGTACTCATTGGAATCTACATGGCACAATTAATACATGTATTGCCAAAGAGTAGCCTGAAACATAACTCTGTTGTAGTGGGAATACATTTTGGCTAAAGTGTGAGGTTATTGGTATCAATATTTTCACCATTGTCCTTCTATTTTGCAATGGAAAATATTGAGGGAAAACGAGTAAACTAATACATCACGTACCGCCGCACACAAAGTTAAGGTTACTCCACGTCCCTTCTGACGTACAAACCCGGGTCCTAATGAGGGATGTCTGGGTGGGGCACGTGTAATTGACAGTTTCACCTACGTCGTAGGTACCCTTCACTGGTACTGCACTGATTCCTTGAACATCACTAGGTGGCCCACATGTTGCTGAAATCATACATAGCTTCGCTTTAAAAAAACACCTTAATCTCTAAAGCTTGTTTAACCCATTACCAGGTGGTAAAATTCTAGACTGGTTTAAATTCAAATATGTTACAGATGACAATTCCAACTGAATATAATTTTACACTTTATGGTCTATTTTGGCCGAAAACATTGTGGGAAATGAAGAAATTGCTTGTCACACAGTGTTTTCCAGAGCCTGTATCGTTTGGAAAGTCAAAAAGTCAATGGGTGGGAATGTGTAGATATACTAGTCAAAACTTCTAACCGGCCACTTAAATTCTGTCACAAAGGACACATTTAGTGACGGAATGACCACAATAAGTGTTCATCATTGCATAGGTTAATCATTTTTGGAGTGAAAAAGATGAAACTGTCACCAATATTCTATTTCGAATATTTGAAAATCGACACAAGCTTTACCATACCCCTTATTTCGATTTTCGTCGATTTTAACATTGGTGGGTGGGGTATTTTGTGGAAAATCTGTTCATATCTGGGCAATATTCCACGGTATTAAAATCTTCTTTCGAGAATAATGCTTCTTTATCGATTAACTAGCAATGTTGATAGATAAATTTTAAGAATATCAAATTTTTATTTGGTCATAAATCAGAATTTTTGTCGAATTGCGCAGTTTTCGTGATTTTTGAAAATGGGGGTTCTTGTCTTTCATGTTATCCCAAAGAAAAACGTTAACGTTTTAACATGCACCGTTTTTACGAAATGATCTTCAAATGGCTACCCTTTCCATAAAAGTAAATCTCTTACAAATCAGAATATTGTAAACATTTCAAAAATGCGCAAAACAAAGTGGCCGGTTAGGAGTTTTGACTAGTATACATGTAGGACGTCTCGGGGAGCATCATGAGTCATGAATAGTCTACACAAACGTACAAACTGATTTTGGCCATATGTGTTTATCTTAACCCATTACAACACACTGACTCTTTTTTGACTCCCCAAAAGATTGAAACGCGTTGGAAAACATTGTAGAAAATGAAGAAATGTCTTCATTTCCCACAATGTTTTCTACCAAAAAAGACCAAATGATTTTAAAATTCCTTAACTTGAAATTGTTGTCTGCAACATCTTTGAATTTGGACCTCTCCAGAATTTGTAGTTTGTTATTGGGTTAATCCATGTTGAATTCTCAATCAACGCGTTATGGCGATTAAAGATGTTCTTGGAGAAGAATTTGTTCATAAAAAAGTAATGAATGTGTCCCGTAATCTACGTCAAAAGTTTGAAGCGATGGATATGTACGGAATTGAGCAAGGGTCAATTATAATTATTAAGGGCTAATAAACCGCCTCTGAGGATTTTTTCACAAACCAAAATTGTAAATTATATGCCTGTACGCACTTACTTTACGCATGCACCAGAAAATAAGATGTGTGCACGTACAAATATGCCGCTGGTGCACGTAAAATAATACAATTTTACCATTTTCTATGAGCGCACACTAGAATTACACTTTTGGTACAGCACATTGGGGTGCTTCCAAAGATTGCTAGGATATAGGCCTACTCGTACATACGTCGTGATATTTTCGCGTGCCAAGTACACATTCCGCACGTGTCCATACAATCAGCCTTGTTATCATCGTTATAGCAGAATGTCGGATCAGAAGACACGTAGCCTGCACACGCGGACTGTCCAATACGATCAAAACACGAACCTGTCAATTACAAATCATATTCATTGAAAAGCAACAACTTCGTTTAAGCCATTATTTCTTGACAAGTCGTCGGTGTGATTTTAAAACCTCATAACTACAGCTTGAAAAAGCTTTAATTACGAGCTTTTGAATAACACCGACGAAATGATAACGTCGGTGAGTATAGTTCAGTCACGATATTATGGTCAATGTTTACAAATTTTACATAAGTTATATGTCTCCAAAATGACATTGCAGAGCATATCTAAGCTTTATTTACGGCCATTCACCGGGACCTATGACAAGGGAAAAGCATTATTAATTTTGAATAGCAAAGTCTTTTGTGCTAAAAATAGACTTGGTTAGCTGTTTTGTATTGATAACCCGTCGGTGTTAAAACCTACGAAAAAACAATTATTTGTCCGAAATTACGTCACCGTTAATAGGATAAAATCGTTTCCTATTGAATTTTGTATGAGGTGGTTAAAAATCGAACCTTCACATTCAAAATTACAGTAGTCTTGGGTTTGAGATTGTGTTGTTTACAACAGTAAATTTTGTAAACGTGTGCCATAATCGTCACTGGCCTAGGCCCTAAGTCCAAACTGGAAGTTGTTATAAAAACACAATGTCAAAGAAAACGTCTAACTTATATGCTTCGAAAACAATTCGTATTAATTAACAGGTATAGCCAATGATCAATGACCTGACAGAGCATCTCTAGCATATCGCTGGAGATGCCCTGTCATGTCATTTATCATGAGCTATAACGGAAGTCTGATATACATACCTAACATACAGGCGTCACAAGTCTGTGTCTCACATGTATCTGCGTTA
Organism: Fragum sueziense; assembly: GCA_963680895.1. Lineage (NCBI taxonomy): Eukaryota > Metazoa > Mollusca > Bivalvia > Cardiida > Cardiidae > Fragum > Fragum sueziense. The sequence continues at coordinate 19,413,955 of OY804595.1, read as the reverse complement.
GTATAACACCAAGGTGCTGGTCCAACCCCGACGTTCCTACAATAATCTCCCGTCAAATCTGCGTCTACCAACCTGTCGTTACAATAAATTAGCAAATAATTTAGTGCTAAAAAAAGACTGAGTTTACCGTCATGTTTCGATAAACCGACAGTCTTGTTATAAAATCTCGTAACTACGGCTTGAACCAACTCCCACGAACTGCTTTTGTTTGTCCGAACATACGTCACGGTGAACTGGAAAAAAAAGTTTCATATTCATGAGTCCGGAAGTGGAAAAATAACCTTTAATTCAATGTCAGTCTGTATCTATGTGCAGTTTGATATAGGCCTACTAATAGTCCCGATTTATTACATTTATTTGCCACATGGTACAGTGATTGATTAATTTGATTTGACAGAAAAAATATTGAGACAAAAGAAGAAAATGGTGATTATCAGCATTTTCTTCTTTTGTCCCAAAGTTTTCACAAACTATTTCTGTTAGGGGCGTATCGATAAGACGATTTCAATGGGTACCCACATCACAATGGGTACCCACATGATTGACGATAGATCATACTTTTCGTTTAAAAAAAACCTTTACCCCTCTCATCTGTAGCTCTGTATAGCCATGTCTTGAGAACCCCCTTTCCAGATCTCTACTCTTTTGTTTGTTTTGTTGTTGAGTGATGATTTTCATTTATAAATTAGCTTTTATGGTATACAAAACTAATTTAGCTAGCGAAATAGGTAGGATGCCTTAAATATTAAGATTAACGAAGTTCAAAATATTCAAGTTACAATTCGTTCGGGAAAGGATATTTGACTTATTATAAGTCGTGCTAAGTAAATGATTATAAAGGCGCGGTTGTGAGACGCCGTGGTCTTTGGTAGGAAATTAGATTCGTTACCGTAGAGTATGTTCAAATCTTTTGCCATGATATTTGTTTAGCAAATAGTTATGCCGCTTTGTTTCCTCTCATCTGCATAAAATGTGTACACATGTTGATGATGATGATAATACTAATGATGATTATTATAATGACACATACCTAGAATCAAACTGGTGAAACTCGCAGTGTGTAACGTTCCACCAAGGTACACATTTATCAAAATTCTTGGCATAGTACACGGGTCCCTGATAGCTGCCGTCGCTTCCATCTCCATTATAACATTGGTCAGTGTCTGAAATAGAAAAAAAAGCCGTAACCACATAAACAACGTAGATCTAATAATGACCGGAAATTACGAACACTACCACCACCAACACCACAACAACTTTTGAAGAAAATATTCAACAAATATATATTAAACTACGAAATTCAAATCGGTCACGCATTAACATATACTGACGCCAAAAAGAAACGTCCCAGTCCTAATAGATGTCAGATTTTTCAGTATATCTGATTTGAAATTACAAAAACTTATTTCCTTCTGTTAATTTGAATATCTGTTGTTGAAAAATGATGGTAAAGAAATTATCAAATTGGTACAGTTTAGAAAAAATGGCACATTTAAAGAGTGGTATCAGAATTTACATTTAATCAAAGCGCTGAAAGCGCTGAAGGCCTTGAAGAATTTGAACACATGCAGATTATTGGTATGAGAAAGTTTAAATATTCTTCAACTTCAGCAATAATCAAAGCGCTGAAAGTGCTGAAGGCCTGGAAAGTGTACGAAAAATAACAAGAGTAACATTTTAATCTTTTATTTTCTTTTGAAGAAGTTTCGAACAAATTTGAACACATGCAGATTTTTGGTATAAAACAAAAGTAAAATGAACAGAAATCATCTGTATGGTATGAAACAAAAGTAAAATGAACAGAAATCATCTGTACTGGATGACCACTAGAATCATGGGGGCCAAATTATCAAGGATCAGGTAAGAAGGATTTCGATTGCAGATCTATCCTTTTTATTTATTGCATGATCAATTCCTGTCCAAATTGTGTTAACAATAAATCTGCGACCAAAAGCGGTCTTAAGACCACGAATAATTTGGGCCCTGTCCCCTGGTTAATAAATCATCGAAACACAATAGCATATTATCAGAACATTATATAAAAATAAGTGCATGTCGTTCTTTAAACCCTTTATCATTCCATTACCAAACGGCAAAATTTTAGACTTGACCAAATTCAAAGATGTTGCAGACGACAATTTCAAGTAATTACTAAATATAATTTCACATTTTTTCACAATGTTTTTTCAAACCCATTATCTCTAGGGGAGTCAAAAACAGTCATTATGTGGGAATGGGTTAATAAATCTGTTATTATTTTGCTGCTGAAGCTAGAAGTTTTTTTTGAAATTTCCCTTTGTGGGCATTTTCTTATGTTGAAAAAGACATGTTTTGGTTAAATTTCAATTATAACATGCAAGTCAAAACATATAAGAGAACATGAAATATCATGGAAACACAATAGCAAATTATCTTGACATTATATAAAAGTATGCGAGCAAAACTAATTATATATACAAGAGGGCCATGATGGCCCTATATCGCTCACCCGAGTTTCCGATTCTACAGACAAGTATAGTCTGGTCTTGGATTGCTATAAGAGAACATGAAATATCATGGAAACACAATAGCAAATTATCTTGACATTATATAAAAGTATGCGAGCAAAACTAATTATATATACAAGAGGGCCATGATGGCCCTATATCGCTCACCTGAATTTCCGATTCTACAGACAAGTATAGTCTGGTCTTGGATTGGATACAGTTTGGTGTGTCATTTATATAGACTAAGAAAAGACATGGACAGAGCACTGAACCCTGAGGGACGCCTAAGAGAACTGGTAGAGTAGTTGATGAGTGATCATCAATACCTACTCTTTGAGAACGATCCTTTTAGAAGGATTATATCCATCTTGAGATCAGTGGAAGGACACCCAGCTTATTCAATTTGGATATTTAATTGCTGTGATCAACCTTCTTCTTCTTCCGGTTTAGGTCAGGGTTCTTCATAGAATGTATATTTGACCTACGATGGGATGAGGCAATCACCTCTTCCATTGGTTATGTATAGCTAAAAGTCTATACGGTACAGTTAAAACTATGTACACCCATCAACCGGTTACTTGCTACTGGGTAGGGCCGCAGAATGCTGTGGTAGGGCGACCCTGAGCGTAGTAGCATCTGAGACGGCTATAGGAAGGTGGTTCCAAATCAAATGCCTTACTAAAATCCATTTCAAGTATATATCCGCTTGTTGACCATTTTCAAGATTGTCGTATGCTTCTTGGGTAAGGCTAATCGATTGAGATTCACAGGTATGTTTTGCTCTGAAGCCATGCTGGTACTGGCTAAGTAGATTATTCTTATCAAAGTGACCCATGATGTTTGTTATCAGGATGCGCGCCATAATTGTTGATGCTATGCAGATTAAAGAGATTGGCCTATAGTTGCTGGCTTTATACTTTGGACAGCTTTTTATAGACGGGTACTACTGTTTTACTTCTCTAATCTTTGGGGACAATACCTGTTTCTAGAGAAAGATTGGAGATGACCTTGACAATAGATCAACTGTATATCTTGTAATATTTCTTTACACCTCTGGTAAAATATTGGATAACAATGCGGCATAATTAGAAAATGTACGTTCTGCTCAGTATTTTTTTTTGTGCTATATTGAGCACAATTTCCAAATTTATTAATGCCCATTATGTCGTCTGCATTAGCTTTGGAATTTGACAAGTCAAAAGTTTTTACATTTTGGAATGGGTGAGATAATTGTAAATTCCATATTTTATATCTTGTTCAAACAATCAAGATGAAGTAATGGATTGAATAACGATTTATTAAATGAAGTTAAAGCATTGCCGACAAATCGTGATGTTATTTCTATATATCTTCACAATATATCATTTAGAACCTTATTAAATCATGAATCTGCCTATTAAAACATAACTATCTAACACATACAAATACATAGATATATAAATAACAAAGTTTTAAAACAGATTAAAGAATAACAAATCGTTACTAGATCTATTACCTACGGTATTGGAAAACCAAATATTTCAAGTGTGTATCGGTAATCACTGACGCGTTCCGTGTGTTCCGGTAATTACTATGCGTTCCATGGTGTTCCGGTATTTCTATGGACCCAATAGTTCTTTCGCGGGGGAAAAACGAACATTTACGGAAAATTTTGCAATGAACGAGTTTCTTTAAATATTAGAGATACGTAGGGTACTTTCGGACAGTTAAGTGATCGTCAGCCATTATTTAGATAGGTGAAGACAAAAACTGTATCTTATGTCACAATCAGAAAATTCTAAGCCTTTTCCCCGGCATCGGTAATGAGAAGTATGTATTGAGCGTATAAAACCGGGTAGGAGGAAAACAAAATTAGTCATCAACGACAGGTTATTTCGGACACATCGGGTCTGATCGGACAGGCCGATAATCGAGCTAGATTTATTTCAAATAATTATGTTTGCACTTTTACGTAATTAATTTGGAACAATCTAAAATTTTGTTTGGAAAGGTTTTAGGTAAGGTAAAATACAAATGAACGATCTAAGATATTTATTGCACATCGAGTATTTCGTAAAAAAAAAATAAAAATTATACGCTGATGGTTGGAATCGAACGTCGGTTCCCACAGTTCTGAGACTTCGACATTACCGCTCGACCACTGAACTTGCTGTTCCAGAAGTGATATAATTAATATATATAAATCATTATTTGTCCGGTTAGACCCGACGTATCAATTTTCCTTCGGGTCAGATCGGACACCATTTTATTTCCGAAAATAACTAATATTTCTATCATCGACATGTAAAAACCTCTCGAAAACCTTTTAATCTTCTTTTTAAACCAGACTAAAAAAGATTTAATCGCAATAATATATCGTCATAATCTTGCGTCTGCAGGGTATCTATATTTAGATATTGCTAACGAACCTCTACGGAAATTTTGATTCGGGGAAAACCCACTAAACGTTGAGTATATGGCGGCGAATGGATCCGCGCATAATATTATGTTGCAATCGATTTCTTGATTGTAAATATTTTACGATTTTAAATGCCTTGACTACTATCAACGTATGTATTTACTTCTTTTGTAATGTACATGGGTCGAAATTTACAAAATCTGCATAAAGTAGTATAAATCTAGTCCAGTTCCGATTTACTTTTCATCGCGCAAGAACACTATATATCTGCGTTCAACGTTTTCACAAGATAAAAATTCTGCACGCCCTGAGAAAAATGACATGCTAAATTTGGCCTCTTCAAGGCCAAAAATCAGTAGCTCGTGGTTCAAACTTTACTTGCGACAACAACAGGTACCGTAAAACGTTTTATTTGGCGACCACGATTAATGAATACTTTAACATGACGTCGATTTCAACGTCTCTGACCTAAAACGTTCACGACGTTAACGTGGGGAATGGGAATTATCTTGTTTTACAGGCGTTACACGATCTAGTTGAATGTGGCCGATAGGCAAATGTTTCTGTAAGTCTAATTTGTCGACCAAGATGCCTAATCGTGCAATGCAATAGGCCAAAACGCCATGCGACTTGTTTTTTTCGAAAATTGCTAATTTACGAGCTCTATTTTCTGAACAGTGTGTTTGTTTCGAACGTTACTTGCAACAACAACAGTTACAATATAAATACTTATTTGGCCTCCACAGTGACCTACTATTCGACAAAACGTCCATCCCAACGTCTCAAACCTGAAAGGTACATGACGTTAACGTGAGGAGTTATCCTGTTTTACAGGCGTTACACAAGGTCTAGGTGAGTGTAGCCGATCGATGAACGTTTGTGGATCTCTAACGCGTCGTTCAAGACAACGATTCGGGAAACACAATAAGCTTAACTGTCTTGCGAATTGTTTGTGCATGCCTCGCATTAAAAAAACGGCCACATTACGAGCCCCCTTTTCAGAATTTAGCCTTGGTATCCTTCAATCCGGGTGTATCATAAGAAAATCTATAAAATCGTGATTGTCTATCCACTAACACATGTTACTGTGTAAAATGTAACCAATTTCATCACGTTGTATACATGCACGACGCGCACGTAGAAAACGTGACTAGTCGTCGGAAATGGACTTCTTGATGAATAGAAAAGCATATTTTTTTATTTACTGTAATTGTCTGTCAAAATGATCATAATTATACAGTATACATTTCACTTATATCGTAATTGGCATAAGGAAAATAACGACGAATTTCATTGGAGCGTTTCTATTTGAGTCAGTATATCTTTTTAAGATTTATGTGCTGCAAGACTTGCTGTTGTTGTTCCCATAGTGATGATCATTTATTAACATAGTCCATCTCTAATGAGATTCACGCGATGTCTGAACTATTCGGGTAACGTTGTAAACGTGGGGCTATCTTTAAGGAATGATTGTTTTTGGTATTTTTAAGTACAAAGCTTTTAAAACAATGAGATTTAATAATAAAGTGCTGAAAATTAGCATTTATCTCTTGTCCACAATATTTTGTTTGCTAAATAAACTCAATCTTTATTTTCAGTGGCTACCCTTGTCGTCTACAAGCCCTTTCAAATTTGTCCTGTCTTTGTTAATGATAATTCAAACTTGCGTATATTCCGGTCACAATAAAAATTATCATGTCACATGTTTATGAAATTTTCCTCTGTAAACAACACAGTTTTGTTCTCTGTTAATTTGCCTATGATTTATCCTGCAAGATTCGAACCAACGCATGACATATTGAATAGAACAAAAAAATACTCTTCCCTCTTTACATAGGTAAAATGCATTAGAAATCTATTCCTAATGAGATTCGCCCAACGTCTGAATCTTTCGGATGACGTTGTAAACATTCGGAATATTTCCAATCCGTTGCCAGACATGTTACCAGAAAAAAATCGACATTTGGTACAGCCGAATGTTATCGACCTAGCTCGAAAGAATCCGACATCGCGTTAATCTTGTTAGGGGTTGGTTACCTTAACCCAATAACTGCACAGTGTCACCTTTTGATTCCCTCAAAAGAAAAGAATTGGGAAAACATTGTAGAAAATGAAGAAATTGCTTGTGACGAGCAATTTCTTCATTTTTCACAAAGTTTTTTTACCCAAATTGTAGCGATTTTTGAAATCTACTCAACTTGAAAATGTCTACTGCAACACCTTTCAGATTGGAACAGTCGAAATTTTTGTCATCTGGTACATGTAATGGGCTTATATCGTAGGTGGACAATAGATTACCTGTGCGGACCGTTACTCTGGCGTCAAATCCTCGCCCTACATTGCCGGGTGTTCTGTAGATCACGGTCAGATAATTCTCGTACGTCCAAAGGGTTTTCTTAAACTCGTCCGCGCAGAATCTGATAAATGAATAAATGAATAAATAAGACCCGGGATCTGGAAAAGCGTCCCTGAAGGCTTTTGAGCCCAACGTGGTTCCAGATCAGCCTGCGTATACACGCAGTCTGATCAAGAACCATGTTGGTCTACAATAGCTTCTTTGTGACCTGTAGCAACCATATGAAATCAGCATATATTCCTGCCAGACTGCACTTATGCATAGGTTGGTCTTGAAAAATTGCTGTTTCAGATGCTATAAGGGACGTTTTTCCAGACCCTGGCTCATAAATAAGTAATAAAAGGGTGGTAAATAAATGTAAGGACCGTAACAGTGGCATCGAACCCTCCCAACTCGAAATATCCGTTGGTAGCGCATCGGACCCTAACTCATGAGGTCCCGGGCTCGATCCCCGGACGTGGCAAATATCCTTTCAGATAAACTTGTCTACCACAGATGGCTTGATATTAACCTGTTTTGGCGAGCAGGTAGAGGCTCAGTAAGGATGTCATGGTAGTACTGGCGTGAGAAATGACAGGGATTCATGGTTAGGTGCTCCATCAGATTTGCAGACGACAAAATAGGTCACTTCAAGAAGATCATGTTGCCATACTCACAGAATATTTTATTGAGAGAAAATTAGAGATTGCTGATTATTTCTGATTTTCTTTCAATGTTTTCCCGAAGCATCCTTATATGTGACGTTAAAACCAGGTATTATGTTTGAAAAAATCACTGTCTCTCAACAAAATACACCCAACTTTGTTATTCTAACCCTATTAGTCCCTGAGCCAGAAACATGTTTGCTCCACCCCCCAGGGGGAATTTTGTAGACATAGTTTTTCATAAAGTGCAATATCTTAGAAACATTTTAAGCATTGTTTGCACTCTGGCCATTGGGGCTTTTGGCTGTAACCCTTATCTAAAACCCTTAACCCTATCATTTTTTTCATTCAAATTTACAATACTTATTTGGTCATATTTTCATTGAATATTGTCCTACAGATGTCTAAATGGTATCAAATGAAAGCTTATGACTTGCTCTTTTATTTGTAGTTATTTTATGCAAATTAGCTCATTTGCATATTCATGAATATTAATGATTTCCCTTAAAATTTCCATTTTTTCGCGAAAATTTGATAAATACTTTCTTAAAAAAGGTGTTTTTGTCCAGGGGGAATTTTGTAAACATAGTTTATCAGTAAGAACATTTTATTACAAACATTTTGAGCCTTGTTTGCACTCTGGCGGTTGGGGCTTTTCGGCGTGACCCTTATCTAAACCCTTAACCCTACCAAATTGTTCATTCAAATTTTGAAAATGAATTTGGTCATATCTTGCTTGAATATTTACACACAGATGTCAGAATGGTATCAAATGAAAGCTTATGACTTGCTCTTTCATTTTAAGATATGTTATGCAAATTAGCTCATTTGCATATTCATGAATATTAATTATTTTACCTAAAATTGCGATTTTCAACCAATATCTGGTAAATACTTTCCAAAACAAGACATTTTTGTGCAGGGGAATTGTGTAAACATAATTAACCTTAAAGAAAATCATACATGAAACATTTTGAGAGATGTTTTCACTTTGGCTGTTGGGGCATTTGGCCAAAACCCTTATCTAAACCCTTAACCCTTTAAAATCGTTCAGTCATTTCAAAACATTTTTTATCATATCTTGGTTGAATATTGACCTACAGATGTAAGAATGATATCAAATGAAAGCTTATGACTGTCCCAATAATTTGCCATAAATTTTATGCAAATTATCTCATTTGCATATTCATGAATACTAATGACATTACTTAAAACTGTGACCTTTTAAGCTGGTATTTGGAAAATACTTTCAAAAACATTGTGTTTCTACTCAAAGGGAATCATGTAAACATAGTTTATCTTAAAGAATATTTTATTAGAAAAAAATGAGCAATGTTTGCAATCTGGCGGTTGGGGCTTTTGTCCGTGACCCTTATCTAAACCCTTAACCCCATCAAAGTTTTCATTTGAATTTTCAAAACGTGTTTGGTCATAGCTTGATTGAATATTGACCTACAGACGTAAGAATATTATCAAATGAAAGCTAATGACTTTTTCTTTAATTTGCAGTTATTTCATTTGCATATGCATGTATATTAATGATTTGTCTATAATTTGTGATTGTTTTCAAGTTAAATACCTACCAAAAGGTGGGATTTTTTTCTTTCTCGTGAGTTTTTAACCATCTGATATCCATGTTTACTTTTTTAATAACATCTAAGCCTTGTTTGAGATCTATTTGATGTTTTGTTTGGAAGTAACTGCGATTTTAAAGTGTGCAACCCATCATATTTTGTTCCTATAAATCTTATTATCAATGTATGTATTTTGATTTATTTAAATCTTAATTGTTTAAGTGCAAATAAGTTTAATTGATTCCATGTATTGTACTGGTGTTCTTACTTATATCTAGTTTAGTTGACAAAATGTTATCCTTTGATGAATCAAAAATTGCCGCAAAATAGGACTTTCAACATTAACATTTTATTAAATGCCATATGATGATACAAAGGTGTCTAACCTGCGGGCCTTTATTCTAATACACTTATAAAATTAATTATTTCAATTATTTTTGTAATTTCTATGGCTGAATAGAGATCCTGGAATGTAGACAAATTGCGATCTTCGCAAGCCAAGGGTTCTACCTCCACTTTGTTCCTTACGAACCCTTGGCCGCTCGCCTCTATGGAAATCGAAAGTACCGCCGTGCGATTTCATTGGGCGCGATAACTTTCCCATTATCCAATCAAAACACACTTTACAAGCCCTCTTTGTCAAAGCGAAAACAACGTGGCGGACGTGAAAATCGATAGCCGTATTTAATGCATCGCCTAACACGTTTTAGTACGAGGCGTTTAATTGGCCAGAAATAGCAACTGCAAAGGGCCGCGACTCTTTATCACCGAAAGGTGGCACGGCGGTACTTTCGATTTCTATAGAAGCGAGCGGCCAAGGGTTCGTAAGGAACAAAGGGGAAGTAGAATCCTTGGCTTGCGAAGATGACAAATTGCATACTTATAGCAGAATAACATTGTTAAGCAATTGTCAAGCTCCATTTTTTGCCATTTAAATTGAGGAAACAGCATGATTTTGTTCCATCTGGAGAGCCCTTCCTTGTGTATTCCTCATAGCCAAGTCAATTTGTTGGCCTTAAGTGTATTTGATATGTGGCTGACAGATCAGGGACACTGGTGTTACCATTCCTTTATGCTCTATTGAGGTATTTTATCTTCAGATAATTTAAGCTTGGAGTGCCATATGTAAAGCCTACGTATCAGATGCATAAATCAAGAAATGTACTCGCTGTATGTATGTTGCTAGAGTACAGACAATAAACGATTGTGATCAAAAGATTATTGCAGTCATTTACAATGCATTTATTTGTCTGTATCAGATCAGAACAGATGTGAACTGTGAACTGATCCAGATTACCGAGAGCCCATGCTGAATGTACATTAAAATTCTTCCGAACTTACAAATATGTCTTATAATTATGTGCTTTCAGCATAGTATAACCTCACAATGGATTGAAAATAGTTCCCTTGCGATACATATACAATATCTTTCAATATGGCATATGTTTTCAAGGATGGCATTCGAAAGCCATAGATATCTTCAGTTCAATACTTTCCTGATATTTAAATGCTACAACTAAAACCTGGTTTAGATCAGCATATGAAATCCCATATTAAGACACTTACTTTTTGCACTGATCTAGGACAATTTGACCAAAAATGATTAACATCACACTTGGTGGCAATCTTGGAATTACTTACACTCTGGGAGTTTGGCTAGGTTATCATAATGGAAACCGACATAGATCAACACTAGAATGTCTATTTAATGCAAATAATCATCAACATTTATTGTACTAAACATAACAGGGTTACTATGTACTTAACATTACAGGGTTACTATATAACATATACATTAGCACTGTCAAATGGAATACATTTTATGGATTTTCCACAATAAATGTGGTTTTATCCCAAACATTTAAAGAATCAATAATATTCATGAATAAGCAAATGAGCAAATTTCCAATATACAAGCAATTCACTAGATTTCATTTGATACCATTATGACGTTTGTATGTCAATTTTTGATCAAGATATGACCAAAACATATTGAAAATTTTAATGGACAATTTGATAGGGTTAAGGGTTTAGATAAGGGGTTTTGCCAAAAGCTCCTACTACCACATTGCAAACATCGCTTATAATGTTATTTATATAATGTTCTTTAAGATAAATCATGTTTGCATAATTCCCCCTGAACAGAAACACCTTGTTTCTGAAAGAATTTTCTGAAAGTATTAAACACGTTTTCGCTGAAAAATCACAACTTTAAGGAAAATCATTAATTCTCATGAATATGCAAATGAAATAATTTGCTTAAAAAATAATAGCACATGAAAGAGTAATCCATAAGCTTTCATTTGATACCGTAGTGACATCTGATAGTAACTGTTCAATCAGGATATGACCAAACACGTTTTGAAAATTCAAATAAAAATTTGATGGGGTAAAGGGTTTAGATAAGGGTCACGGACAAAAGCCCCAACCGCCAGATTGCAAACATTGCTCAAAATTTTTCTAATAAAATGTTGTTTAAGATAAACTATGTTTACATGATTCCCTTTGAGTAGAAACACAATGTTTCTGAAAGTATTTACCAATTACCCGCTAAAAAGGTCACAGTTTTAAGTAATGTCATTAATATTCATGAATATGCAAATGAGATAATTTGCATAAAATTTATGACAAATTATTGGGACAGTCATAAGCTTTCATTTAATATCATTCTTACATCTGTAGGTCAATATTCAATCAAGATATGATAAAAAATGTTTTGAAATGACTGAACAATTTTATAGGGTTAAGGGTTTAGATACGGGTTTTGCCGAATGCCCCTACAGCCGAAGTGCAAACATCACTCAAAATGTTTCATATATGATTTACTTTAAGATTAATTATGTTTACACTATTCCCCTGCACAAAAATGTCTTGTTTTGGAAAGTATTTACCAGAATTTGGTCGAAAATCACAATTTTAGGAAAAATAATTAATATTCATGAATATGCAAATGAGCTAATTTGCATAACATATCTTAAAATGAAAGAGCAAGTTATAAGCTTTCATTTGATACCATTCTGACATCTGTGTGTAAATATTCAAGCAAGATATGGCCAAATTCATTTTCAAAATTTGAATGAACAATTTGGTAGGGTTAAGGGTTTAGATAAGGGTCACGCCGAAAAGCCCCAACCGCCAGAGTGCAAACAAGACTCAAAATGTTTGTAATAACATGTTCTCACTGATGAACCGTGTTTACAAAATTCCTCCTGGACAGAAACGCATTGTTTTGGAAATTATTAACCAAATTTTAATCAAAAATTGACAATTTTAAGGGAAATCATTAATATTCATGAATATGCAAATGAGCTAATTTGCATAAAATAACTACAAATAAAAGAGCAAGTCATAAGCTTTCATTTGATACCATATTGACATATGTAGGCCAAAATTCAATGAAGATATGACCAAATAAATGTTTGTATATTTGAATAAAAAAATTAAAAGGGTTAAGGGTTTTAGATAAGGGTTACAGCCAAAAGCCCCAACGGCCAGAGTGCAAACAACGCTCATCTTGTAGCATTTGTTATAAGCTTTCAGAAAATCATACCCTTCAAAATTCCCCCTGGGGGGGAGCAGGGGTTATTGGTGGCTCAAGGTCTATATGTAGTGGGTTACCATTTGAACCATTTGGTGAGAAATAAAAGAAATTAATACTGCATTTTGAAAGACCGCCATCCCAATATTATCTGTTTGCCTCTGCTACAACAAATGCTTCGGGATGCTTACTTGATGCCTGGTGAGCCTGGTTTGAGGATCTTCACCTCGATATCATGGTTGAGATCACATTCTGGGTACGACCCGTATGGTATATTAAAATCGCTAAAATCTAGCTGCATTGTCGTACCGACAGGACTCTGAAATACAACACGTTCTAATGAAATAGCGATGAGTATGTGTAAACAACAGTGGACAATCAGGCAGACATATAAATAGAATAAACAGATATACCGACATGACAAAACACCAACGTGGAACGCAAGCTTTGTCATGCTTTGACTAAAACTACTTTAACGCAAATTTGGACACAGATTTCGTGAAAACACGTTTTCAGTCCTTGCTTTCATTAAACGACGTATACATGCAAATACTTCTTCCATGTAATTGAAATGTTAAAATTATATAGGAAGTGTCAATTCAAAAAAATCAAACGTAATCCTAAATAGGAGTGCGATGATGATTAAAACAGATTTTAGTTGACTGCTAACTCTTCTCATTTTGGTCACATATTTCACGTAAATTCGGCAAAAACTACCCTAATTCCGGAACGGTCTTCGACAAGAACGGTCTTCCCAAAGCCACTGTCTCCTTTTGAAAGACACGCTAAATTTAGTACATTTGAACTTTTGAAAAAGCTATTGCTAACCAAAGAAAGTATGCACTGACGTTACTGTTAATTACAATAAGGGTGTTACTAAAGAAGGTATCATAAACTATTTTGGGAAACGATTGACACTTTTTCCACTCATAGGTTCTAATATAGAAAGAAAATTAACCCTTTCCCAAACAAGACCTGGTTTTGACGTCCCTAATAGAAAAGGCTTTTGAAAACATTGAAGCAAAAGAAGAAACTGCTGATAACCAGCAGTTTCTCCTTTTGTCTCAACATTTTCTATGCCATTTTCACACAAATTTTATCTTTAATAACTTCCATTTTGTTATTTGTGGCAGTTTTTGAAGTGGATCACCCTCAACATTTGTCGTTCGGGAAAGGGTAAAGGTATTCCATCGATCATTACATTCCAAACAATTCATGCAACTGAACATTCGTCATCCGTTGCAACAGAAATTGATGGTAAACCGTAGTCAATTTCTGGGTATCATCCATGGCAACGGAAATTGACGGGGGATACCCTCGTCGATTTCCATTGTCACGTCGATTTCCGTTGCCACCGATGACACCTGAAGGTTTACAAAAAGTTTGGTATCTAGTGATGGATGGAATGCCCTTTGACAAAGGGTTGATATAATAAAAGGCAAATGGACCCACCTCAAAATGCCACATGCATCTATAACCGTCCGATGCCGGACTGGGATAGTTCGGTGATGAGAAGTTATACGTCGTCCCCGACGTTAGTTGAACAATCCCTCCACAATCTGTGATAATTAAAACAATAACTATGTTTACACTTGGACTGGGGTATTCCCGATATATATCGTCGCTTTAAAACAAAAACCTCGTAACTACAGCTTAAAACAAGCTGCATTTACGTGGGTTTCGTTGAAAAGCAGCGATTTGAGGCTATGGATTGTGTGTCCATGTTTTGATTGAACAATCCCTCCACAATATATGATAATGAAAACAATAAATATGTTATATTATACATGTAGTCTATATACTAACGGAAAAAGTAACTGTGCACATCGCCTTTCTATAAAACTTTTAAGGTATATGACCCATCATTAAAAAAACCACTTTCTAGCCATGGGCCATGCATTAAATGACACACACTTGTAAATACACATCAGATAAGCCGATTCATAGTGCCGGATTTCCAGATTATGCTTCAAGAAGAAAATAATTCAAAAATATCTTTTTACTCTATATTCATATGCAAGGGAGGTAATTTATAACATTTTTGTCGAATAATTCCATAATTATGCATTATTTCAAAATTCTAAACCGTTCAAAATGCTCACGTTTGTATTTGGAATGAAAATACACTATAGTTTAGGATTTACCGGCACTTTTCAAATTTAGCCTCTGGCTCTTTGGTGCTAATGATGGGTTGTATACATTAAATACATAAGTTAAATGAATCAAATTCTACAATTTTGGAAAAAGAACGTTTAACCTTTAAATTTCAATGGGTGTCAATTTGCTACCTCACTCGTTACATGTACCACCGTAACAAGCCTGGAAAGTGGGTAGGGGTAAAACTCAAGTTCACAAGCCATTTTCGAGTGTGAATACTGTTGACACCGATAATGCTCTGCAGCAACGAGACAGCTAAACTGTCACAAACGGCTGTTTAAAGGTTCTTCTTGAGATGTTGACCAATAACGGAGCCAACTAGTCAAGCACTGACGTTGAATAAAGCATGAATCCATATGACGTTCCAAACCCATTTATGAATGCGAGCTGGACCATCGGACTGTACAGATGTAATCGAGAAGCGCCATTAAGCAATACCTTGTTCAAATCGACCTTGCGAAAGGATACATGTTGTCTAAGCTACTGTAAACGATGTCATCGACGACGTCGTAGCAAGACTAGACGTATCGGAGTACGTCTATGACGGATGTAGCGCTGCATTAACCGATCTTTAACATGCCTTCTGCTGATAGAACTCGACTCTGGAATCAACCTAGCTGTAACTTTCGCCGACAACAATCGATTTCGCTGGTGGTTGTTCCGCTTATGGTTGACTTGTCGGAATGACGTCATACGTCGCGTCGACGTATCGAATGTGGCAAGTTGCGCGTGTTTCTACATTGTTGAACTTGTCTCAAAAATGCCTATATGATGTTTCTATGCAAACCAAAACGCTTGGTGACCTATTGCTTTGGCATTAGGGGGCTACTGTCTTAAATATGCATTAACTTGCATCTTTGGATAAACGTATAGCGTTGTTTTCTGTTCAACTAAACAAATTTACATGTTTTTCTGAACAACAAGCAAATAAACAAACGACAGTTTCGCCATATAAACAAATTTCAACCTCACTTAGGAATAACGCGGTGCAACAAAACACTCAAACGAAAAGACGTTAACGTCGAACGTCCGTGCATGTGCAGTTGGTGGCATTTGACATTTCGTTAAAAAGCGTGTATATTGGACAATTGCGAGAGACATTTCTTGTCAATAGGTTGTATATTTACACAGTGAATAAGGAAATAAGCATGCACAGTTATTTTTTCCATTAGTATACATTTGTACTGGAGTATTTCGTACTAGATATGAGTATATGCATCGTTTGTCTAGGCGTTAAATGAACAATTATTCCACAATCTATGATAATGATACAAATAACAATGATCATGCTATTATACATCAGGACAAGCAATTTCTTCATTTTCCACAATGTTTTCTATCCAGGAAGGCAAAAAAATCAAAAACTTCTTTCGGTTGAAAATGTGGTCTGCAGCATCTTTGAATTTGGACCAGTCTGAATCTTTGCTATCTTGTATTGGGCTAAGCTCGTTGAAAGTCGGCAATATTCTGCGTTTGTAATTTTCCCAGGAAAGTCAATCAATCAAATGTCGGCAAAAATCCGCTACATATATAATTCGTCGCTTTGCAACAAATCCCTCGTAACTGCAGCTTGTTTTAAGCTGAAGTTACGAGGTTTTGTTGAAAAGCAGTTATGTAGTTACATTGGGCTTAGATTACCTGTGTTGAATGGCTCATAGTAGCAATAATGCATTTTGACCTGTGTACCCTGTATTGTTGTCAGGGGTCTCCAATCGCTCATAGTTAGGTTTGTGTAACTAGGGTCGTCCTCGAACTCAAAGTACTGTGCCCATTCTGCCTGAGTAATCTTCGTACCTGCATGTATACACAAACCTCATAATTGCAGCTTGTACTAAACTGCGGTTACGAGGAAGCATATTTTGCAAAATTTGCTTCCCTTTGCAGCCACCTTTCTCTGCACTTTACCATTCTCTGCATACCATACAACATCTTCCGGTCCTCCTCACTATAAATATACTATCAAAAGCAAAGATTAATGAGGTAACAGTCATTCGAAATTCAATATGTAAGTCTGAAAATATACATGTAGAAATTAAATTGTGTGACTGAAAATGAAACATTCAATTAATTATGTTTCTAAGAGAAGAAAAGACCGACGAAGTACTTTGCTAAATATTATGGTTCAAAGATCGGTCCAATGGCCTTCCTTGTAAATTGCTCAGTCAAGTGTACTGAACTATAAAATATATTCAAAGCTATAAATAGTTCATTTACACAAACGATATATATGCATGAAGGTTGTGCTAAAAATAGATACAACAACTTCAGCATGGAATCAAAGTATTCAAGATATTCAAAAGGATAATCAAAGTATCTAATCAAAGTACTCTACTTCTGGACAGACCTACATTATTAACAAATTTGCTTCCAAACAGTACTTTCAGTACTTTGATTGTTGAAAAGCGACGATATTTACCAACAATATACTGGCATCTAGATTGTTGAGCGAGCAGTATAAAGGGTTGAGCTAAAGGTAAATTCTTCCAGTGTATCGCCCAGGCATCGTCCCTACAGCACGTGACGTACTCAAACAGACGGCCGTGCTCGCCATCCGGCAGCTCACCCCAGTTAAACTCAGTAGACCCAGCTGGCTCGGCTGCTCCGTACGTTTGTGTTACACCCTCGTGGAAGCCTACAAGAGAAAAAAGGGTGTTGTAACATAACGTTGGTTACGATTGGTTAAATGTCGTGAGCAGACCTACTAATACGTAAGAGGGGACAAAGGCTTGCTTTCAAAATGAAATATTTCACTAAATGTTCATCAAACCAAATGTTGTGGGTACTCATTAGAATTGTCCCGTCGAGACATTTCAAATGAATACCCACCCACAACATAGGGTTTTGATTTCAAATAAGAAATTTAGAAGGTCTTTGTCGCCTCTGACCTGTTGCTGTGGTTGTTAGATCAACAAGAATAAGTTATAATTACCATGCGGTTTTAATGTGTCCGACGATAAAAAAAAATAAGAATATACAATGAATTTAGACAACGAAACAACTTGGGGGCTAGTACGAGGATACGTTATTGTGAGATAGAGAGTAAGGGTTAGACACTTTGGGTGCATTCTCATTGCGTCCTGACTCCATCTTTGCACGCTTATCATTTTTCTATCCCTAAAGAACGTGATTCATTAAAGTAATCGATCCGCAAGAAACTAGGATTGGATATTCTGGCAGAACTGGTCAAAGAAATGCCAGGAATCCTCGGTTAGGTGATCCACACGTCAAGATTTAATCAAAGCTGCTAAAATGGTACTTCAATCAATCAATCAATCAATCAATCAATCAATCAATCAATCAATCAATCAATCAATTGGTTGGTTGGTCAATCAATTGGTAGGTTGGTCAATCAATTGGTTGGTCAATCAATTGGTCAATCAATTGGTTGGTCAATCAATTGGTTGGTCAATTAATCAATCAATCAATCAATTGGTTGGTCAATCAATTGGTTGGTCAATCAATTGGTCGGTCAATTGGTCGGTTGGCCAATTGGTCGGTCGGTCAATTAGTCGGTCGGTCAGTTGGTCGGGGGGTCAGTTGGTCGGTCGGTCAATTGGTCGGTCGGTCAGTTGGTCGGGGGGTCAGTTGGTCGGTCGGTCAATTGGTCGGTCGGTCAGTTGGTCGGTCGGTCGGGACTTTCTAAGTGACTTTTCCGACAAAGAAATAAGTTGTCCCGGATAAGTCTTGTGGCACTATAGGCCTACCTGGGGGACAGTATCCGCCCTTCCGAAGTATACAATATTTTCCTCGTGGCCAATTGTGATCGCCTCGTGTGTAATCCGTCTTTGTGCAAACATCGTGAGCAACCAACAGATCGTTGCCGTTTTGTCTAGAATTAATTAAAAAGTAAAGGCTAAATACTTTTCGCATAAACACGATTCCAAACGTGAAAAGACAATTCAAATTTTCTTAAATTCAATCCAAACTAATTAACCGTTTACGAGAAATGCATATTTTTGTGCTAAAATTAAACAAATAGATCTAATTGTAGACAACAGTTCAGATTTATATGGAATTTGTCAAATGTGTTTTAACTTTAAATGCGTATTTTTCGCTTATAAATAACAACTTAAAAAAACTGATAGCATTTCTACACATAAGAAGAACCAGTCTTTGCATCAAGACATACTTTAAAATGATAAAATTGGAATGTTATGTCTCAAATTAAGAATTGAAATTGCTATCATTAGCACCGAAAATGAAAAAAAAAAATATATATATATAAAAAAAAAATAAAGATAA
The DNA here is from genome assembly GCA_963680895.1 of Fragum sueziense. Lineage (NCBI taxonomy): Eukaryota > Metazoa > Mollusca > Bivalvia > Cardiida > Cardiidae > Fragum > Fragum sueziense. The sequence continues at coordinate 19,394,560 of OY804595.1, read as the reverse complement.
AAAAACCAAAGATTTTGAAGAAGATCTAGACCTTGTCAATCGGTATCTAAACATCCATCTATTTTTAGCACAAAAATCAATCACAATCCGTCTGTGTTATTGCAAAACCTCGTAAGTCCAGCTTGACTAAAGCTGGATTTACGAGGTTTTGAAATAACACCGAATAACTGTTCAACTTACTGAGGTGACAGGTGTGAGTCGCTCTGTATCGGCACCGTCGAGTAAGACCAGTGAACCATTCTTCCCTCGTAGAATCCATCCGGGCAGTCCGTATCTTTCGGCTTCATCAGACTGAACGTATCTCCTGGCCAACTGTCGTCTGTACGGGGAAAATAAATAGATGTTTTTTTAACAAAAACATCGCTGTACATACGAGTTTTTTTTGTTGAAAAGCGACAACATTCAATGTAATCTTCACAAACTGAAAAAATACAATCGGTTAATCGTTGCTAGATGGGACAACATTATGTTCATTGCAATTTCTCTGAGTTTTTGTTTAAAAGGCACATTACAGTTCTTGATGTAATTGAAACAAGCTGCAGTTACGAAAATTGTTGAAAAGCGACGAAATGTGGAAAATGTTCAAATATTAAATTAAGAAAATATAGCATACCATGGTAACCCTCCGTGCTGCAGTTGGTTTTAGACTCGAATCCTGGCGGACATCTACATTTACATACACCTCGTATGATAGACTGGTACCCACCATTGTGACACACGAGGTCCTCTGGGCAGGGGTCAAATTGGCCTGAATAAATAAATGCATAAATGATTACATAAATAAATGCATACAAGCATAAATGAATAAATACATGTATGAATAAATAAATGCATAAATAAATAAATGCATTTATATAAATGCATAAATGAATGCATAATAAATGCATAGATCTAATTGCATAAATGCATAAATGCATAAATGCATAAATAAATAAATAAATAAATAAATAAATAAATAAATAAATAAATAAATAAATAAATAAATAAAGGTCTGGGTTATCTCATGATTTCATCAATCGCGTGAATACGACAGTCTGCCGAATGCCAGGGATTACCCATTGTTGTCCGAAAGTGGAAAACCGGAACATTTCGAACAAGGGAATTATTATAACAGGGCTCTAATCAATCTGATAGAGCTGAGCTGTCAATCTATAATTATGGTTATTATATGAACGGTTAATCTAGCTAATCTTGACGTAATTCTGGAGAAACATTTTAATTCGTATGTGCTGATATGAAATCTCATAAATCTTGATTCTAGCCGTAGTTACGAGATTTTATCACAACACGGACGATTTAAAAATACATAACGTTAACCGAGTCTATTTTTAGCACAAAAATCATTGCTATTTAACATGTTCCTTGAAAGTACTTCACAGATAGTATGCCTACTCACTAAAGCAATCGTGGTAGATTTGTAGGTCTCTGAACAAGTAGTAACTGTTTGAAGTACTCTCCAGTATCTCTAACAAATCTTTGTCGAAGGTGGACATCGTCATTTGGTGGTTCACGTTGAACGTCTGAAAAAAAAAAGAAAGGAAAAAAAAAAAAAAAAAAAAAGTAACCGCCGCTTTTCAACAACAACAACAACAAAAAAAAAAAACAATCGTAACTGCAACTTATTTAAGCTGCAGTTACGAGGACTTTGTTGAAAAGCAGAGAAATATATCGCCACATAACAAATCTTATCGAAGTCGGACACATTTGGTGGTTCACGTTGAACGTCTGAAGAAAAAAAACGCCGCTTTTCAATAAAAGCATCGTAAGTAGCTTAAAAGGTTTTTTGTTGAAATGCAGTGAAATACATCGCAACATAACAAGTCTCGTAACTGCAGCCACGTTTCAATATCAAACTGTATTTATGTGGAGTCTGAAAGGGGTCCATGCTTCTCTCTCATGGTTGTTACATGTCTGTAAGATGAACACAGAAAAATGTTTCAAAGCAAGCACCATTCTCATTACATAACTTATTTAAAATTTCGATTAAGTCAGAGCTTCCTAATTCCAGGAAATGTAAATTATTCGACAGTTTAGTTGGTTCAGTTCTTCAATTCGGCTCTCAAATATGTGGAAATACTACATCAAAGGATATAGAAAACGTTCACACTAAATTTTTACTCCGAACTCTTTGTGTTAAAAAATCTACTCCACTCGCAACTTTACGGAGAAAGAGCGGGAACACCACTATCTGTAACAAATCAATTTAATATGGTTAAATATTGGAACATGTTATTAATCAAAACGAACACCCTATTCTTAAAGTGACATTTCACAATAATCTTTACATAATTTTTCTTTTATTTTATCTGATAGAGCATGTTTTCTTATGAAAACTCTGAAAATTTCAAGCCGAAATATTGAACTGTTTACGAGAAATATATATTTTTGTGTTTAAATTAAACAAATTGTTGTGGACAACAGTTCAGCTTTATATAGAATTTGTCATTTCTGTCTCAACTTTAAAGGCGTATGTTTCGCTTAAAAATAACAACTTCAAAAAACTGATAGCGTTTCTACGCATTAGAATTAACAATCTTTGCATCAAGACATACTTTTAAAAACTGAAATAAATGTGAAATGTCGCTTTAAAACAATATACAAACTGTTTAAATCTAATTGACCAAACGCCAATCGATAGATCGCTCCGACCAACGTAGAATCTAGTACAAACAATGGGGACATAGGCATGTCGATTGTTTTGATTGCCAGTTGATAGATCGATATAATCCATTTTTATTCACCTCACAGGGTGTGGCTAAGCGAAGAGGTTATTCGACGAGTTTACTTCTCGAAAACTTAGTTGATATAAGAGAAAAACGTGCGGCACGTGCATGAACACATTTCGAAATTGAAAGAACGTTCTATTGTTAAATGATTCACGCTGTAGTTATAATGTTTTGCAATAATACCGACGATGTACCGCTAAGCGAGAAGGCTGTTTCTCCTCAAGCTTAAATGTAATGAACCGTTTACTAGGCTACACCCTGTCTCCCGAAAAAAATCAGAATATACAATATATAAATGGACATCGAGTCGTGAGCCTCGACGAAATGTAACGGTACATTCCAATACATGGAAATAGGGAGGAGTGCCTATTTTCCACTGAATAAAAGCGAACAATGACAGGTATTGCGTGCTGTCCACGATGCCGTGTGAGTTTAGTATGTGAATCCAGATAGTACTTCGTCGATTTATCACAGGGAGACGGGTTCGAGTCACATATTTCTATGATTCGAAATCCCTCTTCCCCCGTTTATTTAGACTCGCTAATCTTTGATCATTCACAAGTCGTTGTCTATCTATAGTTCTCCAACGATAATCAGGTTCCCGCCAAAAATATAGACCATACCCATTTGATAATAAAAGGTTAGACAGATCAAAACACAATTATCGCAATTATCGCAATGAAAACAATGATTATATTCTAAATATGACTCCATCCAAATACTTGTGTCTGTGGTCAAATGGTTAGACAGTTGGCGCTTGATCATAGGATATGAGCTCTTTTTTAACTGTGTGGGTTCGATTCCACACGTATCCGTGTATTTTTTTTATTATTATTTTCCCTTATTTGCGTTTTCCCTTTTTTGTTTTTTGTTCCTTTCACATTTATAAATAGATATATTCTTTATTTTCAATGTAAACCATTGTCAAACGTAAAAATAGGCTAAATAAAATTTAAAAAATTAATGCTGCAATTGCAAGTAGATCTTAAATGAGCTTCACATTTTTTATGCTTTTCTATGTAGAAAACAGTATGTGAGATGAAAACATGCTTATGACAAGCAGTTTCATTTTTTCGAATAAATAAATGCAAAAAGTCATGATCTTTTATTTTGTGGACTGTCTAAAAGCGTCATTATGTGGAAATGGATTAAATATTTTTTATTCACAATATATTATAAATATGCAATTACAAAACACAAATTAAGTAATAAAGGTGTGGAACTCTTACTGTCGCCAAACGGCTCAAATTTTAAAGTTTTCTAGACTGAAATTGGCGATTTTCCGAAATTATCTTATAAATCTATATAAAACTCATAAAGAGTCTGCTTTCTTCTAATATTTTTTTTCCAAAATGATAAAACAAAATATATTTGTGAAACAAAATATATAATTACCCATCGTTCTATGAGACTCGAACCCACGTTTGCTAAAAGAAAATGGACGAAGCGCCGGTGTTCTATCCACTGCGCTATCGAGTATGTCTATATAACTCAGCGTAAAATATAAGATTTTAATCGTATATAACAAGTCTTTCTTACCTGTAGGCCGAGTTTATTCTTTGTTTGTAAACATCACATTATCGTTGGAATGCTATACCACGTGTAACGAAGAATTTAAGACAAACAATGGTGATGTGGCATTTTTCTGATCGTCCATTGACTTATCCATGGTTTTGATTGACAGCCGGCGTATGGTCAATTGTTAAAACGGTAATACATACATGTATATGGGAGAGTAACTGGGTTTTCAAGTTAAATCGTTATTAGAAAATATTGGGTTGTCGTTCATGTGGATTACTCAATACCAAACAGCCATAAATCTGCCCACAGTCAAACAGAGATTATACAATATGTAAACTTAAGCTTAAACTGGTTACATTTGATTAAACGCCTATTTTTACGGCAATCCATATTCAATGGCGTTTTACAACAATGATAATATACACACAAACTATACATAATATTACTAAGTCCTACGTTCTGTGTTTAACAAAACTCAGAACAAGCTATAAAAATCTAAAAATAGTGGGTTTTCAACTGCTTTTTGAACCCATAAATTGTGTCACAAGATTTTAAACTGGATGGAAGATTATTCCACAGTTTTGGTCCAATAGTTCCAAAGCTTCGGTCGCCGAATGTCTTTCCGTTGTTAAAAGGAACTTGGTAGCATTTGTCTCTAGTAAGGGATGATCTCAATTCACGCCTGGTAGGTTCTGTTGAAAGTAGTTCTGTTAAGTATTCCGGGGCGTGACCAATGGAACACTTATACATAAATGTCAAGATTTTGAAAGAAATCCTGGCTTTGACGGGCAGCCAATGTAAATCGTACAGTGCATGTCTAGAACTGTCCACCTTTTTGCGGTTTAAAACAAGTTTGGCACACATATTTTGGATCCTTTTAAGTTTTCCCAATTCAGCCTGCGAAATTCCGTATAAAATTCCGTTACAGTAGTCAAGATGGGAAATGACCATTGATAACACTAATATTTCGGCGGCTTCCTTTGTTAAATATTTCCTTATACACTTGATTTTGAAGTAGTTAAGCATTGCTATCCTACACTTGCGTTTCATATGCTCTTTGAAATTTAGAGATTCGTCCAAAAATGCCACTAAATATCTAATACAATTTTGTAATTTAATTTCATCACCAGCAACATCGATTGATTTAGTATTACACTTTTTCAATTGATGCCGACTTCCAAACATGATAAACTCAGTCTTTGATGTGTTCATTTTGAGTTTGTTCTGATTCATCCAGTTGTTAATTAAAAGCGCTGTATTGTTCAAGGTCTTTAACAGCACATTGCTCACTGTCATGAGCAGGATTTGCCTTTCTTTGGTCTTCTGTGGACGGTTGAAAGCGTTTGTTTGATGTATGATCGTCGGCAAACCCATACAGAGTAACTGACGGGGGAATGACATCAAATAAAGTCCCCGCATATGTTAGATAAAGCCAGGGACCCAGGCAGCTACCCTTGGGAACAATACACTCTAGAATACGCGGGGATGACAATGTTGAATCGACACTTACACAACACCTGCGAGGACGTAGGTATGATTCTATCCAGTTTAAAGCTGTACCACAGACGCCGTACTGACATTGAAGAACGTCTAGGAGAATATCGTGATCAACAGTGTCGAAAGCCGCACTAAGATCAATAGCGATGAAAGCTGTAACTTATTGGTTTTCCATTCCACTTAGCAAGTCGTTTACTAGTCTTAACAACGCCGACTCGCATGAGTGATATTGTCTGTATGCTGACTGATTCTTTGGCAATAGATTGTGTTCACTAGCATGTCCATTTAGCCTGTAAAGCGCAGCCTTTTCTATTAATTTAGATAGAAATGACAAGTTGATGACTGGCCTGTAGTTCAAGTATTGAAGTTCAAGACCAGCTTTTTTTAGAAGAGGTCTGACTATTGCTTGTTTCCACTTAGACGGAAAAACTCCTTGTTTAAGGGATAGATTCACAAGATTTATGATCGTCGGTAATAGCTCGCTTAAGAAAGATTTAAGAACGTGTGTAGGCAATGTATCCAATTCAGACGGTTTTGTTTGTAGTTCACTGATAAGTTTCTTGATCTCTTCCTCAGTCAATTCCTTCAAATCGTATATTGGAGTTGCATCCTTCTTGTCGGGCTGAAAATTGGCAAAATTGCTTAACGATTCGCATATTTTGCCAATTTTGTCCATGAAATGATCTGCAAATTTTTCCGCTAGGCTCTCATTACCATTCGCTGTGGGTAGCGGGTTATCGGATTTCATCCCGGTCAATTCCGACACAAACTTGTAGAACTGTTTTGAATTTCCTTTAGAGTCAAGTACCCGTTGACTTAGAGTACGCTGTTTTTCACGCTTTATTTCGTAAAAATATTCCTTACGGGCATCTTTGAATGTTTCATACTGCTGTGGTTGTTTATGTTTACGCCAAACTCGTTCTGATTTCCGAAATGCTCGTTTTAGTTGAAGAAGGTTTTCGCTGAACCATGGTTTTGGTGCCCTATATATTTTTGTTTTCTCCTGTACCGGTGCGTGAATGTCTAAGAGTCGAGCTATTTCGTCCTCAAACTGCTCTACGAATGAATCTACCGTGTTGCTTTCAATTGCGATTTCGGTGATATCTCTGGAAAAAGATGTGTCGCGCAGGCCCTTAAAATCCCGAAAGCGTACGGATTTACTAACAATGTTTTCCTTTTTGACTTTAGTGACAACTTTCACAGCACAATGATCGGATACAAAGGTACCTTGTTCACATGACAATATTTCAATGCCATTATATATGTACAGTCATGGCCAAAACCGAAATCGCTAATTCTAACAAATTAGACTATCACGTATTCTTTAAAGAATCATTAGAACCAGAAAAAAATATCTAGAAATTAAATATGATGCCAAATTCAAAACCTCACTAACGAAATTCAGAACCTCAGCCCATGAACTTGAAATTGAAAACGGAAGATATACTAATACACCACGCGAAAACAGACTTTCCACGAATTGTAACATGAAAGTAATAGAAACAGAATATCATTTCTCGCTCATTTGTCCAAAATATTTAGAATTAAGAAAAATAAGTAATAGATTGATGAAAAAAATACTTCTTTTAGTTTATATGGCCTACAATTCACAAATTCAAAACACTTCTGAAAATGACCTCAAAAATGCAATATGTATCAAAAAGATTTTCTATGTGAATAAAATGAGAAATAAATTTCAAAATCATCGTGAAATTGTTGATCATGCCATCCGTTATTTGTTTGAGTGACATCGTTAAGTATCCGAACCTATTCGAGCGCGGTCGTAAACATTCGGCGGTGGAAAGTTCCACCGCCGAATGTTTTTGAACGCGCCCGAATGATTCCGACGTCCCGCGAATCCCATAAGGGGTAGACTTCCTGAAACCAAGGTGTCATTTGGTATGTTTTTTATGTTATTACTTAGTGTTGGTTAATATGGAAAGTTGCAGTTTTTACTTACATTGAGTGAGTAATGCATGAGAGAGCCAAAGTCGTAGCTCGGATCAGTGGTCTGGCCAACACCTGTGGCAGAGTTCCGTAAATACCATTGTAGGTAATCTGGAATATAATGTTCGATTCGTTTAGTTGGTCCGTGCTTTTATGTTTAATATTAAAAGCCACCGAATTAAAGGAAAAAAAGTATATTCACCATTTTTAAGGTAGAATGCCCGTAATGGGGCAATTTTGAGATTCATAAAACATCGGATTTTTCGAAGGTTATCGTTACGTATCCGAACTTATTCGGGCGCGGTCGTACACATTCGGCAGCGGAAAATTCCACCGCCGAATGTTTTCGGCCTTGCCTGAATAACACCGACGTCGTGTGAATCTCATTAGGGGTAGACTACCTTAAACGTCGTCGAGTTTACGGCTAAAAGTATCTTTAACAAATTCAGGCATATATCAAAGTCTAACTTGAAAAGATTATGACATGGAATAAAACACGAGGGTACTGTTGTTTTGTTATATAACAAGGATATGAGAAGAAATATGAAATGTGTCTTAATGGCTTGTAGATGCGTCTAGTGTGGTGTGCTGTGTGTTGTGTGCTTGTCACCTTCCGCTTTCAGCCTCTACCGCTGGCTAGCCCAGGCGAAAAGGAAGCCGAGTGCGTAAGTCTCCCCTGCCAGTACATAGCCTCTCTGCAAGCAAGCCCGATGTGGTGCCTTCCCGTGGCGACACATGTCAACTGAGTACCTCGCGGCCTCAGGCTAAACCACAAGGGACTCGGAGGAGGTCTGCCCCCAGACATGCGTGCATGCTAGGCCCACCGGCGCGTGGACATGCCCTGATGCCCATGTACAGACCCCCAGCTATGGGTCAAATAGCTCCCCTGCCTTGGGGATGCCTCGGGAGAGGCAAAGGCTAAGGGAAACAACCCCTACAGAAAATTCGGAGTGCAGTCCCGCAGACGGTACGAATTGCCAACCCGACATTTGTATCGGCAACTGCTGCAACCAGACTGATGCCAGACGTATTGCTCTGCTTTCCTCTGGACAACACCAGCGAGGTCGAGAGGGGGGCCTTGTAGCCTGGGCAACACAGGGCCTCCATACTACCTGCCCAGGCAATTGCGCAAATGGAGAGGACACTTCATCTTGTCTCACAGCAAGGAAACAACACGGAAGACAGCAGTTACGGGTAATAAGTCATTGCTCAATTGACGTAGAATACGGCGCCACGGGTTGTCTTCGACGGTGGGAGAAGTCATCGCACTTCACTGATCAGCTACCGCCTGCCATAAGCTGGGCAGCCCCCAGCCAGTTAGGTGTTGATCCGTCACGGCCTGCCTGCCCCTTTAGGTGCAAGGGGCTTAAAGTACATGTACTTGACGAGCAGATCGTAAAGTAGGGCACCTAAGAAACAAAGGAACAGTAAACCGAAGTCTCCAGCACTTCGTATCGCAAGCTGGAATGTCCGAACAATGACGCCAGGCTTCTCTGATGATTTACAGAAAATTAATAGCTTCCGTAAGACTGCCATCATAGATGCTGAACTACACAAACTAAATGTGGATATTGCAGCTCTTCAAGAAACAAGACTCGCAGAAAGTGGCAGCACCAAAGAAAATGAATACACCTTCTTCTGGCAAGGAAAGAGCCAAGAAGACAAGCGGGAATATGGAGTAGGATTCGCAGTCAGGAACACACTTCTACCTATGCTAGAACCTCCCACTGCAGGATCAGAACGTTTGCTCTGTCTCCGTCTCAATACAAGCAACGGCCCAGTCAACTTTGTGACTGCTTATGCTCCAACCCTAAATGCTAGCCCTGATGCCAAAGACTATTTCTACAATGAACTAGACAAGCTGATAGAAAGTCTCCCTGAAACGGAAAACCTGTACCTGCTTGGTGACTTCAACGCCAGAGTTGGCTCCGAACATGACAACTGGCCCTTGTGTATCGGCCACCATGGTGTAGGGCGTATAAACGACAATGGTCAAAGACTGCTGGAACTCTGCTGCAATAGAGACCTTTGTGTCACTAACACATATTTCCAAAACAAAAATGTTCATAAAGTCTCCTGGATGCACCCAAGATCACGTCAATGGCACCAACTTGACCTCATCATAACCAGAAGAAAACTCCTAAAATCCATTCGAAACACAAGAACCTATCATAGTGCAGACTGTGATACCGACCATTCTATGGTGATTAGTAAAGTTGCGGTCGAACCCAAGAGATTCTACAACGCCAAACCAAAAGGCATTCCTAAAATCAACATAGCACATACTGGCGACAGCGAGCGTGTAAACAACTTTAACACCACCATTAACAGAATATCTGTACAAGACCCATCAGACACAGTGGAGGAACGATGGTCCACCCTACGAGCAGCTATCTATGAAACTGCAGTTGAATCATTTGGAAAGGCAGAAAAGAAAAACGCTGACTGGTTTGATGCAAACATCTTACAAATGGAACCTGCCATCAATGCTAAAAGACAAGCTCTTATACGATACAAGTCCAATTCAAGCCAGAAGAACTTAGACGCGCTAAGAACTGCCAGAAACAGGTGCCAGGAAACTGCTAGAAAATGTGCGAATGACTATTGGCTTCAACTTTGCAGCTCCATCGAAGCAGCATCACTCAGTGGTAACATTAGAGTCATGTACGAGGGCATCAGACAGGCTACTGGACTAACCATAAAGAAGACTGCTCCTCTCAAATCCAAAGTTGGGACCATTATCACCGACAAGCCAAAGCAGATGGAGCGATGGGTAGAGCATTACTTGGATCTGTCTACCAAGTCACTGAGGAAGCATTAGAAAGCATCCCAGCTAGTGAGACCAGGTTTGATTTAGATGCAATACCAACTGAGACAGAAATTGAGAAGGCCATCAACACTCTCAAGAGCGGCAAAGCTCCAGGGGCAGATGCGATTCCCCCAGAAGTCCTCAAGAAAGGAAAAGATTCTCTTCTACCCCAGCTCCATGACTTCCTTTGCCTGTGTTGGAAAGAAGGCACAGTTCCTCAAGACATGCGAGATGCCAAGATAGTGACTCTGTATAAGAACAAAGGGGACAGGAGCGACTGCAACAACTATCGTGGTATCTCCCTCTTAAGCATTGTGGGCAAGGTTTTTGCTCGGGTAGTTCTGGCCAGACTCCAAAAGCTTGCAGAGTGTGTATATCCGGAATCTCAGTGTGACTTTAGATCCGGAAGATCCACCATAGATATGATTTTCTCCGTCAGACAGCTCCAGGAAAAATGCAGAGAGCAACACCAACCACTCTACATTGCCTTTGTAGACTTAACTAAAGCGTTCGACCTTGTTAGTCGCAGTGGCCTCTTCAAACTCCTGGAGAGAATCGGATGTCCACCCACACTTTTGAGCATCATCAAATCCTTCCATACAGACATGCTTGGTACGGTTAGTTTCGATGGCGAGAACTCGGAACCTTTTAAGATCCAGAGTGGTGTCAAGCAGGGATGTGTACTTGCTCCAACACTTTTTGGATTTTTCTTCTCCCTACTCCTTTCTCATGCCTTCAAGAACTCAACTGATGGTGTCTACATCCACACCAGACATGATGGTAAACTCTTTAATATAGCACGACTTCGGGCAAAGACAAAGACAACCCGCATCCTAATTAGAGAGCTACTATTTGCTGACGATGCTGCTCTAGCAAGCCATACACCTGATGGCCTCCAACGCCTCCTAGACAGCTTTTCCAAGGCATGCAGTGACTTTGCTCTCAAGATCAGCATTAAGAAAACAGAAGTGATGGCACAGAATGTAGAGATTCCACCAACCATAACCATCAATGACTCTGAACTCGCTGTAGTGAACAACTTCAAATACCTAGGCTCTAACATTTCTGATAACCTATCTCTTGACACAGAGTTAAACAGCAGAATAGGTAAAGCGGCAACTGTGATGGCTAGACTAAACAAAAGAGTATGGGAAAATAGGAACCTAACTTTTAACACCAAGCTCAGAGTTTACCAAACATGCGTTATCAGCACTCTCCTCTATGGCAGTGAGACATGGACTACATACACCAGACAAGAGTCCAAGCTGAACGCCTTCCACATGAGATGCATCCGCAGACTACTAAACATTTCCTGGGAAGACAGGGTCACTAACACAGAAGTGCTTACTAAAACAAGGACAGTCACTATCCAGGCAATGCTCTCAGAACGCAGACTTCGGTGGCTCGGTCATGTTAGGCGAATGGGTGATGGATGCATACCAAAGGATCTTCTTTACGGGCAGCTGGAGAATGGCTCCCGTCCAGTTGGGCGTCCCTGCCTCAGATATAAGGACTCATGCAAACGGGACCTTGCATCTTCCGGGATCAAGATCGAAACGTGGGAAGATACAGCGCTAGAGAGGATCCAGTGGAGACTAGCTATTAAATCTGGGACGAAGGAATCAGAGTCTCGACGAACAGAGAAGAGGGAAATTGCCAGACAAAGGCGTAAAGCATCGGACAAGGACAGAGGAGACAAGTCAACTTTCATCTGCGGTGACTGCTCCAGAGAATGTCATTCCAGGATTGGACTGTACAGTCATCGCAGACGCTGTCCCACCTCAACGACGCGCAATCCATCGTCTACAGGGACGGACGGAGGCCAATGATGATGAGAAGAAATAGAGTAACGACTTTAGGAATTTGCCGTGTGCTACGTCTATCCAATCAATGGCCATATACACTGTGAGGAATCGTGTGGCACAACGTTTGTATGTTGATATGTGACCAATCTGAAAATGGCCTATAGCAGGAAAGGCGGAAAAAAGTCAGGGATTAGATGGATGTGGTAAATCATAAAAATCATCTGATGAAAAACTTATTGTCGACCATTTTGGTTAGTCGTCAATAACATTTCTTGTCAGCCTGATTTTAAAAGAACATTCGAACTCAGCAAATCACTGGCTTTCCCGCTCTTTTCTCCGTTTCCAATCTTTTTCACTGGTGTTATTTCTTAACCCAATAATCGAAATGTATCGAAAATGCTGTGTCACGTGATTACCCGCCGTGCGCTTAACCCTTTCCCAAACAGCAAAATTTTTGGGTGATCCACTTCAAAAATTGCCACAAATGACAAAAATGAAGTTATTATAGTCATAATTTGTGTAAAATATGGCATAGAAAATATTGAGACAAAAGGAGAAACTGCTGGTTATCAGCAGTTTCTCCTTTTGTTTCAATATTTTCCCAAGTATTTTCTATCAGGGACGGCAAAACCAGATCTTGTTTGGGAATGGGTTTATACCAATATTTTCGCCATTCTATAAGTTTAAGTTAATTTACTACTTACCCGGTTGGATATTGTCATAGTGAAGGATCAGGTGGTTAAACGAGTAGGGATTTTCCTGTTCGTGCTCGGATCCTAGGGCATGTGCAAGTTCGTGGATAGCAGTCGTCTGTGTAAGAGAAATTAAAATGTATTAAGGTATTCCATCCATCATTCGATACCAAATACTTCGTATAGATTTGAACGTCATCCGTTGCAACGAAAATTGACGAGGGGCTATCAATGGAGCTATCCCATTGTTTATTTCCGTTGCCACAGATTATGCCCGAAGTTGCACGAAGTGTTTAGTATAATCTAATGATGAATGGAATACGAGTACCTTAAATACGTCAAACAGTATGTGATTAATTTGGCCCAGATACTATATTACGGCACATCTTTACAGAATGTACCCTGGTAAACAGAGGAAAATGCGTTTTTAAGTATTAGATAGAAGTTGTGTAGTAGATTCTACGCGATATAAACGTTCAAAAGGCGCAGCCTTTGAACGTTTATGTCGCGTAGAATCTACTATACAGACTCCATCTGACTTAGTGGGCGTCAACAAATGTCATTCTTCAAACCACGCTTCCGACCGGAGCTACTATCAAGCGGATCTTACTGGAATTACATCATTTTCCCAAACATTACATCATTTTCCCAACAACTACATCATTTTTCATAACTGCACAGGAAACGGGGGCGTGGCTATGTATATCAGTGACAAAGACTGACCGGCAGTGCGTTTATGTGAAATATAGCGCCGAAATTTTCAAATATACTGCAATTTCATTGGTCCAGAAACTAGGACGAACACTAATTTTCAATACAATTCTGATTGCGTCATAACTACGATAATGGGCATGCATACTTTCAGGATATGTTTATGCCACAGCAGAGCAACAGATTAGAGGGAGACAAACTATTCTTATAAGTATCCACAACATAGGGTTCGATGAACAATAAAATAACATTACACTCTGAAAAGCAACCATACCCTCGTATCTATAGCCCCGTCATAGTTTCACTGGTGGTGAACTCGGCCAAAAACGAGAGACGTTTACCACAGATATTTTGCGTTTAATGTGAGTTTAAAGATCTGATTGGCTAGTTTTTCTAATAACAATGAATTTGTTCTAAAAATAGTCCGGGTTTACTGATATGTATTTACAAACCGTCTGTGTTGTTATGAAATCTCGTTACTACGGCTTTATCGAAGCCGTAGTTACGATATTTTATAACAACACCGACGGAATACTATGATCGCGAAAAAACGTCCAACGCTTTGGCCGAGTTCACCACCATTGAGTTTTACTTACCCCTCCACATGTACTTATCGGCTGTCCTTTCGAACCAAACCAAGGATCGTTTCCAACGTAGGACCAACACCTAACAAAAAAAAGTAGTGCATTTCTGATTTGAATCAAACTTAATGCATTACCAAACGACAAAATTATAGACTGGTCCAAATTCAAAGATGTTCCAAATGGTAATTTCAAGTGAATGCTATTTTAAATTTTGTCTTTTTCTTTTTTAGAAAACACTGAATTAAATGAAAAATTGTTTGCGACAAGCAATTTCTTAATTTTCCACAATCATTTCTAGAGACTTTGTCTTATTTTGCTTCAAAATGCGTCATTTTACGAGAGTGGGTTTAAGCACCGTAAAATACCCGTAATACGACAATTGTGATAGTCATACGACGTCGGAAACGTTCGGTGGTATACGATCTAAACGGGTATGTTACGAGACAGGTAAAATTCCGATCTTTCTGTTGCCGAATGATTACGTAATTGACCGAAAATGCCGACGTTGTGTGAAACGGGTATAGTTCGACATGGAATCACGAGCCGTGACGACATGATACGTCATTGTCCAATACATGTAACAAGAGGGCCAATATGGCCCTGGATCGCTCACCTGATAGAAGTTTGAAACTTTCAACATGCAGAACAAGACCCACCTTTTACATGACCTAGGTATCTCTGAGACAAGGACACGAAACTTAAGATGCGAGATAATGATCCAGCTGAAAACAGCATTCTTAATCTTTAATGATCAATATTTGTGGCTGTTAAAGTGAAAACTAAGTCGATAAAAAACACCAATTTTGTCATAATCCAGGGCACATAACTCTGTTCTGATAAAGATATTCTCATCAACCTAATGTCCAATTTGTTTTTGATTGGTCAATATTTATTGATGTTTGAGTGAACTTAAAAACGAAATCGGCAATTTTGTCACCATCAAGGGCACACAGCTCTGGTTTTTCTAGTCCGATCAATATGAAAAATGAAATCATTTAAGATCTCATGGTCACCAACATTGTGACAAAGTTGAGTCTTGTCTGGTCAATATTTGTGTTTTTTAGAGTGAAAATAAAGTTGAAAACGGCAATTTTGTGAAATTCAAGGGCCAATAACTCTGGTCTGATCAAGCTGAAAAGTTAAACTCATTTAGCATCTTATGGTTACCAACATTGTTGCCAAGTTTTGTCTTGATTGGTCAATAAATGTAGATGTTAAAGTGTAAACAAAGTCGAAAATGGCAAATTTGTCAAATTCAAGGGCACATAACTCCAGACTTCCTACTTCGATGACACTGAAAATCGAACTCATTCATTATTGTATGGTTACCAACATTCTAGCCAAGTTTTGTCTTGATTGGTCAATATTTGTAGATGTTGAGTGGTAACAAAGTCAAAACTAGCTATTTTTGATATTCAAGGGCGCATAACTCCGGACTTCCTGATCCGATCTGACCAAAAATCCAACTCGTTAAAGAGCTTATTGTCATACCTGTTTTGACCAAGTTTGGTCAACATTGGTCAATATTTGTAGATGCTAGAGTGGTAACAAAGTCAAAACTATCGATTTTTGATATTCAAGGGCGCATAACTCCGGACATCCTGATCCGATCTAACTCAACTTCGAATTCATACAAGAACTTATTGTCATACATGTTTCGACCAAGTTTGGTTAAGATTGGTCAATATTTCTAGATACTAGAGTAGTAACAAAGTCAAAACTAGCCATTTTTGACGTTCATAGACGGGTCAATATATGAAAACAAGACCCACCTTTTATATGACAAAGGTATCTCTAAGACAGGAACACGAAACTTGAGATGCAAGACTATGATCCAGCTGAAAATGGCATTCTTAATCTTTAAACTTAAATGTCAATATTTGTGGCTGTTAAAGTTAAAACCAATTCGATAAAAAACATAAATTTTGTTATAATCCAGGGCACATAACCCTGTTGAAGTGTTCTGATAAAGATATTCTCATCAACCTTATGTCCAAGTTGTTTTTTGATTGGTCAATATTTATTGCTGTTTGAGTGAAATTTAAAAAGAAATCAGCAATTTTGTCACCATCAAGGGCACACAACTATGGCTTTTCTAGTCTGATCAATATATCATAAAAAAGGAAATCATATAAGATCTCATGGTCACCAACATTGTGACCAAGCTGTGTCTTGATTGGTAAATATTTGTGTTATTTAGAGTGAAAATAAAGTTGAAAAAAGCAATTTTGTGAAATTCAAGGGACAATAACTCTGGTTTTTCTGATCCGATCAAGCTGAAAATTTAACTTTTTCAGCATCTTATGGTTACCAACATTGTTGCCAAGTTTTGTCTTGATTGGTCAATAAATGTAGATGCTACAGTGTAAACAAAGTCGAAAATGGCATATTTGTCAAATTCAAGGGCACATAACTCACGACTTCCTACTTTGATGACACTGAAAATCAAACTCATTCATTACTGTATGGTTACCAACATTCTAGCCAAGTTTTGTCTTGATTGGTCAATATTTGTAGATGCTAGAGTGGTAATGAAGTCAAAACTAGCTATTTTTGATATTCAAGGGCGCATAACTCCGGACTTCCTGATCCGATCTGACCAAAAATCCAACTCGTTAAAGAGCTTATTGTCATACCTGTTTTGACCAAGTTTGGTCAACATTGGTCAATATTTGTAGATGCTAGAGTGGTAACTAAGTCAAAACTAGCTATTTTTGATATTCAAGGGCGCATAACTCCGGACTTCCTGATCCGATCTGACCCAAAATCAAACTCATCCAAGAACTTATTGTCATACATGTTTCGACTAAGTTTGGTTAAGATTGGTCAATATTTCTAGATACTAGAGTGGTAACAAAGTCAAAACTAGCCATTTTTGACGTTCATAGACGGGTCAATATATGAAAACAAGACCCACCTTTTATATGACCAAGGTATCTCTAAGACAGGAACACGAAACTTGAGATGCAAGACTATGATCCAGCTGAAAATGGCATTCTTAATCTTTAAACTTAAATGTCAATATTTGTGGCTGTTAAAGTTAAAACCAATTCGATAAAAAACATAAATTTTGTTATAATCCAGGGCACATAACCCTGTTGAAGTGTTCTGATAAAGATATTCTCATCAACCTTATGTCCAAGTTGTTTTTTGATTGGTCAATATTTATTGCTGTTTGAGTGAAATTTAAAAAGAAATCAGCAATTTTGTCACCATCAAGGGCACACAACTATGGCTTTTCTAGTCTGATCAATATATCATAAAAAAGGAAATCATATAAGATCTCATGGTCACCAACATTGTGACCAAGCTGTGTCTTGATTGGTAAATATTTGTGTTATTTAGAGTGAAAATAAAGTTGAAAAAAGCAATTTTGTGAAATTCAAGGGACAATAACTCTGGTTTTTTCTGATCCGATCAAGCTGAAAATTTAACTTTTTCAGCATCTTATGGTTACCAACATTGTTGCCAAGTTTTGTCTTGATTGGTCAATAAATGTAGATGCTACAGTGTAAACAAAGTCGAAAATGGCATATTTGTCAAATTCAAGGGCACATAACTCACGACTTCCTACTTTGATGACACTGAAAATCAAACTCATTCATTACTGTATGGTTACCAACATTCTAGCCAAGTTTTGTCTTGATTGGTCAATATTTGTAGATGCTAGAGTGGTAATGAAGTCAAAACTAGCTATTTTTGATATTCAAGGGCGCATAACTCCGGACTTCCTGATCCGATCTGACCAAAAATCGAACTCGTTAAAGAGCTTATTGTCATACCTGTTTTGACCAAGTTTGGTCAAGATTGGTCAATATTTGTAGATGCTAGAGTGGTAACTAAGTCAAAACTAGCTATTTTTGATATTCAAGGGCGCATAACTCCGGACTTCCTGATCCGATCTGACCCAAAATCAAACTCATCCAAGAACTTATAGTCATACATGTTTCGACTAAGTTTGGTTAAGATTAGTCAATATTTGTAGATGCTAGAGTGGTAACAAAGTCAAAACTAGCTATTTTTGATATTCAAGGGCGCATAACTCTGGACTTCCAAGTCCGATCTGACTCAAAATCGAACTCATCCGAGAACTTATAGTCATACATTTTTGACCAAGTTTGGTTAAGATTGGTCAATATTTGTGGGTGCTAGAGTGGTAACAACAAAATGTGAACAGACGGACAGACGGACAGACAGACGGACGCCGACGGACAAAAAGCGACCACAATAGCTCACCTTGAGCACTTCGTGCTCAGGTGAGCTAAAAAGCGAGAAGTGACAATTTTCCACTGAATAAAAGTGAATGGTGACAGGTATTGCGAGGTGTCCGCAATGCCGTGACAGTTCAGTAGCTGTACCCAGAAAGAGCTAGGTCGATTTTTTACAGGGTGACTGATGGGTTGAGTCGCATATTTTTTTTTATAAAAAATCGAAATTTCTCTTCCCCGTTAATTAAGACTCGCTGATCTTTGGTCATTCAAAGGTCGTTTTTCTATTATATTCATTCTAAATGTCGATTCTTTCAACAACAAATACATTGTATCTATCTAGCCTTTACCCTTACAAGACCTGGGTTTGATGTATCTATCAGTTATAAATTGGGAAAAGATTGAGGCAAGAAACAAAATTATGCTGCTGATAAATATGAGTCTGAGTTTTTAGCCGTTTGGAAATGGTGGATTCAGACTAAAGTAGAAAAAATTAATTATCATTGTTTCGAAAGTTATGACCAGGCATTGCTTTGGAAGTAAAAAATGAGAGTTTACCAGTTCATATTTGACGGTGGAACATTCCACCGCGAAATGTATACGGCGTCGCCCGAATAATTCCAACGTCACATAAATCTTTAGGGGTGGACTGTCTTAACCCTTTCCCAAACGACAGAATTAAATTGAGGTCAAATTTGAAAGCTGTTGCAGAAAACAAAATTGGTGATAGACTAATAAAAATTTGATTTGCTTGCAAAATAGCCAGGAAAATATTGCGACAAAAGGAGAAAATGCTGATTATCAGCATTTTCTTCTTTTGTCTCAATGTTTTCCTAAAACATTTCTATTAGGGACGTCAAAACCAGGGCCCCGTATTACTGAACATCTTACGATCAAGTTTTTGTGTAAACTGTGTAACAAGACATCTGATTGCACGAGAAATCCGACTGAGCTAATCAGGGCTGTTGGTACAAGTAATGATGCAAAAATCTGACGTACGATCGTTAGTAATACGGGCCCCAGGTCTTGTTAAAGAAAGGACTAAAGGGACTTACCCACCACCGTCAACGTATTTGAGGTAGCCCGGATTAGTGATGTTAAGGTCGGCATTATCCCCCGTATAATAATGAAAACGAAACCCTGTCCAAGTTTCGTAGTACTCCATGGCTGTGAACGCATTAGTATGCACGGCTTCTAACCTATCATCAGCTGCAAAAGACGAACGTTTAAGGTAGTCCGCCTTTAATGAGATAGTTCAATAAATATAAAGAAACAGTTTCGTGAAGTCAGTACATCAAGATAAAGACAATCTTAGATTGACTGAAGAACGATTACAGAAAGTTAATAAACTCATATGCATTGTATATGGCGACAAGACGAGAGATTCTAATGAGTACCCACAAGATAAGGTTTTGTGGACTTTTAGTGAAATACTAAGTATTTTCATTTTGAAACAGTCATCAACCCCTCTTGAAGTTCTTCATCCATAATATTTCAGGTCCTTCTGTTACTTCGAGATAAAAAATGTCGAACTTACTTAATCGTCGGTGTTATTGCAAAACTTCGTAACTCCAGATTCAATCAAGCTGGAGTTACGAGGTTCTGTAATAACACTGACGAAATATAACTGCTTACCAATGTTATCGTCGAATGTATAAGGAACAATACAATTTTCCCATTTCCCGCCGTTCTTTTTCAAATAGGATCGCTTCTTCCTTTTGCCGGATTTCGGGAGGTTGTTCTCCTGAAGAAATAATTAATAACGAAAATGATAAGAAAAGAGTGAAAGTGACGTGCTCCGTTTTTCGCTTCTTAATCACAAAAAGAAAATAATTAGGAAATAAAGCGGAAAATGTACCAGAATGACAATGGATTTTGTGCTAAAAATAGACATTGTTAACGTTATGTTTTGATAGACCGTCGGTGATGTTATAAAATCTCGTAACTATAACTCATCGGCTATAACTGTAAAGTTGTATACAAACACTTTACTTCTTGTTGTCGATAAATGGCCCAACAGAAACACTTTGTCTTTTGAGAATAAACGAGTAGGACATTAATTCTCTCGGATACCTCACGATAAATGGTTTGGTAAATGTTAAAGCTATGTATTTGTTGTTTAGTGTGTGTATACAAGTCTACAATTATAACCGATAGACTATACGACTTAAATCAAGCCGTAGTTACGACATTTTGTAACAACACCTATGAAATAATTTTGTTTGTCCGAAATTTCGTCACTGATTACTTTATAAAATCGTTCCCTATTCGTGCACACAGAGACGTGAGCAAAAGTTCGTAAGGAAGTTTTCTCTTAATACCTATTGGCTCTATCTAATATTATATCATGTTAATGTCGCTGTTTCAATATCATATAGCATTGTATTGCTGTAAATAGAGATATTGCGTATTTGTCGAAATGTTCTTCTTGTCTTCAGATTATTTCCAAAAGGGTTTCAGTTCTGGATGTGAAAACCAGTGTTTGTTTGATCATTGTCAATGACTTATAGTGAATACTCACAACGCAGTGCCTGTTTTCATCTGTTACTTCTGGGGGTATTTTGGTCTCTTCAATTTCTGGTGAAAAAGGAAAATTTTTATTGTAACCAATCAAGGGATTTCGTATAACTTATACGAATCCTAGCCTTTCAACTGCTATGAATATGTTATATTCTACGCAATAAAGTCATAATGTAGGGCTTATGTATGCACTGACGAACAGATCGAGCTCAGTCGAGTGCAGATCGAGCTCAGTCGGTAGGGAAGATCAAGCCTGTTTGGGATGACCGGTATTCTTGATCGCTAGAACGGCCTACCCGAATTAGATATAGAGAAGAAATCATTTGGCCGGGTTTGATCGAGAATGTATGTGACCGAGTTGATCGAGTTTACCTGATAGACAGTGGGAACACAAGATTAAGGTCACATACGATTCCGCGTCGATATCACATCCACATCATGGCAAAATGATACTCTACATGTCCTCTGTTTTAGATGTCCTATGCCCGTGATGTGGACACGGAGTAGTGTAAGAGACCAGGCCCCAGTTTCTCGAAAAAACTGAAGTGCGTTCTCAGACTGAAATTTGAGCACCGTACTCAAATCACACGAAAATTCACGTGAACTTCGATCAAATACCCTTCAACGTTGGAGAGTATTCCATTGAAGTTGAGCTTTTACATAAATTTCACTTTTATTTTATCTGAAAGAGCAAATTTTCTTATGAAAATTCTGAAAATGTCAAGCCAAAATATTGAACCGTTTACGAGAAATATATGTTTTTGTGCTAAAATTAAACAAATTGTTGTGGACAACAGTTCAGATTTATATAGAATTTGTCATTTCTTTTTCAACTTTAAAGGTGTATTTTTCGCTTATAAATAACAACTTCAAAAAACTGATAGTATTTCTACGCATTAGAATAAAAAATCTTTGCATCAAGACATACTTTTAAAAAATGTAATAAATGTGAAATGTCACTTTAAGGGTTTTCGAGAAACCAGGACAAAGCCTTTAGATGCATGTTACATAAGTTGAATTGGTTTTTAACAGCGTTATTGACAATCGTGCTGCAGTAACGAGGTTTTTGTTGAAAAGCGACGCAATTTTAGTAATATAATTGCAGTTGGTACAACTAATCATGACCAGACTAGTGCATCAGCTAATTTTTTGCACATGTATAGATATGACAATCAATGCGAGCAATATGACGCCAATTTTACGTCAACTATTCACAGACGAGTTCGTTCATTGGTTAGAAACAAACGACTTACTCGTAACAATCGATTTCATCAAAGATCGAGTGAAATCTGAATGCATACATGTATATACAATTCATTCAGTCTTGTTTCAGCGCAATACATGTATATTCGAAAAATCAATTCCTATTCATTTTATGTTAGACCAGTAGTTACTTTTAACATTCGGGAAAGAGATACTGTCGTAAATTTATACCTTGAAAGAAGTCATCACAAATCTTCTGCTTCTTCATTATTTCTATTTCGGCACCGTCTTTGTGCATATCGGTCTTCTCCTATAAATGGAAAACTGGGTTATTAACCCTTTCCCAAACGACAACATTTTAGGCTGGTCTAATTTGAAAACTGCTGCTGACGACACAAGAGATGTTGCTAAAGATCAAATTTGTTTATGATAAAGCACAGAAAATATTGAGACAAAAGGAGAAACTGCTGGTTATCAGCAGTTTCTTCTTTTGTCTCAATGTTTTCCCACGCTATATCAATTAGGTACGTCAAAAGCAGGTCTTGTTTGGGAAAGGGTTAAGGTATTCTATCCAACATTAGACGCGAAAACATTATGTGCTACTTCGTACGTCACACGAGGCTACGAATATTGCCGATAACATACCCTCGTCAATTTGCGGGCGTCATCTGTGACAACGGAAATTGACGAAGTATACTATTATCAATTTCTATTGCTACAGAAGACAACCGAAGTTTCACGAAGTGTCCGATATCTAATGATAAATGGAATACCTTAATACATATATTGCGTAAGATTTAGCTCCAATGGAAATCAAGCAAATGGGTAAATGACATGGTGATGTGTCCGCCGTGTGCCCGTGTGTGCGTGTCCGTTTGTAAATTTTTTCTTTAAAAATCGTCTTCCCAAAAGCGACTGGCAATTCAACCAAGTAAAGAAGTAAAAAGGAATGATCCTTGTGTGACCCTATCTCAGATTCCTTCAAAGAATTATGATTGAACCAGGAAGACCTGAGTTATCTTCCCGTGTATTTAAGAAAACTTATTTGGGGTAGGGGGCTAAAGCCCCTGTCCTGCCAGTGTCTGAATATGGGGGGGGGATAAAACGAATTTGTCTTAAACTATCAATGTAAAATAAGGAATATTTGGCAATTTTGGCCAACTTTGGGGGCGGGGACTTAGCTCCCTTAGCCCCCTGTTCCTATAAGTATGTATCCCATTTCCACATAATGAGACCTTTGACTATCCTGTGCGATAAAGGTTAAAGAAATCATTGTGGAAAATGAAGAAATTGCTTGAGACAAGCAATTTCTTAATTTCCCATAATAATTTCAACCCGGTCAGACAAAAATTGACATCTTAGAATTTTTGGACCAGTTTTAATATTTGTCATCTGGTAATGGACTGTTGACTCACCTGCCTCTCTTCAATTATTTCGAGTTCTTCCTGCGTGTATCGACCATTTTCCCAATCCAAAACAATCACACCGTCTCCAGCATCCGGCTCCTGTAAACATGCGTTACAAATGTCTCTGTTGGTGTGTTCTGGGACGCTCATTGACGTTTCTTAAACATTTCCCAAATGAGACGCTCCTAGCAGAGAGAGCGTTAAAAAGCATTGAAAGAAAAGAAGCAAATAAGCAATTTCTTATTTTTCTTATTTTTTGTGCTCTGGCATTCACATTCACTCATTTGGTATCATCACTGTATGGAAACTACTGTATGTATAGTTAGCTGGGTTATCCGAAGTCAAAATAAAAATGGCGGCGGGATTTCTGTACAAGGTAGGTGTCGTGTATTTTTGGTCACATACTATTGGATATGTACTTTCATGCAACTTGACGGATATCAGCGTGAAGACAATTGGTTGGAGAACCAATAAATATAGCCCACTTTTTACGAATTTGCTTCGTTTGGCTGTAATGTTTGAATGAACACAGTGTCGTGTTGACCTTGAAATCCGAAGCGATAGATTTTGAAAAATCGGTCTGTATTTCAGAATTCCTAAGCTTCCTGTCAACGACATAGAGCTAGATGGGTGGAGAAATTGATATTCTTACCTGAAATGTTTCGATAGATCGTCTGTGTAGTCTACATTTGTTGTAATTGCACTTTGAAAATTCGCATGCTGTACAGTTGTGTGCAAACCGAAACTAACCCGGTGTACAGCTGGGTGAAATTGTTTTTCTGTACGAGGGACGTTCAATTAATTTTGGAACTGGGGTTCTATAAGCCATAGTTATGTCGCAATTCAATTTTAAGTTTCTTCAATCCTTCGAAGCAATCCTCTTAGACACCCACACACTTCTAAAGTTTTGAGATCCATTACTTATATGCCAATAAATGGGCTTCTTTTGGAACACCCCGCAGACACTGGAAAATTGCACTGCGTATGGAACATGAAGGCCTATACCGACGACCAGAAGCTTTTTTCGTCATCATGGGGAACACAAAAAAGCCACACAGGCTTAAGCCCGGCTATAAGGGTGGATGAAGACGCTGTGCAGCATGTGTCTCTTTCAGGAAGTCTTGGACAAGATGACACATGTGGACAGCTCCGGTGTCATGGATTTGGTACATGCCTCTTTAGTCAGTCCTAGACCTGCTCTTTTCGTAATATTTCTTTACTTTCGCCGACATACATTTCTTGTATGAATGGCCGCCGAAAGTTGTACTATTTGAAACAGTAATTTGAACAATACACCCGTTGCATTTGAAAATTACCGCGTAAAAAACTTTTGCTGCGCTTTTAATTTGTTGGCTATTACGGACCTTGTCTGATCTTTTCGCAACTATTGCTTGCTAATACCATGCCATTGGTGCTCATAATTGTAGATTGTTGTTCAATCATATGTATTAAGCTCAGAAAGCCCACATTTGTTGCATTTATTGCATTATTTCAAAGTATATTTTGCACGAGTAGCTCTCTGTCCTTTAGGCAGCAGGTGGGGGACCCAATGGGCATAAGCCTTTCTGTGTTTCAACCCTTTCGTCAAAATTGTATGACGTGTCCCCGATGAAAAACCAACTTTATCTGCTATTTCTTGCACATTGAACAATGCGTCTTGTTCAGTCATGTCGGAATCTACAGCAACAATTGCTTTGGTACTAGCTCTACCCCGGTTGCCTGAAAGGGGGCATCATTCAGGCCAGTTTTACCAATTTTAGTTTTCATTATCTACCTAAAAACTGATGTATATTCAACGTTTGAATGCCCATGAATCTGATATAGTTCATTATATACATGTGATGCAGATATTTCAAAGCCTAATGCTACCTTTAATGCAGACCCGTACATCCTACTTCAGTTCGTTTTCCATTTTGCGCACAGCGAAATAGCCAGTGTATATGACTGAACCATTTTAAAAGTTCAATAACTTTTGAACGAGTCAACCAATTTGTCTCAAATTTTGACCAAGTATAGACAGTATTTTTCCCGTCAAATAGCCGCAAGCACCACTAGTTTGATAGAACCGTGAGGTATGGTGGACCATTAGTACCACTTTTAATTGAACGCCCTCGTATATGTGGGTGCAAACTATCGAAATATATATTCCAAACTATCCAAACGATTTTCATTAAAGAGAAATGGCGCAAAACTTTGGTTTGAAATTTTCAGAATTTTCATAAGAAATTCAGTTCATTCAGATAAAAGTAAATGTGAAATTTATGAAAAATTATATGTGAATTGTCTCTGTAATGAAAATCGCTTGGATAGTTTGGAATATATATTTCGATAGTTCAACACAAAAGAGTTTCGGAATCATGTATCCGATTTTATCCAGAAAAAACCAAAACATACAGTGTTTTGGGGTTAGATATTGCACCCACACATACAGAAAAACAGTTTCACCCAGCTGTACACCGGGTTAGTTTCGGTTTGCACACAACTGTACAGCATGCATCTTCGCAAGTCAAGGGTTCTACCTCCACTTTGTTCCTTACGAACCCTTGGCCGCTCGCCTCTATGGAAATCGAAAGTAGGCCCTACCGCCGTGCGATTTCATTGGACGCGATAACTTTCCCATTATCCAATCAAAACACACTTTACAAGCCCTCTTTGTCAAAGCGAAAACAACGCGGCCGACGTGAAAATCGATAGCCGTATTTGATGCATCGCCTAACACGTTTTAGTACGAGGCGTTTAATTGGCCAGAAATAGCAACTGCAAAGGGCCGTGACTCTTTATCACCGAAAGGTGGCACGGCGGTACTTTCGATTTCTATAGAAGCGAGCGGCCAATGGTTCGTAAGGAACAAAGTGGAAGTAGAATCCTTGGCTTGCGAAGATGTACAGCATGCGAATTTTCAAAGTGTAATTACAACAAATGTAGACTACACAGACGATCTATCGAAACATTTCAGGTAAGAATATCAATTTCACCACCCATCTAGCCCTGTGTCGTTGACAGGAAGCTTAGGAATTCGGAAATACAGACCGATTTTTCAAAATCTATCGCTTCGGATTTCAAGGTCAACACGACACTGTGTTCATTCAAACATTACAGTCAAACGAGGCAAATTCGTAATAAGGAGGCTATATTTATTGGTTCTCCAACCAATTGTCTTCACGCTGATATCCGTCAAGCTGCATGAAAGTACATATCCAATAGTATGTGACCAAAAATACACAACACCTACCTTGTACAGAAATCCCGTCCGCCATTTTTATTTTGACTTCGGATAACCCAGCTAACTATACATGTATACAGTAGTTTCCATACAGTGATCATGGAAGTTGGCGCCTGCATAATCTTCTTATTTAAACCATCCGATAATAGTTATTGTGTACAACCCAACTTTACCTACGAAACGCTTCGTGGTTCTTCGGGTGACGTGGCAACGGAAATTAACGAGTATTGTTCTCGTCAATTCAACGGATGTCGTCCGTGACGTCAATTTCCGTTACCATGGATGACGTCAGAAGAATCACGAAGTGTTTGGTATCTAATGATGGGTTATACTCCTTGATGATTACAAAAATGTACAATTCGTCATTACCTACAAAACACTACGTGCATCTTCGGGCGTCAACTGACATTGATGAGGACATCCCTTGTTAATTTCCGTTACCACGAATGACACCAAGAAATTGACAAGGGTATCTTTCGAAAATTTCCGTTGTTACGGATAACGCCTGTCGATATGTTTGGTATCCAAAGATGGGTTGTTATACAAAAGGTATTCCTCCCATCATTAGATACTAGACATTTCGTGCAGTTTCGCTTCGATTTTAGCCTTTTACGTAACCTAAAGAAATCGTCAAGGATTATCGAGATATTCAAAACAGAAAAACCGGAAATTTATTGTCTCCGTTGCCACGGATGACGCCAAAGATACACGAACCTTTTGATATCTAGTGATGGGTGTAGAAACTTAACGCATTCCCACACGATGACTCTTTCTGACTCCCTTCTAGATAATAGCTCAGGAAAACATTGTGGAAAATGGAGAAATTGCTTGTGACAAGCAATTTCTTCATTTCCTACAATGTTTTCCCCAAAAGACCTAAAAAATTAAAATTCTATTCACTTGGAAATTTTGTCGTCTGTAGGATCCTTCAATTTGGACAACCCTAACATTTTGTCATTTGGTAATAGGTTAAGGTAATTGATAATAATAGACCATACCTCGTCATCTGTCGTCTCTCTTTTTCCAACACTGGCTGACTGACACAGATCAAGCAAGAGTAGTAGTATCAGAAATAAAGCCTTTTTCACTTTCATCATTTCTGTGAAACAAAATTAATGTGTAACCTTAGTCTGACATAGCATAACATAACAATGCATAATAGTTCTAAGCGGAGTCGGGTAATAATTTCTACAACCGGAAGTTGGACTATCTTGATTATTCAGGTCGATACGGAATACTTCGTTCCGAAAAGTATCTGCATATGTATCTATACATCGCTGAATCCAATTCTGGCTTTAATGATACATCTAAAATAAAATCAACGTTAAATGACTTTATTATAAATATTAGCCATTTTTTGAAATATTTCTTGGAAATGGTTTTAATTCAAAGATTCAACTAATTTATTTCAAAATATCAACAATAATGATGTTGCATGCATTCCTCAGAACGTTACAAATTCGATTGAGATTTTTTAAATTGCTCGCGTGCAATGGTCGTTCGCTTTGAAACGAAAACAACGAAAAATTGATAGCTTTAGTCTATCGGTTATAACTGTAGACTTGTATACAAACACTAAAAAACAAATACATAGTTTTAACATTTACCAAACCATTCATCGTGAGCTATACGAGCGAATTAATGTCCTAATTCTTTTATTTGTTTGTGTTGGGCCATTTATCAACAACAAGAAGTAAAGTGTTTGTATACAACTCTACTTTTATAGCCGATGAGTTATAGGCTACATAATTATGTATTTTACGTGTAACTTGGCTTTCTTTGTGTAGAATCAACAACATTGACGACCTAAAACAACACATTTCCGAATATTTTGCTGTTTTTCAACGAAAACATCGTAACTGCAGTTTAAAACAAGCTGCAGTTACGAGGTTTTCGTTGAACAGCGACGACTCATAAAAGAGCCAAAACTAAAATGAATAAGTGATATACAAAAGATATGGTATGTACATACAGATAAAGCAAAACAACTACACGTACCCTGTGATGCTGTTTGGGCGGAGCGTTCAGGCTGAAGCCGTCTGCTGGTGATGGCACTTTTATGTGGCTTCGTCCTGGCTCCCGGCTCTTTTCATTAGTACCCAATCTATCAACGTTGTATATTGTTTAATTACAAGGAATATTTCTTGGATTATATTGATGGGTTTTTATATTATAATATCCTTTCTGACGAAATAACTTGCTTTGGCATCCCGTCCAGTGAATGGCCCGGAAAATATTAAGAGGAAAGAACTAAAATATTCTAATCTATTTTGTATGTTTTATAGTGGAAACCAGAACATTTTGAACATGCTGCGAAAAGAAAGGAATCACGCCGACTTGCGTTTTATCACCTCATCTCGTTATTTTATCGGCGTAATGATCAGCACTGAATGTTTATTAATAATTATTAAAATATATAAGATGCATGTTGCTGCATATAGAACCTATGAATACAAAGCAGAAATGAGACAACGTTGATTGCATAAGCATTTCTTTCTGTTCTTTTAATGTTTCAAAATCGTATTCTTAAGGGACGTCAAGACATTTTCAGACAGCCGGTAAACAGCGTTTTCTCTGTTTGCAGCAATATTGTCTATGGTATATTCTAAATGAATCCTTTCTTCATCAACATCTGGTTTGGTATGATTAAAACACTCAAATTGGCCTTCCCAAATATTTTATACTTTGAGAAATATTAAAATGCCATAAGTGATCCTTTTTCGAGGCCCTTGCTTATTAACGAGCGTTGCTTATGGCTAAACTAAAACGCAGGTGGCCAGTTAATGACGATTTATTATACTGATAATAATGCTTTCCCTTTTTCCTTCAGCGTGAGAATGATAGATGGATAATTTGTCTTCAACTCTAAATTGCTAACCTGAAGGCCACGAAAGATAATTATTTTATATATGTAATCTTACTGTGTTATATATCATTTCCTTGTTTGAAAAATGAGTTTTCTGATAGTTTGCCATAACTATTCAAATGACCGTTATATCGTATACACCAACTAAACTTGAGTATTTCTCTTGTAAAGAAGTAATCGCAGGATCGCAAATGTTAGAAACTTGTAGACGTATGGATGAACAAGCAACATTTTGGAGGCTCAAATCTAGGATAATATTTGAATACAAAGCTGGGCGGATATCGCACGTGAATATACTGAATAACGCATGTTTTCTACTGATAACCGCCCGATTTCTTCCCGATAACGATTGGCTATAATTCCCCGGAAATTTAAGTTTTATCAATGGTCGTTTAGTATCTCAGTAAAAAAGGCCCTAAGGCGCTGGCTGTACAACGACCGTGAAACTAAAAGCCAACATCCACAGACTATTGTACCTCTTGAAGTTGAAACCTGGGACCAGTTTCCTCAAAAACAAGAGTAACTATGTATTAAGGCATGCGTTATGTAATTGTATTTTCAAGCGTTTCGTAGGATATTTCGAGACAAAAATACGTCTTTTTTGAAAATGATTTGGCGCATCCCGCCTTTGGGTATGTATTCTTGTATGCACGACATAAGTATATAACAATTCAACTCTCTTTGATTATCCAAACCCTATATTGTTGCTACCCATTCGACAGGTAGGTTTGAATTGGCGCCCACAACAAATAGTTTGTGTGTCATATAATAACGTGTTTTGATTTGAAGCCTCATCGTCTCCACTCACCTAGATTTTAGGTCAAACCTTTCACGAACAAAACCTGGTTTTGACTCCAAAATAGTAAAGGCTTAAATACAAATATCGAGTCTGACATAATGAAGAAAATGTTGTCAACCATCATCATTTCAATTTGTATCAATGCAACATTAATACAAATCCCGTCTTTACCAATAGTTATCTTGTCATCTGTAGTATCTTTCAAAAGGGAGAATTCCGAATTTTGTCCATTGGGAAAAGGTTAACTGATAACCTTTCATTATCAGATGATTAAATACAATAAATACCACAATACATTTAAACACATGACTGAATATATAACGTGAAGTAATGATTTTAGAACTGTGGTTTGATTATTTCATCTTTTAATAACAAATTATCAAACTCGGATGATTGAGAAACAGTGATACGAATGTTATTGGATCTAAAACAGATATCTTTATTTTGTTCAAACATTCGTTGTCCGTACAACATTATATTGTGGGTATGCACTATGATCGTACACATACCATATTGTTTGAATTTGAAACCCAGAAAATAGAATGCAATATTCTCTCATATGTTGCTACGAGTCAAATTCAGTGATGTTCATTACACAGCAACATTAGAATGTTTGGTATTTCTTATTTAATTCGACAGGCAGGTCATGGTAGATCCCATTCTTCGTTAGCCCTTTCCCAAACAACGAAAGTTTAGGGTGGTTCAATTTGAAAGGTGCTGTAGACGACAAAATAGATGTTGTAAAAGAGAATATTTGTGCCTCATAAAGGCCAGAAAACATTGAGGCGAGGATAAAAAGGTGTTTTCCTCATTTTCTTCTTTTGCCTTAATGTTAATCAAAGTTGTTTTTTACAGATACATCAAAACCAGGTTTTGTTTGGTTTTGTTTGGTAAATGGTTAATATCTTTCTTTAATCTTTTACTTGCATGTGGAAAGCTAGCTTTAAATATTGCAAATCGTTCTTGAGTGTAGCCTTTCTTAAGTCACTCTTACAAGCGGTCGTACGTGCTCCTGCGTGTGGTCTGCGTCTAAAACGTACGTTTAGTCGTGCGATGCACTCACGTGCAACGTACGATTTTTGTGGACGCAACCACGACGCAGACTGCACGCAGCAAAGAAATGACTGGACAATTCTTATGAGGCGCTCTTACAACCCGTTGTACGTCTTTATAAATCGTGCGATTTTGCATCGTTTAAAATGTACGATTCAAAAAGACGCACGACGGGTTGTAAGAGAGGCTTTACAACCGGTCGTACGTGCTCCTGCGTGTTGTCTGTGTGCGATCTGCGTCTAAAACTTACGTTTAGTCGTGCGATGCACTCACGTGCAACGTACGATTTTTGTGGACGTAACCACGACGCAGACTTCACGCAGCAAAGAATTGACCGGACAATATTTTGAGGCGCTCTTACAACCCGTCGTGCGTCTTTATAAACCGTGCGATTTTGCAGAGTTTTAAAACGTACGACTTAAAAAGACGCACGACGGGTTGTAAGAGAGGCTTAAACAAAGCTAATCATTAAAGCATAAAAACATTGAAAAATAAACTTGGTGTAAGAATAAGTGTGTCTACGTATACGTTGAAAATATTCGTGAAGAAATTAGTAAGGCTAAATCAAGGTTTTTCAAGACTTGAAAAATTACTTTGGATTTGGTGAAGTAGTCTGCAAACAAACAGAAACAGTTTTTGAAGTAAACAAACGGAATCCAACGACAACATTTATGCAAAGTCTTGTAAAACATTGAAGATATCTTTGGACTAAACTAAGTGGTCCTTGGAAAATATATGTAGTTTTGGAATTCTGAAAATATACCTTGTGTGAAACATAGGAACATATTTTTGGAGTAAGCATTACAGTGTCAGATATATAAACTTTGGCTTGAAAAAATGGGCTAGCAGACGGCGTTAGAGACAAGCAGTAGAATGCGCCTTGACGACATACTAGAGACGATTGGTGGGTTTGGACCCTACCAGAAATGGGTGTTTGCTCTAACATGTGGACCCAACCTACTGGCGGGCTTCTTTATGTTGAACCCGGTGTTTCTTCTGGGTATACCTAACCACAGGTAGGTATAATTAACCATTTCCTTACAAAGTCCTTAGTAGAAGACCTATAATAAGCACCAAAGAGCCATCGGCGAAATTTGAAAAATGCAAGTAATTACTAAACTGTGTTATATTTCCATTTCAAATATAAACATAATCATTTTGTACGGATTAGAATTTTGAATTCATGCATACGTATAAAAATATTTGACAAAAATGTTCAAAATTACCTCCTTTGCATATGAATATAGAGTAAAATGATATTTGTAAATTATTTTCTTCTTGAAGCATAATCTTTAAATCCGGCACGATGAATCAACTTATGTGAAGTGTATTTACAAGTGTGTGTAATTTGATGAATTTCGTATGGCTAGAAAGTGGTGTTTTTCATTATGGGTCTTCTACCTTAATAGAAATAGCTTAGGGAAACATTAAAGGGGCCCATGCTAGGTTTTTATGCTTCCGAACTGTTCGGGAACTCATATTTGTGCATGGAAAAACAATTTACAATGCATAAAACCTCAATCACGGCGAATAACCATCTCTCCATTGCTATAGATCAATCCTTTACGAGCGTATTTAAGATTCTATATTTACTTCAAAACGAGACAAGGTCAAGGTCAACAAGACACACCCCGCGGTATTAATACACCGTACAACCGGCTGCGTCGATGACAGACTGTGACCTTATTTGCGAGGGATTCGTGGAAAGGTTTATTTTGTACAAACACTGAACATTTATACGCGTATTTATCAACTGTAGAATACCAAAGATCCTTTCATTTATTTATAAACGTAAATTCATTTGACCTACCATGCACATGACATCAGATGCCGAATCTGTCTTCGCTGACTTTCGACGCAGCCGGTTGTACTGTGTGTTGAATCGCACTGAGCAAATATGGCGTACTTCTGAAGTAATTGCTTTTTGAAGGTTGAGCATATGTAACCGTTACAAAACAAAAAAACAAGGACAATATGAAACGGACCCGCACGTTATTCATTGACTTGGATTTTAATACTTAATAAAGCTCGATGAGTGCTAACAATGGACATAAATGATCTACCCCTTCAGGTTGGTAATTTCATACGTTATTTCTGGTTTGTAATCATTGTGCCATTTGCAATTTCAACAGCCTAGCAGGTCCTCCTTTAAGACAATTAAACAAAACAAAATGCTGAAAACCACAATTTCCTCCTCTGTCTCCATAATTATGTTCTGTGCTATAATGTGCAAAACCCATTTCATTATCAACATCCATTTTGAGTTATTCAACTCCCCTAAATTTTGACCTAAAATAATGTTGTTTAGTAAAGGGCTTAAACATTATGCTAATGGAAACTGAAATGTGACAAAAAATACTCATGGATGGCCTTCATGTTTGCTTTACAGATGTGCTATCCCCGTCTATACAAACGACACCTATGATATTCAAGATGACTTCCATAACTGTCTGATCAACTTAACAATACACCGTACATCGTCTCATATTCTCATATCTTATACATGCAGCTATAGTCTAGCCAAGGTATTATGGCACATATTTATAATTATTACTTATGCAGGCTAAACATAGGGAACTTTCATTAATTTTCAATCCAATTTTGCATGTATTGGTTCGAATTTTGCAGGTGTGACACACCTGCAAAATTCGAACCATAACATGTAAAATTATAGTAGCTTTGAGTTTAATATTTTGTTGTTTACATGTGTTACTAATGTAAACATGTGTCATATTATCTTGACCGGACTGTAGTATCATACCATATTTTATGTCTTGACACAGGTGTGCTATCCCCGGCTATACAAACGACACCTACGATATTCAAGATGACTTCCATAACTGTCTGATCAACTTAACGATACCCCGTACATCGTCAGATGATGAATCAGAGTATGATAGATGCAACATATACACTGTCCACAACCCAGTCGAAAGGTAAGTATTGTCCACCCAAATTAACCAGGGACAACTTAATTTTCGTGCGCTAAGTCCGTTAGTTAAGCGTCTTAACAAAACATATCCGAAGAAGGGTCATTACATATATATATATATGTAGATGTCCCGGGTTAATCTTGCTGGACAATAATACATTACTTAGTTTGTTTATTTGTTTATGTTTTTAACAATTTATTTTTATTCTGATTTTGCTTTCAAATTTGCCGTACTTAACTTTGTTGAAGTAAAACATTGACTAGCTCTTGAATACCATACAGATTTACCTTCTTTCAAACGTGACCTGGATTCCAAATGAAAAAGAAAACACCTCGGTAAACATTGGTAATAATAATTCAAAAAAAAAAAAAAAAAAAAAAAAATAGTTCATAGCCAGCATTTTCTACTTTTGACTCAATACTTTCTATGCTATATCAAACCCCCATTTTTCATCACAATCAATTTCATCGGAAAGGATGAGTGTCAATAAGGCCCTTTCCGTGACCCAACCCGATTTTCTTTGATACTTTGCCTACATAAGGTCAATATGTTAGTGGTTATGTGTGGCAAAAATGAAGAAAATCGGGAAGATGGACAGATAGACAGACAGACGACGAACAAAAAGCGATTAAAATAGCTCAACTGAAGCATTTTGTGCTCAGATGAGCTAATAACAATGTTACCATCCATTTAAGATGGCATACAAGCAATTCTGACTATGAAAAAATCCTGTCTGTTTCACGCTTAATTTTGGAGTATATTACCCCACCCACTCTGTTAAGATAGCAATGGCAACCTCTCTATATGATGTTTTTGTGTCTACATGGCTCATATCGTCCTCCTAAAGGTATTTATGGTGATTTATAAGGCAATGTTTGGTTCAGAAATGAAAAAGTACTTCTTAATTGTTTTGCATTTTTATCAAGAAATCAAGGGCAAGTAATCCAGAAAATACAAAAGCTATTTTGAAAATCGTCATACACTACTCAAAACTTATAAGTACTCCGACTATATCATAAAGCATATCTCTGGACAGGCTTAACATATCTTAACCAAATTTGACACAACTTAACTTTAACCATATTACCATCATCTCTTGAATTTTCATAAATTTCACATGAACATGAATTGAACAAGAAGCAGCTAACAGAGGCCACTGTAGGTAGCAAAAGTCACAAAGTCAAGATTTTGTGTGTTCACTGTTCGCTCACACAAAAGCATGGTACCAGGAACGCAAAAACATTTTGTAGATCTAATTCCTGAATTATGCTGTAGGGATATCTTCTTAATAATTTAGAAGTCGATATAAGAATCTTTATGCTCGCTAAGCATGTGCCAGATCATCATCATACTGGACAGTAAATCGTTAGTCTGTAAATCGCTTTTTCACAATTAGCAAATTTAATGCATCCTTGGCAACTGAACATTGATATGTTAATTGTCAGGTTATGCTTTATGCATCTTGTACATCTTGTCATGATTAATTTAGCCGTTATCGGATAGTTGGGACACTGAATGGTCTACCTTGAAGGCATAATGTATCCCTTTCTGTGACAGTCACTGAACTCTTCAACTCGCGTAGGCGAGACAAAACCATGTTACGGTCCTAATTCCGGCTTGATTTCATATCACATTGTTGTCTTGGTAGGTTGGCTGCACTTCCGGTTCGTATGTACTTGGCCACAAAATGGTTGACAGCAGTTGCATGTACATTTATGATACGGATGGCATTTCTTTAGAAAAATGGCACAAATGTAACAAAAATGTTGATGTTTGACAGTTACTAACGATATTTTGAACTAAATTTGCATAGAACGACTTGAAATGTGGGTATGAGAAGATTACCTACATTTTAATTGCACCACCTTGTCAAACACCCATTGTTATTGGTTGTTGTTGTAAAGATTTCCGACGCATTTTATGTTTTTATGTTTGGCACGTCAATCCATAAAAGAATGAATTGTAAATTAAACACGTGGGATTCATGTGTGAAACACAGAAGGTGTATTTAAATTTTCTTTAGTCGACCGGAAGTTACCATTTTGCACATTTTATTTGCAAAATGAAAATGCTATCGGTCAAGCAATGAAGTTAGGGAATGAAAAACAATATAGACTTTTGATATTCCTTTACCGGGGAAAATTTTGCGCATAATATAAAACGGAGTACTTATAAGTTTGGTTAAGTATATTACAAATTACAGTAATATATCTTCCTTCAATACCAGAAAGATAAATCAAATGAAATGAGAAATAAAAGCCTGTTGTGTTTTTTCGTAAAGTTAGTCCATCCAAAAATCCTTAAAATTCATAAACATGTTTAATACCCCTTTTCTCCTGTACATGGCATCCAATGGAATAAACAATAACATGTATTCAAAGTGCAATACACTTGTATTTCCCTGCATTAGCAGTTTTCAAGTAAAAATTGTTAGTAAAACTGTATAAGAAATTGATTACCATCTAATGGCATAGTGGGTGACTTACCCCGCCTACTTTGATTTAATATATCTTCCAAACCAAGGTTCCGTTCAAGTTGATACTTTGCCTACATAAGGTCAATATGTAAGTGGTTGTGTGTGGCAAATATGAAGAAAATCGGGTTGGGTCACGGAAAGGGCCTTATTGACACTCATCCTTTTTGTTTCCGAAAGGATTAATAATAACCACATCAGAGAGCCAATCAAGTCAATAACGGATTTTATCAAAACTTTACCCCCAAACATCAACAACAGCACAAAACAACAACAAATGGTATTGTACTGGCAGTCTGTAATAGAAAAAAATCTTGAACAACTGTGTAGATCTGAATTCACATTTGTCTATAAATACAACTTTAAACACAACTGCGCCTTCATGTTTTACAGGTGTTTGCTCGCAGAGTCTGCTTATATAGAAATTGACAACAACGAAACAGAGACCATAAAATGTGAGTCATGGGTGTACGATAGAAATGTGTTTGATGAGACGTTTGTGTCAAAGGTATACGTTTTCTCAATAACACCATATGTCGTCGGTGTTATTGCAAAACCTCGTAACTCCAGCTTGATTAAAGCTGGAGTTACGATGTTTTGCAGTAACGCCAACAATATATAGGGGGTACTGTCTTTCATTTCTAAATTACAATGTCAGAATTTTATGGTTGTCTAATTTGAAAGAAACTAAAGACGACAAAATTGTTGCAAATAAAGATAGATTTGGGTACAGAAAAGCGCGGAAAATATTGAGACAAAGCAGAAAACGCTGGTCTACGATAGAAATGTCTTTGGGGAGACGTTTGTGTCAAAGGTATACTTTTTTCAACAACACTATAAAAGGTGTTAATCACGTGACTCGGAATTTCAGAAAGCCATCAATATTATTTTTTATACTTGACCAATTTGAACTCGGTTTGAAGCAGAGAATGTGGATAAATGTCGGGAAAATTCTTATCGTGATGGATTTTTGCAAAATCAACGGATAAAAAGTTATTATCCATCGTGCTTTATGTGTTGCGGATGTAAACTAAAAGGTATTTTATCATTTTCAAATGTTTTGCTAATAATAAATACACCTGTTTCATGAACGGTCTTCATTGTAACAAGTCAATAATTCCATTTCAATTAATATATGTATTCAGTGCGCATGTGGAGCCGGAACGCGAAAAGGCGAAAGGTCGCCACATTCAATGTGGCGTGTTTTCGCATGTCGATCTTTCGCCCCGCCATTCGAAAACACGCAAGGTCGCCACATTCAATGTTTCGTGTTTTTTGGGGTTTTTTGCATGGCGATCTTTCGCCCTGCCAGGCGAAAAAACGAAAGTACGACAGATTACCGTTTTGGCGTGTTTCGTGCTTTGAGTTGCAGGGCGCCAGGCGAAGACCTGATATAAATCAGCCATCATAGATATGTACGATGTGGTGTTGGCCTGTGTGTTTTAGTTGTACGATGGTCTGCAATATGGTAGCCGAAAAAAGAAAGTATCATACACCAGATTCCCTGTTTCCTGACACTGACTTTCTACAGTGTATCATTTTCTCATATTCGCGATTAGTAATGACAAAAAAGATGGGCAATTCAAACACTTGAATTACGAAGCTCATATCATTTTCATACCAAGCAGAAACGATATACCCTTCCCCACCATCCAGATTGTACGTCATTGCTTGTGTATTTCATTATAAATTCATGTTTTGACTTGTTTGCGTGTGTCTCTTTATGCATTTAATTTAGCGAATAGGATGAAATTTCACAAGTCAATAGATACATTGGAATAGATACATTTCTTCACAATGCAAATGCAACACATTGTTTACTGTGATATTCTTGCATGTTTGTTATTTCATCTTTATCTTCATCTTAATTCGTCTGTGAAATACAGCTGTCACAAAAATAAACTTGTGCGACTACTATGTAAACCGTCCAAATGAGCATCAATTGACATTTCAAAATTTCACTTTCAAAATTCGTTATTACCTGATGCGAATTTGTCAAGCTTTTTACCATTTAATATAGTGAATGGTTATAACTATATAATTGTATGTATCAATTCCATTCAGGTCTGTGGGTTCTAAACTAAGGTACTTTCTTAATAAAACTAATGTAATAACGCAACACTGTTTCAACAAAGTTTATACATTTCTTGCAATCCTCTATATATTCAGAACTCATGCCTTCTTTCCTAAAACGAAAACAACGTCATTAAAACAAAATGCGAGTCCACTATCACTTGGTTAAATACCGTAATTCTGTTATGAGGGGGTTCATACATTCATACTAAAATGCATTTTCCACTTTACTTGTATTGTATGAGTGGACATTGTTAATTTGGGTCTGTATTTCGGTGTCTACTTAAGGTCACAAACTACAACTCACATAATTGTTACTAATACTAGTATCTTATGGTCGGCCTATGTTATAAGAATACTTATTATTTCTGCTTCAATTTTCCATTAGTTTGTGCACTTTTGGGTTTGTAAAGATGTTTTAAAGAATTGTGATTACGCTAAATATCTTCAGCCAAAGCAAAGTAACAGATGTAGTATTACTTGATAGTATCTGATTGATGGCATAAACGTCTTCTTAAACGAACTTTCTGTATCATCATCATCTTTGGAGTAGGTCTGCAAATATGACAAATGCTTGGAATGCTTTCGCTTTTGCACATTTTCAGATCAATAAAGGAATATGTTGGATGGCTTTCTCAAAATGATGTCATTACTCCTAGACATATAGAATATAATGTATTGTCAGCTAGCTACACACAATTACATTCCAGTTATAGCAATGTTTTGGTGACCAGAATTGGTCCCTCATACCATTTTTCTCATTAATAGATTATTATGTAGCAATTGTGATGCTTTTAATAAATTCCTTGACCCATAAAACCTATGGATGTACACCGAATTTACCAAACTAGCACTGATAGTAAATAGGGTAATGGTAATTTTAGAGTTCCGGTGGCCATCTTGGATGCCATCTTTTCCGTGACCCAGATTTTGGTAGATATAAGAACGTTCTTTAGTACCCTATATGTATACGAAATCAGTCTTTAAAACTTTCATTACATTTCTTTTTTTTTGGGGGGGGGGGCGGTGTTGTACAGTAGATCTTACACAGTAGATAGACCGACATCTTACTATAGCTCACGATAAATGACCTGGCAGAACATATCTAGCTATATTTTACCGTGACTTCCGTATCAGATAAATTATTTTAAACCTTATTTCTGTAGATGACCTAATATCTTTAAATTTGAGTGTTTGATGTTATCTGATAATTCTATTATTTTTTAATTGGACAAAGTTTATTTACGAGGCAAACTAATCACGGGAACAAGAACTTAGTAGAATTAATATCTAATATCTATACGTCTTCACTATTATTTTTTCTCCTACATCATGTTTGCAAAGGTTCTTCATGTTTTTGTTATTTTGCTATGTGTGCAAATTGTATAATATTATTAATATATAGCAAATAAAGTGTTCTGTATTGTATTGTATTTTAAGCTAGAGGTGCTATGCCAGGTTATTTATTGTGAGTTATATTATAGAGCGTTGCAATAGACAATCAATTTAAACCCACCTTTAATTTAATGTTGGTTGCCTCCTCAAAAGTGTGTTACTGTATTTTCTTCGTTTTTTCTTGTATCAGTATTTCCTTCATGTATTGGCACTTCTATCCATATCATCCCTATCTCTCATATTCACCATCACAGTAACAGATTAGAGGATGTAAAGCATTCTAATTCTGTTATTTCAAATCCAAACCCTATGTTGTGGGTACCCATTGGAATCGTCTCGTCGAGACGATTCCAATGAGTACCCACAACATAGGATTTGACGAATAATAAATGAAGATTTGCATTTTGAAATGATTTCACTAGCTTTTATCAGTAGATCTGCACGATATTTTCAGCATGACCTGGTATGTAACAAGGAGATCTACGTGGCGAATGCCGGTATGTTGTTGTATGCTGGAATGCTGGTAGGGTCGTTATTAAGTGGAATATTGTCCGACATGTGAGTGCATTCAAATTATAAGTTATTATGGTCATTTATGGGGATTTATTATGAACAAATTGATAAATGGGATTTAAATGATTTCGACATCAAACGTTATCCATTCTTTTATCTAGATAATACTACAGTACTTTTGGAAATGCGCGTGTCGTTAGTTTATGTTTAAACATTATATTGTTTTATGCCATTTCATTGTGCTATAGGTGCATGATTATCGTTCGTGCATTATATTGCTGTAAACTCATTTAACAACTAATAAATCTATGAAGTTAAGTCATGGTCACATACAATTCCAAAAATACTCTGTAAGACTGACCAGTGCTCCATGCGTGATGTGGACGAGAAATTGTGAATGCGTCTACATAGAACGCGTAATGTACGCCATTGTTATACATTTGCTTTAGGATCCAGTCCATATCAAGATACTCATTATTACCACATATTATATATTGCATTTACGTTATTAGGCCTACTGTAAACTATATTGCCTTTATTCACATTTATCTCGAAAAATAGAATATGAATAAATACAGACTACATGATCTAAAATATACATACTCTGATTCAAACCAATACGTACCATAGTTGTTTTTTTTTTGTCACCAAGACCTGATCATACACATTATTCTACCTCCACAACACTCACGATTCGCGTAAAAAAGATGACATCATTATTGTATTGCTGAATAGTCTATATGTGTAACGCACAGTGCAGCATTGCACAAAATTCTTATAGACACATATTCTGTATTTGTATTCCAGGTACGGCAGAAAGCCCGTATTTTACGTGTCTATTATATTTATGGTTGGATCGTCTATATGGCTAGCCTTCACCAATACATACGCCACGTTCCTGGTCGCACAGTTCATCATGGGGGCAGCGGTCGTTGGCGCATTCATGCCAGCATATGTTATATGTACGTACATTATTAGTCTTTGTGCCACGGTCAAAGCGCAGTTGGTTGCATTTCGGACACACACATGAGGTCACGGGTCTGATGTCGTCCACCAGTGGTTAGATAATCGTTGTATACACTTATTTTGGCGTGTAGCGAGAGGCTCGGTAGAGATACCACAAGGTATGAGAAACGACATGAATCCAGTATTACAACCGTCACAATATGACAATAGCAGTTGAAAGAGTCGTAAACCTCCATACAGTACGTAAACGTCGTAACACCAACTTGCATTGGCTAGAGTTAAAGGAGTAGTCAAATGTTTTATGGTTCTCATCGAAAGATTCAGAAGTTTCTTCGTTTACTTTTGAAATGTTTTTCTATTTGTTTTAAATGCTTTCAAATTGGCCTTCGTCTTTGAACATTGAATAAGAATTTGATTCCACACGAGCATTTCTTTGACAAGGCCAATGTCATTTAATGAATGTAAAGCAACACTTAAGTCTCTGAGATTTTGCTATATTTTTTTTTGCTTTATCTTCTTTTTAATTACGTTACCAGAGGCGCGTTCTTTAGACCGAGATATTTTGAGATTTCTTAAAGTGTTTTAGATAAAACCTTTTGAAGACCGAGAATTGACCGAATTATTCCGAATGTTCCACACTTTATACAAATGACGTCATGATGACCACTCGGTCAATTTTCTTTATATCGTTTCTACAGAGTTGACTGACGGTTCCGCATGAAGTAAAGAGTAATGGCGCGTCCCA
Organism: Fragum sueziense; assembly: GCA_963680895.1. NCBI lineage: Eukaryota > Metazoa > Mollusca > Bivalvia > Cardiida > Cardiidae > Fragum > Fragum sueziense. The sequence continues at coordinate 19,351,892 of OY804595.1, read as the reverse complement.
TTGATTGACTTAAAAATCTTGATCAAAAGAACGCACCCCAGACCATTGTCTTGTAGCTGTTGTTCGAAAATTTGTATATCTCCAATTTGTTCCTGTAAAGCTTTTGTCAGGAACAGAGTGACGGGAGCATCTTTTGCTTGCGTAGAGTGAATGACTTGCTCATTGGTAAGAAAACATCACCGCTGTGTGACACTTATTGCCAGAAGACATAATTGTATTCTATGAATTAATTTCAGCTCTAGAAATAACCAGTTCAAACAAACGAGTGTGGCCTGGCGTGATATCTGACTTCCCATATGTGTTTGGTTTGATCCTCTATGCCGTCATAGCCTATTTTCTGCGAGACTGGGTAAAGATACAATTATACACAGCTTTACCGGGGGTTCTCTTTTTGTCGTATTGGTGGTGAGTTAAATTTCCTAGTGCTATTATTCTATTACAACTTTAATACACTCACCCGGACTTCTAAACGGCCACTTTTATTTTTTTAATAAACTATTCATACCAATTCATTTAGATTGTGTGTTTGCTTTTTGTAATTAACGAAGTCACCGGCTATCTTTCCGAACAAGTTACAGTAATGTCACGTCAAGAAAGAAGCACGTGACGTCATTTTGGTCGAAACGTTAAAATTGAACTTGTTTATTTCGAAATACGTGATAAATATCGATTCTGTTTAAATAATTTATCCTATGGATAGCCCAGCCAGAATAGCATTTAACATGCCAAGAATTATCATTGAAATGCGAGAAATAACCTTCTGAATGTTTGATGTTGGGACTTTAGCCAGAAAGGTCAATTTGATAATTTCCTTTTCTAACAAAATCTCAATGCAATTATTAGATTTCTATTATTTTTGGGGGTAAACTTGTCATTTTTATTGTTTGTCGATGGATCGAATCTGATATTTGCGACTTTTCCACAAATTAGCAAATTTAGGATGAGTGCCTGCGTACCGGAAGTGCTCATAAAACAAGACGACGGCCACACTTAAGGACTTCTATTCGTCAACAAGTTGGACAGGCTCCTCAATAATTTAGAAAAGCCCCCCACCCCCACCCCCTATGGCCCCCATAATACACCCATATTTCCATTCACTTTAACATTGGTCCCCCCCAATATTTTAAACCCTTCTACGCCAGTGAAAGCCACTGAAAGTAGATTAAACGGATAAATGAATTGTAGAAAAGATTACAGATAACTATTATTTGGGCTCTTTTTGGAAATAATACAAAAAAGTCACTTTTTGTTACAACAGACTCTGATTATTGTTTTTAAATGTTAACACCAGGTTAATGCCAGAGTCTCCAAGATGGTTGTTGACGAAGGGGCGTGTAAAGGAGGCGGAGATCATCATTCGAAATGCAGCAAGATGGAACAAAGTTTCTCTACCTGACAATTTACTGAGTAAATCTTGTGTAGATGACGATGACAAAGACAGTGCCAGTTTTCTGAGATTGTTCTCGTCAAAAACTCTCTGTTTTAGAACTATTGTGATATTTTTCAATTGGTGAGTTCCTTCAACATTAATTTTTCAGTCATGCTTTCAGCTTTGAAATGTCTAAATTTCTAACACTTAACAATAAATCGATTCTTTTTTCAAGTAATAATCCAGCTGTTACATTTTGAGAAACTTTTTTTTCGTGTTTTAACATCATGATTTTACAAAAACTATGACGTTTTTTTTATTTGTTTTCTTTTGTGATATTTTTCTATAAATTGTTCTAATACCTCGAATGCGTCGATTCCATGTTCATGAATTATATAAATATACATGACTATATGCCACCAATACATTTATGAAGCCAAATAGCTACATATTTTTATTATTGAGCTGCAGCTGTATAGTCACATCACGATATGATGACACGAATATACAATCTTTACCGTTGATAATAACACAACATCGAGCTCAGAACTGGAGTTTGTGATGTTCAAACCTTGCAGGTGTCTCACACCTGTAACATTGGAAACAAACACATATAAAATTGTATCGAGATAACGAACTTTTTCTCTTTGTTTACATGTATTTTTTTAAATAGTACCATTGTATCGTGACTGGACTATTCAAGCCTTTAGAAAAAAAATACCAAGATAATTTCTTCTCCCTTTTCAGGACTGTTGTAGCGTTTGCTTACTTCGGTTTATCGTTAAATACTGAGAATCTAGCTGGAGATTTATATCTGAACTTTGGCCTGTCTGGCTTGGTGGAGTTCCCGGGTTATCTGTTGGTTATATTGTTAATGGACCGTGTAGGACGCCGTAAACTTTACTGTGCCTCTATGTTGATAGGCGGTCTATCTTGTGTCTCCACTATACTGGCGCTAAAATATGGACCAGGGGGTGAGTTTTTGTCTAATACAAATATAAACAAGAATGGGGCCCCTAACATTAAGGGACATTCTGGCCTGGTGGAGTTCCCGGGTTATCTGTTAATTGTATTGCTCATGGACCGCGTAGGACGCCGTAAACTGTACTGTGCCTCTATGTTGATAGGCGGCCTATCTTGTGTCTCCACTATACTGGCGCTTAAATACGGACCAGGCGGTAAGATTTCGACAAAAAATAGAAATAAAAAATAAAACGACAATAGGGGCCCTAGCCCATTACAATGGAATGACGGGTTCAATTGGCGAATTATAAAATATATATCAAGGTCGCGATACCTAAATGAGTTCAACTCACTCTCATGGCACTCTCAAGTGAGAGAATCAACAGCTTAAGGTAAGTTTACATCCTAAAGTTTTTGTAAACTATAGATATGTATAAACGATTCAAACTCTTTTACTAACGAGGGACTAGACCGATAACGGAAAATAGGGATGGCAGGAGGTATATGTGACTATCTATAGTAACAACTTACTACACATTGAAACATATACCTGTCCAACCCAAAGTAAACCTAAATATTTGTTTCGATTCTCGTTTAACTTTGATTGTATATATAATACATACGTGAACAATTAAGAAAAAACTATAATATTTTCTTTCTTCTTTGAGGGTCAAAGAGTACTACTCTTCTATGTTCATGTATAGGAACTTTCACTAATACTTCTTATTCAATTTGTTGTTATGACATATTTATCTAAACTTTCAGACAGAGAGGGTGGTATTTTAACAGTGGTATTATCAATGATTGGTAAACTGTTCGTTACGGCGGGTTACTGCGTACAATACATTCACAGTGCTGAATTGTTCCCTACTGTAGTCAGAAATGCCGGACTGGGAGGCGCTTCATTGTTTATTTTTTCGGTAACGTAGTTACGGCATTTTTGAACGTTACCAACAATTATCTTTCAGACAAAGAGGATGGTATTTTAACAGTGGTGTTATCAATGATTGGTAAACTGCTGGTTACGGCGGGTTACTGCGTACAATACATACACAGTGCTGAATTGTTCCCTACTGTAGTCAGAAATGCCGGACTGGGCGGGGCTTCTTTGTTTGCCAGAGCTGGTACAATGGTGGCTCCATATATAGTAGTGCTGGTAAGTGGACTAGTTAAGTACTATTTTCATATAAAAATAAAAAAGATGGACTGGTAGACCCAAAAGTTATTATCCTGCAGTCAGAAAGGTGGAGGAAATTGTGACTCTTGACATCGTATTTTGAATGAATATATTAGAAGAACTTAATGTACAGTATTGCGTTTTTGAAAAATTTTCGTGGCCAATGTTTTGAACAAAGAATACGGCATGAGACAATTTTGAAGAAAATGAAAACAAGTTGATGATATGTACCTTAATTTACATGAAGGTCTGGCAAGAGACCAATTTTGTGTTTAACCCTTTCCCCAATGACAAAATTTTAGGATGGTCCTATTTAAAAGCGGCTCTAGACAACAAAATTGATGTAAAAAAGGAATGGATTTGTGTATGATATAGCACAGAAAATATTGAGACAAATGGAGAAACTGCTGGTTATCAGCAGTTTCTTCTTTTGTCTCAATGTTTTCCCAAGCATTTTCTTATAGGGACGTCAAAACCAGGTCTTGTTTGGGAAAGGGTTAACGAAATATTCGACAGGAACTAGTTTTATTGCACAAGTTGTAGATACGGCAAGATGATTTTTTTTAAAAGCGACGTTATGACACTCGGAGCTTGTTAATGTTTCAGGGTAAGGAAATAGGCGGTTCTGGCGGGGAAGCCTTCCCACTCGTCGTGTTTGGGGGAATGTCTCTGTTGTCCGGGTTGATATCACTGGTGCTGCCAGAAACACTCAACAAACATCTACCAGAAACTATTGATGACGGCGAGAGGTTTGGAAGGTAATTTAACACTTTAACAACATATCACTGGTGCTGCCAGAAACACTCAACAAACATCTACCAGAAACCATTGATGACGGCGAGAGGTTTGGAAGGTAATTTAACACTTTAACAACATATCACTGGTGCTGCCAGAAACACTCAACAAACATCTACCAGAAACCATTGATGACGGCGAGAGGTTTGGAAGGTAATTTAACACTTTAACAACATATCACTGGTGCTGCCAGAAACACTCAACAAACATCTACCAGAAACCATTGATGACGGCGAGAGGTTTGGAAGGTAATTTAACACTTTAACAACATATCACTGGTGCTGCCAGAAACACTCAACAAACATCTACCAGAAACTATAGATGACGGCGAGAGGTTTGGAAGGTAATGTTAACACTTTAACAACACAATTTGAGGCTGGCCCGAATTGATATGATTTGAAGATACCAAGATAAATTCCAACTCTTGTACAACAAGGCATTGTGTGAAATTAAAGAATCGAGCTTTTTCCAATCCTGTAGTTTGTGCGAATCGTACTATTTTGAAAAAAAAAAAGTTGAAATGTTTTCAAGAAGATGAAAAAAGACAATTAAACTCCAAACAGAGACTCGGTGAAAGAGTTGAAATGAATTTTAATAGAGAAATCCTTTCATTGAAGTTTAGAAAAGCACTATATGCTATTTAAGACATCGGGTCCCTGTCATCATGGCTAACAGTATATAAATATCGCATGCCTCTCAGGGCAATAGTACATATTGTCTACCCGAGACTGGTAATATTGACCGAGGCTTCAGCCGAGGTCAATATTACTGGTTCGAGGGTAGACGATATGTACTATTGCCCTAAGAGGCATGCGATATTCATTTTATTATACCGAAAAAGAAACAACATAAAAACTTTTAATCTACATTTTATCTAACTTTATAAGTCCTTCACCATTAATCAAAAAATGTTAAAATCAACTGAATGCCTTATGTCTGGTTAATTCCATTATCTAGATCTAGATGAGAAAGAGATCATGCTAAGCAGAGGTAAACTGATTTTGCATTTGAAAAAAAAAAAAAAAAAAAAAAAAAAAAAAAAAAAAAAAAAAAAAAAAAAAAAACACCATAAAGTAGAACTTTAAGACAGAATAAAAAAATCTAGTTTCAGTAAATTAGCTTGGAATGAAGTGTCGATTCTGATCACCATGTGCAGTTCGCACTGATTGACAAGGAACCATACTTTTTAACATTTTCCAGATGGTCCTTTTTTGCGTAACAAGCCACGTCACTTAAGCGTATTTATGTTAAACTAGCTATGATTCAGCAAATGTTGCGTTTTGAAACATTGTGACGTCACGGTGACGTCATAAAAACCCAGAATTTCTATTTATAGTACACTCAGCGGGTAATATGAAAAAATATTAACCGGTTAATATTATCTGAGCGGTGAATATTATATAAATATCACATGCCTCTCAGGGCAATAGTACATATTGTCTACCCGAGACCGGTAATATTGACCGAGGCTTCAGCCGAGGTCAATATTACTGGTTCGAGGGTAGACGATATGTACTATTGCCCTGAGAGGCATGTGATATTCATTTTATTATACCGAAAAAGAAATAACATAAAAAATTTAATCTACAATTTATCTAACTTTATAAGTCCTTCACCGTTAATCAAAAAAGGTTAAAATCAACTGAATGCCTTATCCATTCGTATTTGTGACATGCACGCAAAGGCAGGCCTGTCATCAATTTTGTCTGGTTAATTCCATGATCTAGATCTAGATGAGAAAGAGATCAGGCTAAACAGAGGTAAATGAAGTGTCGATTCTGATCAGCATGTGCAGTTCGCACAGACTGACTAGGAACCATACTTTATAACGTTTTCCAGATGGTCCCTTTTTGCGTAACAAGCCACATCATTTAAGCGTATTTATGTTCAACTAGCTATGATTCAGCAAATATTGTGCTTTGAAACAATGTGACGTCACGGTGACGTCATAAAAAAACCAGAATTTCTATTTATAGTACGCTCAGCGGGTAATATGAAAAAATATTAACCGGTTAATATTATCTGAGCGGGTAATATGAAAAAATATTAGGTTTGTAATTATTGAATGATAAGGTCACGTGAGGTATAATAATACGAAATATTAGGTTTGTAATTATTGAATGATTAGGTCACGTGAGGTATAATAATATATAAATATCACATGCCTCTCAGGGCAATAGTACATATTGTCTACCCGAGACCGGTAATATTGACCTAGGCTTCAGCCGAGGTCAATATTACTGGTTCGAGGGTAGACGATATGTACTATTGCCCTGAGAGGCATGTGATATTCATTTTATTATACCGAAAAAGAAACAACATCAAAACTTTTAATCTACAATTTATCTAACTCTTTAAGTCCTTCACCGTCAATCAAAAAAATCAACCGAATGCCTTATCCATTCGTATTTGTGACATGCACGCAAAGGCAGGCCTGCCATCACTTTTGCCTGGCTAATTCCGTGAACTAGATGAGAAAGAGATCAGGCTAAACGGAGGTAAACTGATTTTACATTTGGAAAAATAAACATAAAGTAAGATAGAATAAAGAATCTAGTTTCAGTAAATTAGATCTAGCTTAGAATGAAAAGTGTCGATTCTGATCAGCATGTGCAGTTCGCACAGACTGACTAGGATCCATACTTTTTAACATTTTCCAGATGGTCCCTTTTTGCGTAACAAGCCACGTCATTTAAGCGTATAAAATTTAAATTAAACTAGATCTAGCTATGATTCAGCAAATATCGTGTTTTGAAACATTGTGACGTCACGGTTACGTCATAAAATTCCAAGAATTTCTATTTATAGTACGCTCAGCGGGTAATATGAAAAAAATATTAACCGGTTAATATTATCTGAGCGGGTAATATGAAAAAATATTAGGTTTGTAATTATTGAATGATAAGGTCACGTGAGGTATAATAATATACATTACCAGGACCATAATGATTCGGCTTTCTTCTTTATTTTTCCAGATCTGGAGCATTTTATTTTGTACGAAGTTTAAAGTTACATGACACAGATACGGGTACAGATCAGGAGAAGATCGGTCTACTGCATGAATCCAGCTCAGAATATGAAAAGAACTGACTGTGGTAGATTATACGTGAAAAGCCTTGCTGTTAGACGTTAGATTTTCTTTAAATTATTGTTGTTGTTATTAATATTGTATAAAACAATTTGGAAAAGTGGTATTGTTAATTCAATTTCGCCCTGGACTCATCATTTTCCCGAAAGCGTTTTCTGACTTACATCTCCTTGACGATTAACGCCGAAATGGGCCAATGTGTTTTGGTCCTACGGTAATTCTAAAAAAAAGTTGCAACATCAACAACATCTGTCAAAGATTTCCAGATTTTTTTCTAATGAAACAGCTTATTCTCAAACAAGACGCAAGAGGTCCTTATTTGAACAGATTTGGTAATGCAATTTAATTGAACAGAAGAAAATACCGAGAATAAGCATTTCTCCTTTCATTTAAACACAAACTGCTTAAGTCTGCAAGTATTGGACCGGTATAGTTTAACTCTTTTCCAAACAAGACCTGGTTTTGACGTTGCTAAATGAAAAGGCTTGGGAAAACATTGAAACAAAAGAAGAAACTGCTGATAACCAGCAGTTTCTCCTTTTGTCTCAATATTTTATGTGTCATATTTCACACAAATCCTATCTTTAATAAAATCCATTTTGTCATTTGTGACACTTTTTGGAGAGGGTCACCCTATTTTTTTCTTTTGGGAAAGGGTTAACATTTTTTGTCATTGTCAGAAGGCACATTTTCCTGTATCGGGTTCGGTCTGTCTGCATGACTAGGTGTCAGACTTTCTCGTCAATATCCATTGTTTAACAATCGTTGTTTAATTGTTAATATACCACGCTTCGTTAATTATTTAGAAAATCAACAAGGGGAACGAAAATAAAAGAAACAATTTTACTCTAATTAAACATTGTCAGAAAATGTGTTTATAATGGACGAAGGTATGTAACAGCGCACTGATCTTGCAATATCTCCTTTTGTCTCAATAATGTGCATGGTATATTGTAAACAATACATAATCTTTAGTTTATCAACATCCATTTCCTTTCATAAAGAACCTTCTCAATTACTACAATTATTTCGCTGTTTTGGAAAGAATTGAAACATGCTGCTAAACTGGGATAAATCGCATTTATGCAGTAAAATATGCAACGTTGAAATTATGTCAGAAATTTAAGTACCCAAGAAAAGCGAATTTCGGTTCATATTGTGAACGAGAGAAAATAGGTTTTTGTCCTTTCACAAACTGTGAAAGGTTGGTGTTCCAATTCGAAAGCTGCTACAGCCACAGAGAAAAAAATGTTAATACAGATAATTGTAAAAATGTCTTCCTTCTATACCTAAAATAAAAAAGCAAAAGCTGAAATTGCTGGTTTGCCGCAATTGCTTTCCCGAACTTTTGTTCTATTATGAGCGTCAACATATTCATTGATTCTAGGAGAATATCTTTATACCCGATCAACAATGTTTCCATTCAATCCTCGTTTTGTGATTCATTGGTCGGGCAAACCTTTTTATCATGTAATTGTGTTCGTTTAACCCTTTCCCAAACAAGGCCTGGTTTTGACGTCCCTATTAGAAAAGGCTTGGGAAAACATTGAAACAAAAGAAGAAACTGCTGATAACCAGCAGTTTCTCCTTTTGTCTCAATATTTTCTATGCCATATTTTACACAAATTCGATCTTTAATTACTTCCATTTTGTCATTTGTGGCAGTTGTTGAAGTGGATCACCCTAAAATTTTGTCGTTTGGGAAAGGGTTAAATACCTGACTGAATGTTTGCCATCCGGTAATAGAATTAATCCGCCTAGTAGGTATGATCGCATTGTAAGTGTGATTCTCCTCGTAGAATCTACAAATGAGAAAGAACGACTACGATCAGTCACCTGTTTATTTTGACAAATGATGAAGTGCCAGTGATGCCTCGTATCAACCTGTTCACAGACAACATAACGTCGCTTAACAACGAAAACCTCGTAACTGCAGCTTATTTAAGCTGCAGTTGCGAGGTTTTAGTAAAAAAGCGACGATAATGTTACTTTCGGGTCACGCTATTATGACACATGTATACAAATTGGATATATTAACAAGAGAAAAGCGTTCTTAATTTTCAAAACAATTTTGCATTCGTCGGTTATAATCTTGCATTTGTGAGATACATGTACCTGTAAGATTCGAGTCATCATAATTATGCAACATTGCAATAGTTTGGAACTCGGTGTTACTATTTACATGGGTAGTTTTTGCAATGTGTGCAATAATTGTTCCGGCCAAATAAGGAACTATCATTTCCAGTTAATCCTGACGTAATTCCGGAAAAAACAATAGTATTTGGTAGGTGTTGCTATTAAGTTTCGAAACTACGGCTTGATTCAAGCCGCAGTTACGAGATTTTATAACAACACCGACGGTTTATCAATACATAACGTAATCTACTTTTAGCACAAAATTCATCGCTATTGAAGGCAGCAACATACAGCAAAATTAAATTAAATACATATAGGATTTGTGTACAACATAGCACTGAAAATGATGTGACATTTGTCACAAAAGGAGAAAAATGATTATGAGAATGTTCTTCATTTATCTGAATGTTTCCCCAAATTTTCATTCGTCGACGATTATAGCCTATTAATTTCCCAGCAGAAGAAGCGGAGGGTGTAGGAAACCCAGGGTTCGAACCTGGCGAGGAGCCCGGATCCAGGGATGACACACTTACGGATACAACTGAACCCGTCGGTTATTCAGAGGGTCAACTAACGGGTATTCAACTAACAAAAATATCCAAGGACAAAGCGTCGATAGTCAGAAGACGTAAGTACTAGTTATAAGGTATTGTTGAATTTGAAAATGAACTTGGCTACTGCGCTCATAAGAAACGTGCCGAAGTTGAAGATATGTTATATTAGCAACAATGATTCCACTTCTATCTGCCTTTACATTAAACACCATAGCTTTTACAAACATTCGAACACATGCATTTTTCTATCAGATTTGAGCGATTCTTACCTTTTATGCTTGCGATTGAATGTTTGAAGGTGTTAAGTCACGTGGTATAGCCACCTTAATGCAACAAGATCAGTTTGTACATGAGTTCCGTCCAGCATAATTCATGCTGCTGTCCGGGAATCACTGTGAGTAATGCAGAATCTACAGGAGGATATTATTCGTCCTGATCAGACTGTATATATATAGTTCCAGAGCTATAGATAAGAGGGGTTATCATGGCTTTTCGAAATGTAAAATATCTATGCTCACAAAACATCATAGTGCTGTTACTCATTAAAATCGTCTCACCGAGACGATTTTAATGAGTACCCACAACACAGGGTTTGGATTTGCAATAACAATTTTAGAATATATTCATCCCTCTTATCTGTCGTTCTTCCGTGTATACAGGGGCAGGTATAGATCCATTTTGGTCTCAAATACCATTAAGGCCCATGTTCGGATCCCAGCTCATAAGAATTTCGTCGGTGTTATTGCAAAACCTCGTACCTCCAGCTTTACCCAAGCTGGAGGTACGAGGTTTTTCAATAACACCGACGATTTGCATATTTTCCAGATCACAGCGAGATACCCAAGTCCTCCACCAAGAAACGAGCCCAGACATCAGTGGACATTATTATAGAGGAAGATTATGACGTCATCAAACAAACACACAAACTACATAGACCTTCCAAGAAAACGTCGACGCCAGTTGCACGTCGTATGTTCTCCTAGTCTTCTAATCTTTTTGACGCTCTCAAAGTTCTTTCAAAAGATTAACCTAAATAGAATTCTATTGCAAATTAACTAACGACTCGTACATAATCGATATAAATTACTTTTATTTACAATTCCTTTAGAAATATATAGATCTACATGTAGTTTCAATTAGTAAAAAGTAAAAGTAAAGGTGGTTTATAGTCTCAAATTTACGAACTAGGTCCATGTTCGCGCGACTTTCACACTTTATTCCACGATCATTGAGTTACAAGTCGGCTGTTTACAGTCGGCGCCACTGGCAGCCACAGCACTTTGGCTCTCAACTCTCCCGTGTACCCATTCACACACCTGGGTGAAGAAGTGCAACGTCGAGTATCTTTTGCTCAGAAAAATTTCCGTAGGACCGGCGGGATTTGAACCCAGGACCTTTGGACCCCGAAGCCCGCGTCCTACCACTAGACCGCGGCGCCCCACATCCAGTGATTACTCTATTACTGGGTATATCCATTTTGTATTCAGCGTGTTGTAGACATTCCTTTCGCTGCTTTTCTCCGAAAAGAATCATACAAAAAAAAATAAAAAAAAAAAATAAAAAAATAAAAACAACACCAACAACAAAAAACAACAAACTCGTAGCTATAGCTTTTAAAGTGACATTTCACAATTATTTTTACATAAATTTTACTTTTATTCTATGTGAAAGAGCATGTTTTCTTATGAAAAATCTGAAAATTTCAAGCCCAAATATTAAACCGTTTACGAGAAATATATATTTTTGTGCTAAAATTAAACAAATTGTTGTAGACAACAGTTCAGATTTCTATAGAATTTGTCATTTCTGTCTCAACTTTAAATGCGTATTTTTCGCTTATAACTAACAACTTCAAAAACGGATAGCATTTCTACGCATTAGAATTAACAATCTTTGCATCAAGACAAACTTTTAAAAAATGAAGTAAATGTGAAATGTCACTTTAACAAGCAATAGTACCATTGTTATGAGGTTTTTGAAGAAAGACGATGATATAATATATGTTCAATATAATTGTATTACTATATTAGATTCACTTGATGTTTCATTCGCCTTGTTCCCAAGCATTCCCTCGCTTTGGCCTGACGTTCCACATACACATTTGGGCGAGTCAAATATTTGTCCGCCCGGACCGGGTTGTTCGGTACAAATTAATGCTTGTATTTCAGATCACACTGAGGTGCTGCGTAAAAGAACTAGCACAACCAATGATATGTCAGTACCACAACTGGGCAGTACCGTAACTACCAGGAGATCTTTATCGAGAGGTGGGTTGGTTTGTTATTGGATAGGCAGAATCGCTTGAAAATTCGTCTATACATTTCCCCAAAACGACAAAACCTAAGACTGATCGTAATTGAAAGCTGCTGCAGACGACAAAATGGGTGATGACAACAAAAGGGTTTGTGTGCCATTGGACACAAAAGGTTTTGATACAAAAGGAGAAAATGCTAGTTATTAGCATTTTCTTCTTTTGCATCGACGTTTCCATGTCCTATTTATACTAAAGGCGTTTAATGTAAGTCCTGTTTGGGAAAGAATATAGACTTACATGTATATGAAAAATGTAGGAAAATACGTGGAAAATGGGGTTATTCAAAAATTTAGTATGTAAATGTTCAAGTTTATCTAACCTTTTCCCACATAATGACGTATTTTGATATGCCGTGAGAAAAGCCTTTGGAAAACATTGTGGAAAATGAAGAAATTGCTTTTGAAAACAATGTTTTTGACCAGGAAAGATGATTCACCTGAAATTTTCGTCTCAAGCATCTTTGGATTTGGACCGGATACTAGTACCCTCTATAATTTCTATTATCACGTAAAACAGCGGAATTGAAGGCGAAACTGAACGGCGAGTATGGTATCTAATAATATTGCCTGGAATAGTGGCACATTTAGAGGATCCACCCTTTGAAAGTGTTCAACTGTATAACAACGTATGTCGTCGCTATTTCAATAAAAACCTCGAAACCACAGCTTAAAATAAGCTGCAGTTACGAGGTTTTTGTTGAGAAGCTACGGTTTATTATATTACAGAGGGATCCCGGGCACAGAGGTTTTCACGACTGCAATATGTTGGTGAAGATATAGAAGCTTCTGCTCCTATACTAAAATGTAAGTAACATTTAATGATTATCATGGCGTTCTCCTTTTCCTTCAATTCTTTCGAAAACATTTAGTGTATATGGACCGTCAAGGCTTTGATCAAGAAACATTTTGACACAAAGACGATTTATATCTGAGTTTTCTGTCGTACATTTAACCTCCTAGGGGAAACAACTTCGACGAGATTTCATTAATAACAATTTTGTTTTCTCCCATGGGATATGGATATCATGTAAATTAAATAAAACATGTTTAGGCCTCTTTCGTATTAAGTTGTTTAGTCATTTTTAGCATTAAATAACACAGTTAAAAAAAAAGATTAGAACCAAATACTCTAATCTTATTCTCAAATATGATTTCGGTTTCTAAAAAAAAATGTGTAAGTGTCCATAATTATTTATTTTCATCTTTGATTGTAATTCAAGAAATAACGAAAATGTCTTCATGCACCAATCTTTACTTTGTCATTTAATTTACGCACAGGTCGACACAACGACGAGTTTCTCAATCAACGGGCCTTTCTTATAGGTAAGTTGATAGGAAATTTGAATAATGGATCTAGAATATACACCATCACCGCCACCACAACTTTTGTTTGTTCGTCAATAATTCTATTGAATGCTGTTTAATCCCTTTACCAAACAGCGAAAATTTAGATCGGTCTGATTCAAAGTGAGCTGCAGATGACAAAATGAGTGTTTCTTTTGGTAAGGACGTTGTAAATCATAGTATAGAAAATATTGAGGCAAAAGGAGTAAATGCTGATTATCAGCATTTTCTTCTTTTGCATCGATGTTTTCCCAAGCCATTTCTGTTGAGGACGTCAAAAACAAGTCTTGTTTGGCAAACAATTTAAAGATCCACCTACCAAAAGAAATCTTGAAGTTTGTCGCCTTAGACTCTGCTCCAAACCATTTTCAAATCCGCCACGTGTTTAAATAATTATTGAAGATTTCTTGCAAAGTGTTTCTGTTGTTGTGTCACGCGATCACATGCCGTTTTCACGTGCGTAGTTTATAAACACTGCCCGGTTAAAGAATCTTAAGCCTCTCTTTACAACCGGTCGTACGTGCTCCTGCGTGCGGTCTGCGTCTAAACGAAGGCATAGCCGTGCGATGTACGCACGTGCAACGTACGATTTTGGTGGACGCAAACACGACGCAGACTACACGCAGCAAAGAATTGATCGGTCAATTCTTTGAGCCTCTCTTTTAAACGCACGATTTATAAAGACGCACGACGGGTTGTAAGAGAGGCTTTAGGAAATTACTCGATGGTCATATCCATTAATATGACCCCACATGCAAAAAAGGGCCATCTAGGAATCGCGAAAAGGATCGACTCTCGTTAGTCTGCCCGGACTGTGCAGACTGTCAGGATTCGACACTTTCGATCTTAAGATAATTAGCTGAACCTAGACTGTTTTTCCACTTTACTATCTGCTAAAATTTGCTAATTGCAACACTTGAGTTTCTAGATGACCTGTTGGGTCTGGTGTACTTTTACGTCTTTGATTTAGCGTACTCCCTACGGCCATTTTCAGTGTGAAGCGTCACAGTTGCGTATTTTATTTCAGGTAGATCCCAAAAGCTATTGCATGACTTTAAATTCTCGACACAGTCCAGTCAGCATGTACATACGAGAGATTACGAGCGATCAAAGAAGACATTAGAACAGAGACACATGTTGTTGATCAGTGGACCCATTGGGAGTGGCAGAACTCACACAGCTATGAAACTTGCAGAGAACACAATGAAAGATCATTCATCGTTTGTACCTATGATTATCAGACAGAGAGGGGATTTGAGTTTACTGAAGGAATCATGCACAAAGGCAGTCGTTATTATTGATGATTTTGTAGGAAACTTTCGTTTTCTTGAAGAATCGGCAGATGAGTTCCAAGCTGTTTGGAATAATGTTCATTATTTGATTGAACGAAAAATGGTATTTCTTATTTTGTCATGTGAGACGTCTCATTTAAACCAATTGCGTCAAACAAAGAAACACAGCTTTATAGATACGTTTCAGACAAACGAAAGTGTAGTTGAAATATTAAACGACAGGAACCATCTCACCAAAGAAGAGAAAACAAAAATGATCAAAACAATTGGTAAAAGATTACACAGTTCTTTCAAATCAACAGACACTGAAGAGTTAATAGCATTATACTCGCCCAGATATGGCTTTCCCCTTCTGTGTCAGTTAGTGTCTCTTGGTGCCAAAGTAGAGGATCTGCAGGAATCGTGCGAAGCATTTATGGATACACACCTTAATAAAATAATCAACTCTGAAATAAAACTTTACATTACTCTCGTTGTGATATTAATCTTTGATGGGAGGCTGAAAATTTCAAACTTTGGGGCGACTGACAGAAGTGTTCTGGATAAAGTGGCAGCGCTTTTGGATGTAGATGAAGGGGTTATCAACGACTCCATTCTAAAGATTGCAGCTAAAACTGCTGATGAGTTCTACATCTTAAAGGACAAAGACTCCGGCAATTACGAAATACCGGGAAAATTTCTGTATGAATCCATTGTAAGACATCTGTTGAAAAACTATGGGGATGCTGCTATTAGATTATTACCTCTAGATACTGTGGTCGAATTCCAGCTTTACAAAATCTCGACGACAGAAACTGAACTACCTAAATCTGCGTTCTGTGGTTGCCAAATCACAAGTGTTCAGTACAAATGTTTGGCAGAAAGTATAAAGGAATGTGTTGGTGCCGATGAATCTGATTATCAGACGATGGCTAGCTGTGTAATGTGGGAAGATCACGCTTTCGGCGAGATGGCCTTGACCTTAATTGGTGCGGATAGTTTTCTTGTCCAGAACTCAGATGAGCATACCCTACTTTCGGCTTTGTGTCGTTCAAACAGGTTTTCGGCGATTCAAACTCTTGTAAACTTTGTTACAGAATTCCGATCAGATCTTATCAAGCGTAAGCAGAGTCAAGTCTATAAAGCATTAATTGAAGCATGTAAATATAGGCGGACAAATATTGTCCATTTGTTGTTCGGATGCTGCGAGATAAAAGATGACAGGGTGATTTATGCTGCAGCAGAAGGCGGCGAGAGTGAAATAATCAACTTTCTTACTACGAAAGGCTTGCAATTAATAGATAGGAAGGGAAAGGTGTTTGACATACTGTTTACATGTGGCCATATTGACTTTGTCAAACAATATATTGAAGAGGTTAACGACTCGTCAATTCTAAACAAAAGAGGTCACAAAGGAAATACAATACTACACAGCGCAGTCAAGTCCACCAGCACCAATATTGTTGAGTATCTGATTGACAAAGGTGCTGATCCAGAGGTGGTCAACAGAGACGGGTTGACACTTATACACGTGGCCGCTATGTATGGAAGAATAGATACGGTAAAACTACTTAGCGCACAATCACCCAAGATGTTGCATCATCGAGATAACAACGGCTTTACTGCCACACATTTTGCTGCACGAGAAGGTCACCTGGACGTTTTGAGAGTTTTGCTAGACCAGAATGTTGCCGGAAATGTGAAAGTTACTGGAGGTAATACAATTTTACATCTAGCAGCGTATAACGGTCAAACCGAAGAACTAGTCTTCTTGTGGAAGAGGTTTCGAGATCTTGTGCAAGCTCAAAATAACGAGTCTTTTACAGCCTCACAAACGGCTGCGAGAATGGGACAAGTTGAAACTCTACAGGCATGCATCGATGGCGGAGTTAATCCTGATGCGAAAACCGTGGACGGTAGATCGTTCCTGCATCTTGCAGCCTTTAACGGTCGATTATCATTGGTAAAACACCTTTGTTCTCACTATACAAAATTAGTAGAGATTACGGACGCAGACGGGAATACTTTGGCCCATGATGCTGCTGCAAGCGGGAATGTATCTGTTGTAAAGTTTATTTTGCAGAGTTATATAAGTATGAAGTCACTGACTAGGGATGGGTGTACTGTTCTGCATGATGCATGTTACTATGGTCGACTAGAAGTTAGCAGGTACCTGGTTGGTAGTTGTCCCGATCTCCTGCATATGAAGACAGCAGGTGGATACACACCCTGTCACGGGGCTGCATTAGGCGGTTATGTGGAGCTCTTCAAGTATCTAGTCTCGGCCGGTGCTGACCCTTTCGAACTCTCTATTGATGACAGTACAGCTTTACATGAAGCAGCATTCAGTGGACGAATGGAGATGGTCAAGTATCTTTCTGCAACATACCCAGACCTCTTAGCGAAGAGGAACAAGATGGATTATACAGCGGCCCATTTTGCTGCACAAGAAGGACATACAGATATACTCTCCTACTTGATTACTGCCACAAACGAGCCTTTTATTGAAACAAAAGAAAATCAGACCTATCTGCACATCGCGGCCTACAACAATAGGTTTGATATTGTGAAGTTCCTATGTGAACACCATCCAACCCTTATCCCCCATTTAGACAGTACAGGGGCTACTGCTCTCCATTATGCTTCCAGAGGAGGTAACGTTGATATCTGCAGCTATTTGATAGTAAAGATGGGGGCGCCCGGTATGAAGACAAACAGCGGCAGTACAATATTGCACCTCGCATGCTATGATGGGAAGTTAGATCTCGCAAAACACATATGTGAAAATTATCCACAACTTGTTGAAGAGGTTGACGAAACCGGTCATAATGCAGCTCATTATGCTGCAGGGAGTGGGTCAGTCGATCTGCTGAAATTGGTCCTGAGTTACGGTGTTGATCCCATGTCAAGAACAAGCAACGGTAGCACGATTCTTCTTAAAGCAGCATACAATGGAAAAGTGGAAGTAGTAGAATACGTGTGCAGTACGTATCCGGAAATCGTGCGTATAACAGATAATTTTGGTTGTAACCTCGCCCATTACGCAGTGTGCGGTGGTAATCTGCAGGTCCTGTTGTACGGCATTAACGGAGCAATAGACCCACTAAGTGTGACTAGTGACGGACATACCCTACTTCACATTGCTGCATTCCATGGACAAATAGACATAGTAAAGTTCCTATGTGAAAACTTCCCCGAACTCCGAAGCATTGAAGATAACGCTGGACTGAGCCCTGGGCATTACGCACATGAAGGACAACAGGATTTAGTTATACAGTATCTTTTAGCCTTGCACAGTAAACCAGTCTCGAAAAAGCTGATACCGGCAGAGGCTAGTCCAGATCAGGTCAGTGAGAGTAGGTGTCAGCCATTACGGGAGTGCCTTACCACGTGTTTCCGGTGTCGATGTTCAAGGGAATATGCTGTAAACGTGCTCCACGGGGTATGGCGGAGAGTTGTTGGATTTGTTTGTTTCTTCAGGCGACATTAACACTGGTGGTGAACTAAAACAATTTTCGCTACAACAGCGGTATAGATGTTTTGCGTTTAAATGTGAGTTTATAGATAATTTTCTAATGACAATGAACTTGTTCTAAAAACAGACCGGGTTTACCGTTTTGTATTGACAAACTGTCGGTGTTGTTATAAAATATCATAACTACGGCTTCGATAAAGCCGTAGTTACGATATTTTATAACAACACCGACGGAATACAAATGTTCGCGAAAAAACGTCCCTCGCTTTGGCCGAGTTCCCAACCAATGATTAATAAACAACAAGAGCTTCATGCATGTCTCTAAATGAGCACAGTAACAGATTCTTTGGATTTTCAGGTAATCGACTGATAGTTTGAGCCTTTGTCCTTTTGATTCCAACACATATGCTTTATTTAATTTGGTAAATTTACTCTGAATGAACAGCTGTTTCTTTCAGAATGTTTTGGCATGTGCCTGTATTGTGATATAGGTATCGCAAATGACCTGGCAGTAGATATCTAGCTATTAGCTAGCAGTGCTCTGCCAGTCGTTTTTCGGGACTAATACGTTACTTCTTTGTGTTTGAAGGGGGGGGGGGGGGCGGCGGTAAATCGTTCTGTAATCGAGCAGGTTTGCCAGAGTCTCGCCTGGTCTTCATGTTTGAATGGTAATGCTAAAATTTGAGGTAGTGTTTGAGTCACTTTGTATTCTACACAAAGGACACATAGTAGAAACTACCAAAATACTATCCATTTGGAAAATTGTGTCATTTGAAATACTTTTGTAATTACCATTGAATCTATAATTGATTGAATAAAACTGAAATTATAGTATAGATTGCATAAAGTTAGTGATAATTACTTTCCAAACCATTTTATTACTTCCGTATTAGAAGCGTCCCCGTCCGCGTAGTCAATAGCTGTAAATGTCAAATTCCGGATTTTACTTTTTCACAGACCAGCTCTGGTTTTCACAACCCTCTAACAGGAGGCTTTTGAAAACGTTCTTTGAGAAAGAGGAAAGTGCTGAATATAATGCCAGTGCGTTCAGCTTTTTTCTTCTCAATGTTTCCCGTGTCTTTAGCCAAGTGATCTGCTATTAGACTACTCAAGTGTTAATGAGTTAATGACAAATGTGAACAAAATTATTATAATTGTTATAAACAACAAAATATCGAACTCCAAACTAGATTTATCATAATTTTGCATGTGATGGTTCGAATATTGCAGGGGTCTCACACTTGCAAGATTTGAGACAAGGAATGCATGCAAACTTATTGTTAAAATTACGCTTTTCTCCCGGTTTACAAGGGTTAAAGTTGTAAACATGTACAATAATATAGTGATAGGACTATAGACATTTGAACATTATACATGTATACTGACACGAAAAAGAAGTAGGCATTTGGTTGTAGGGAAATTGTACTTTGTATTGGACCTTTATTCCAACAAAATGATACTTTCAAAATTGACAAAAATCTATAATGGTTTGGTTATTGAGTTACGGCTTATCAATGAGAAGGCAAAAAATGGAAAGAGTAAGACCAGCGTCAAGAAAATCGGATTAGATTATAAAGCATTTCACCTTAATTTTAACACTTTAGACCAGATTTCGACGTCCCCAGAACTAGTAGAGAAGAAATTGTTTGAGAAAAAGAAGCAATTGCTGATATTTCCTTTTTCATGAATGATTTCTACGCTTCGACTTAATTATTTTACACTCTGAGAGCACATATTTGGTCGCTTGCAACTCCTTTCAAATTTGAATAATCTTCAATTTCGCCGTTTGAAAAAATGGTTAAGTTAATCAGACTAAGAACAAACTTTATCCTTAATCTTATTAAACCTTGTATAATGGTCTTATGATGTCCTGACGTACGAATAGAGGCGCCTAAATTTGACCCCAACCCTTTCTTAAAGTAAGATTTCACAATCGTTTTTCATAAATTTTATTTTTATTTTATTCGAAAGAGCAAATTTTCTAAGGAAAATTCTGAAAATTTCAAACCGAAGTTTTTAACCGTTTACGAGAAATATGTATTTTCGCGCTAAAATTAATCAAATTGTTGTGGACAACAGATTAGATTTATATGGTATTTGTCAATTCTGTCTCAACTTTAAAGGCCTATCTTTGGCTTATAAATATCATCTTCAAAACACCGATAGCATTTCTACGCATTAGAATAACTAATCTTTGCATCAAGACATACTTTGAAAAAACGAAATTATGTCCCTTTAAGTACTGTAACGATGTTATGAGACATTTTACAAATAAACAAGTGAAATGTATATGCTGAGATCCCTTTTCTTAAGGCGCGTTCCCATTGCTGACCAAATCAACTCGATCAAGCGATCGAGTACTGATCGAGCGTGGTTGGCAAAAATGATCGGGAATTAATCGACAAGAAATAAAAGAGAAGTCGTGTAAATATATTTGATCGAGTTTAATCGGGTTTGATCGGGAAATTAAGGCGATCGAGTTGATTTGGTCGGCAATGGGAATGCGGCTTTAATATCTAGTCTACGAAACCCGAGTCGATCTGATCGGCGTTAGAACACAGCGATCTTACTTGTATGCTGGTCCTAAATGAGTAAGGTCGATTTTGTATGGAACACGACCAACATCACTGACGGTAATCTGGGAATATTGTGAAAAGGGATGAGATATATCTACTTTCTCGTGCACAGGAAGATTTCTTACGATGAATACCGAATGAAGGTCTGTGTAGATTTAACCCTTTCCCAAACAACAAAATTTTGGACTGCTCAAATTTGAAAGCGACTGCAGACGTCAAAAAGGATGTTGATAAAGGCAGTATTTGTGTAAAATATAGCACGGAAAATATTGAGACAAAAGGAGAAACTGCTGGTTATCAGCAGTTTCTTCTTTTGTTTCAATGTTTTCCCAAGCCAGTTCTATTAGGGCCGTCAAAACCAGGTCTTGTTTGGGAGAGGGTTAAAACACTTTTTCACCAGACATGATATTTAGTTGACGGAGTCTAGGAAATAGAAAGAACACCACGTGAAAAAGAAAAAAAATCTTGCTGACTTTTTTTTACATTTATGAACACAATAATCACATGCATGTTCGATACTAAAGAGCACATTTTGACAAAAGGTATCTTAAACCTGGTCAATATGATATCTTTTTCCGAACAATGTCGCTTTTTAAGCTTGGTAAATATTGAAGAAAATTGAGAAAGTGGTGATTATCAGCATTTTCTCCATTTTTATCAGTATTGTCGATCTTATCAAAAAGAGTTTTCATTCTGACAGACGGATTAAATATGGCGTTTGCAACACCTTTGAATAAGGAAAGGTTCAATTTATGTCGGTTTAGAAAGGGTAAGATGCATCATAAAACATATAATCGTCACTTGTTCTCAAAAGCCTCGTAACTATAGCTTTGAACAAGTTGTAGTTACGAGGTTTTTGTTAAAAAACGACGTTACGTTCAAGTTCTGGCAGATTCCGTTTCATCCAAATAATGTTTCTCGTATAAAGGCTTGAACTTCAGAGATGACCGTCGTCCTTGTTTATGTTTCTCACCAACTGTCTGTGTGTTCTTTTTAGCCTTTTTAGTTGACGCTTTCACGTTTATCAAATGTTGATTAAAATGATTAATTCCTAATTCGTCTGTTTGGAAAAAGTCAACAGGCGTTGGACTCAATAAGGCATCAGATAACGCTTGTGCTTGTAAACTTTGTCTTCTGTCCTTTTGAAATTTACTGACGTCATTCTTCGCGTCATTTCCGGTAACACCATCAAAGTCATTCAGCGGAAGTGACATTTTACGCCTTATGGCGAAATATTCCTTTTCTAGATGTGT
Source organism: Fragum sueziense (assembly GCA_963680895.1). Lineage (NCBI taxonomy): Eukaryota > Metazoa > Mollusca > Bivalvia > Cardiida > Cardiidae > Fragum > Fragum sueziense. The sequence goes on along the minus strand of OY804595.1, from coordinate 19,329,578 downwards.
GTGGTATTTGTCGTCCAAATTTTGTAGTTTTTTCAATTTCACACGATGTTCGTTTTTATAACTCCCCTCACTTTCTGATCTCGGATTTATTATTTCCATGAGTAATCGTTCTTTATCCATTGTTCTCAACACGGCTATCAATTTTCGAAACCAATGCTATCGTCTATCAATATCTGATATCCGTTTGGCGCTAGGTCCTTTACTTCCTTGAACTATTTTCTGTCATTGAACTGAAATAAAATAGACAAATGCATTTTCAAAATGTGGTGACAGAAATAAGAAAAATGCACCAATTTCTATTCAAATGCATCTTGTCACCTTTCTTGAAACGCCTTGTGATGGCAGTACGTTTTAAGCCACAGTTGCGAGATTTTCAAAAAATAGCGAAGAAAAATTACTCAACTTTGTATTTGAATCTAATTTGCTATTTGATACGCATTTTTTGAGCAGAAAATTATAAGTTTTAAGCCGCATCGTGGCTTAAAATTATCGTTTGGGTTTTCGTACCTTAAAAGAGATCAATGATATTTTGAAATAATTCATTAAAACATGCATATCTCAAATAAACAATCGGTATTTAACTATTTCCTAAACTTTGGAGTGGCTCAAATGTTTTTGATAAGAAATAATTTTTGAACAATATTGGTCAAAAAGTATTTCGGCAAAATAGCACAATGCTGTTTATCAACATTTTTTTCTTTTTTAGCAAGTTTTCCAAGCATTCAAGCTGCATCTATAATATTTGAAAGGGGTGGGGGGGGGGGGTATCTTGACACATATCAAAATACACGGACACAAGTCTTACCATTTCCTATATGGTAATTGTTAACTTTTTTAATTTTAGATTATAAAATTGTTATTTACAGTCTTAGAGATATAATTATTGTTAGTTCTATAGGACAAAACATATTGAGGCTAAAGAGAAAATGCTGGTTTTTCAGTATCAGTTTTCTTTGGATTCAAAATTTACTAATCTTCTTCTTTGAGAGTTGTCAAAACCAAGTTTTTATTGAGGAAAGAGTAAAGATGTTTTACAGTAAAGTGTTTGATTTATTATAATTATAGTACTTTGACGCTTTACCAATCACAGCCTCGTTTTGAAGTCCCTAGAAGAAATTGCATTGATAATCAGCATTTCCAACTTTTCTCTCAATATTTTCTAGATGCAATAGGCTACCTTTTCTACTTTCAATATTGAATATTTGTCATCTTCATATCCTATGAAATTAAACCACTCTAATTATTTTGTAAGTTGTGAGAAAAGGTTAAACTACTTACGTATATGACAAGTAATTTTCCGATATTAACAATTGAAAAATGTATCTATATATCTACAGATAATTATTCACAGTGAATAATGATATATCATAATATTGCGAAATCAAAGTCCATCCGCACTGTTTGATAATTCCTGCCATGCGTCCACAACATGCTTCATTTCCATTTCGGTAAAAAAATAATTTATACGGCGGGTTTATCCAAAGTTCAATAATGAATAAATATTCTCCTTGATAAAGTATTAACCCTTTCCAAAACGGCAATAAATAGGATTATCCAATTTGACATTGCTGTCGACGACAAAGTGGATGTTGTTAATGATAGCATTTGTGTATAATACAACACAGAAACTATTTAAATGAAAGGAGAAAATGGTGGTGACCAGCATTTTCTTTTTTGTTTCAATGTTTCCCCAAGCCTTTTTTTCTACGGACGTCTAAACCATGTCTTGTTTGAGAAAAGGTTTTAAAGCTTCTATTAGTATACTGGACGAAACGTCGCGCAAATAAACTCAAACGGTACTTACAGAACAACGTTTTAAGTTAATCCCGCTTAGATAACGTTCCAAAGATCATTTATAAAGCGCGTGTCCCTTTAAGGTCAACTTGAGTTCGCGAAATAAACAAATATTTTCATTGAAGTTGTAGCAGCCTGAAATTGCGTAAACCAAACTGCTCCATGTAAGCAAAGTACTGAAAGTACTGTTAGAGAGCGTATTTGACACAACATAAATTTCAAACTGTGACAATATTGCATGCTTACATAATTGGAAGCATTCTGTGTGATCGTCATGCAAAACCATCATCGAATATAAGTGGAGTTGTGTCAGGCCCGTAGGAAGCAATTTCATATTGTTGAAGCCCATGTGTCTGAATTATTGCGGGAGGGGGGGGGGGGGGTAAATTGGATTTTCCCTAAATTTTCATTGTAAAATAAGGAGAGTTCAGCACTTTTGGCTATGCATTCAACCATGAATGGAGGAATGTATTAACTATTGACAACATAATTGAAGCCTCTTTTTCTGTGATGCAGCATAGTGTCACCATACAACAAAAAATTTCCGAACAACAATTTTTGAAGTGGTCCACTTCAAAAGCTGATGCAAATGACAAAATATTTTTAAAGTTTAGAATTGTGCATAATATTGTTCAGAAAATATTGAGGCAAAAGGAGAAAGTGCCTCAATGTTTTCAAAACTTTCTCTTGGAGACACGTTTGATTGGGAAAGGGAAATTCAAATCAACCCATTCATAAATGTATGAGAAGTTGAGTTGATAAGGAAATTTGCTCTAATGACCCTTTTATCCACGGCATAACATACTACGGCTTTACTACCTTATGGCTTTACTACACATTACCCAGATAGACACTCACTATGCACTAGAATATGTCTGTGGAATGTGATTCTATTTTTAGACTGTTTGCATTGTCCAAAATGTAGGTTACATGACTTGACTGAATGACCTGCATGACCCAATTGTAAATGACAAATTACTACACTGATCTTTTTTTCTATTTAATTAAGACTTGTTAACTTGAATTTTTTGCATAGATCATACAAGTCATATATTTTTATATAATGACATGTATGGTTGTAGACTATTCCAATTGTTGTTTAGATCTATTTTGTCTTCATTGGAAGGAACTATTTCTGTTGTTCGGTTTGCAAAATATTGGCTTGTGGCCTCTGGCTGCTAATAGAGAGACTACGCTCTCTAAAAATGAAATCTCGGTTGGAGGAAAGAGTAACAGACAAAAAGGGGCGTTGCGGTATCATACAACTTGTTTTCTTAGTTTCAGACTATCTTTTGTGTACTTATTGGAACCGTCTTGTCAAGACAATTTCCATAAGTACCCACAACAATGAGTGTGATGAAGATATACAGTCGACACTCGTTGTGTCGAAGTCGGAGGGCCGTCAAAATACCTCGACATATCCAGAGTTCGACTTATCCGATTTTGTTCGGCTTCGATAAAGTTGATATGTGACCGTTTGTGAAATTAATCATTTACGATTTTTATTGAAATATAGTAGGAAAAGGAAAGAAATTGCTCATTTCGAGCAATTTCTATCCTTTTTCCTACTATCTTTCAGAGGCTATATTCAGTTCGAAAGTATTTTGTTTAAAAAAAGTTATGTCCATTGATGAGGACGGGAACATATTTGAACTTCGACTTCAGCGAAAATTTGACTTATCCGATGTCGACATAACGAGTGTCGATTGTACTACATTTCAGTGTGTCATACCTGCTTTCATCTCTTACTCTGATATAAGTTAAGATCGTTCACTTTAATAAAGTGTTTAGGCGCGGTCTGGCGTTGAGGGTTCATTTCGAGTATAAGCGTTACAAATAAACATTTGAATTGAAAGACCAGTGTATGGTGACTGCGAAAGGCCTTCATTTTATTGGCAATAATTTTATGGATAAACCTAGACTGCATTGGGGAAGAATAAAACGAAGATTAACAATATTTTCATGACCTGTTCTCGAAGTTTTCGAAAGACATTTTGAATTAACCAATAAGTCGATATGGCTTATCAAAATATCAATATGAAATATATTGGCACACAACTACAGAAATCTTGATCGAATTGTGAGTGTAAATGCTAAGTAGATAGTTTATACAATATGTAGGTAGGTTTTATCACTGTGTTTGTCCCGTTCTTCGTCACTGTTTTTTATATAAACTCATTAAAGTCTATAAACCCTATTGAATGCGGTGGTAAAGATGTTGATGTACGAAATCGCACGGTATTAAGGTAGAATACCCGTAATGTTGCCATTTTGAGGTTCATAAAACATAGGCTTTTTCGGAGCGGCGTCGTTACGTATCCGAAACCTATTCGGGCGCGGTCGTTAACATTCGGTGGTAGAAAGTTCCATCGCCGAATGGTTTCGATCGCGCCCGAATAATTCCGACGTCGTGCGAAAAATATTTATCACTGTGCTTCATTTATAAATGAATATTTTAAGTCTTACTCACAGCAAGCAATAAAAGTGGAAAAGTGTCGCTCGTACGTCATGTTAACGACGTCATAGCAACATAATTAGAAAAAGATACCATCACGTAGACGTGAAATTGAAAACACATCAACTCAAGGTTTACTTTTATACCGCTTTCGGTGGAATTCTCGTTAAATGAAAGCCATGACTTCCACCTGGATGATTAAAACGGTGTCAATTCATATAAGGATATGAAAAGACGTTACATATAGCGTCAGTGGCAATATTCGACATGCTCAAGTATATGACATAAGTAACTTACATTTTGCGGTTTGAAATATGATTCTGTATATCATTCGAACTTCATTTGGCGTGTATAACACACCATACATCAAAAAGCTTATAGACTTTCATTTAATCGATTTTTCTCCTAGCTCCTGTTTGGTTTTTGGGCTTCCGCAAACATTGGTACTTAAAAACCAGTCAAATAAATGTTCCCGATTTTCTATAGCATGTGTGTTCAATAAATTGCATTCTTTATCTATGGTAAATATGCTTTAACACTTTCCCAAACAAGACATGGCTTGTGCGTCCCTAATCAAAGCAACTTTGAAAAGCAAGGCAAGAAGAGAAGAAAATGCTGATTATGCACCCTTTTCCCAACATATAGTATCTTTAATTTTGTTATCTGTATATCATTTGAGTTTTAGACCATCGTAAAAATTTGTCTGGTGAAAAAGGATTAAACCCTTCATACATTTTGCATACAACAAAGCTTTGGAATAATTATTTTTTCATCGAAACATTTTCTTGACGTCTGGAAGAAAGCGGATGTTGGAATTCTTTAGTTATAAGGGGAAATCACTTCTTCGAAAACCTCGTAACTGCCGCTTAAAAGAAGTTGCATTTACGAGGCTTTTTGGAGAACGACCAAGAAATTATGATTCGCAGAAATTTATTCTCTAGTTGAAAGTAAAAACGCATTTCATAGGGCTCGTCTTCAATGCCACCTTTAGCTCATTTCTATTTGGATCCGTTCAGGATTTTAATGTATTGGCAAGAGATAAATTGAATAAAACAGAATATATTTAATGTCACCAGTTTGCATATTATAATACTTTTAAAAAATATGTTATTGTTGTTTCGTTCAAGCCAGGGAAGAAAATGAATAATTAACCCTTTCCAAAACTGTAATACATGTATTTAGACAGGCCTTATTTCAAGGCTTCTTTAACCCTTTCCCAAACAAGACCTGGTTTGACGGCTCAAATAGAATGGGCCCGGGAAAACATTAAGGCAAAAGAAGAAAATGCTGATATTCAGCATCTTCTATTTTCGCCTCAATATTTTCTGAGCTATAATATACACGAATTCTGAAAGAATTCACACCAGTTTTGTCCTTTGTATTAGCTTTTGAATAGGAACACCCTAACTATTTTGCCGTTTTGGAAAGGGTTCAACAACAAGAATGTATATTGATAAAAAATACAATATTGTAAATTCCACACAGAAAAACAAAGCCAATAGAGAAAACGCTTATTTTGTCTAAATGTTTTTCGATAATGGACATAACGGACCATATATAAAATACCAGTATGTCAGTATCAAAAACCAAGCGATCTATTGGGTTATTGAAGGAATATGAATTTGAAATTGAATCAATTTTGAATGAAACGAATCCATCAAATATCATCGATCGACGTCAAAACATGAATTCAGTATTACTGTTCATTTTCCCAAAAAGATGTTTTCCTATTGTATGTTTATTTTCGAAATATGATACAATATATCTAATAGCCCTGTCCCACCTAACCAAATTTTACACCGAATGCATACCGAACTTAATTCGGCATATTCGTTAAAGGTTTGTCCCACAAACGGTTTATGTTCGGTATGTTTACGGTGCTTTTCGGGGCCTTTCGTCGACATTCCGCGGTGTTCGCAGACGCCTAAAAAAATTGAGCATGCACAACATTTTTCAACGAATGCAGCGAATCAAAATTTCGGATTGAGTTCGGTAATCGTTCGCAGAGGGATCGGTAGGCGCGCGTCTGACATTCATTACTTTCGTTTTGGTGTCGGTAATAATTCGCTGACGAATTCCTGTTCGGTATGTTCGTCATGATCTCACCGAAGGACTAGCGTTTGCACACCGATGCAGGTGCGTTTATTTACCGATCTGACCGAAAAGATAAACGAGCCGCTAACGAAACACACCGATCTTCACGATGGCATTCTGAATATGACGTTATATTCCTTACTCAAACGGTAGGGGTTCGTTGATGTTTCGGAGCGAATTGGGGGATATTTCGGAGAAACAGCGTTGGCTCTTCGACACATTCGCTTCAAGTCCGTTACGTGTTCGGTGTATGGTCGGTACACAATCGTTGAAAACCAAAGTTCACCGAATAAAATGGCAACGAACACTGCGAATTGCACTTGACATTCGGTGCGAATTCGGTACGAATATTCGGTTAGGTGGGACAGGCCTATAAGGTGGGAAGGCCTATAAAGGACCCGTTTTTGGTCTAATTTGTTATCGTTTTTTGTATCCCATATTTTCGGTTTACGCGATTCTCATATCCCCTTATCGCGTGACGACTCACATGTTTGTTTTCCGGCCAGGTATTTAAGTATGTTTGTTACTTTCTTTTATCAAGCCACTTGAAATGCTTTTATTTGTACATACATGTGTTTTCCATTTCCCTTTTCCACAAAAGGATTGAACGTTTTCCATGGACCACATTTAAGCTATGACTCAGGAACAAAAGACTTTGAATGAATTAGAGCACGACATATATATGTACTAGAGGAAAGAAGAAACGCAATGTTTTTTTTATTTCTCTTATTTTTTATGTTATAGAGTCAGAGTTGTTACGGAATATTACAGGGAACTGTATCTTGATATCGATTGTTTACGTTAGAACCCGTCTTCCCTGTGAGATAACGTCGAAATAAACGTTTACACGTTTCTCACGTGCAAACCTTTAAATATCCAAACTTTTAATAAAACTCTTTTGATTTGTGTAGATGCACGTCGACTCGACAAAAGGCGATGATTTTCGTTTGGATTTAATGCCTCATATCATTTTGCGACTGATGCAAAGACGTCGTCCGGTAGCAAATGTGATGTTAACGAATGGAACATCTCAACCAGCAATTGCTGCTGACTTTTGTGTACATCGGTTGACAAATTATTGCTTGAGATAACGTCTTAGAACAAACGGAACAACCGACGGTCGCCAGAAAAGCGGTCGTCAATGTCTAGAACGTTATGACGTCAGGACCATAACGTTGCCTTATTTTAACTACGTAAATTAATTCTCTTATCGAGTTAAACTGTTTATGCTATTCATGGACAGTACAGCAATCAAATTTCAGCCAAGAATCGTTAACGTCAAATTGAACGCATATTTATGGCACGTACAACCTGTGACCTTGACGAAATTTTTACGCTAAAAATTCAAATGATGAAGTTTTGCTACGCATTAAAAAAGTACATCGAATGAGGGTTATTTTGAGAAAGACGCGAACAAAATGTATGACCAAATTTGATTGTTGTTGGTTGCGTTTCTTTTTTCCTTCAGGTATAGTTCTAGATCAGCCTGCGTATACACGCACTATATGATCAAGAACCATGTTGTTCTCTATAGCTTCTTCACGACCTGTATCAACAGTAAGAGACCCCGGTCAGACTACACTTTTGAACACCCTGGTCTTGAAACATTGCTGGCGCAAATGCTATATACAGGACCTTTCTATATACGGGCTAATTCATCTTTATATTTATGAGCCGGGATCTGGAAAACTATACCAATATGGCTTTTGAGACCAAATTTGTTCCAGATCAAGCGGCAAAAATATTGACTGTTTTATATGGAAACCGCAACATACGACAAAATACGAGGGACGTTCAATTAAAAGTGGTACTAATGGTCCACCATACCTCATGGTTCTATAGAAATAGTGGCGCTTGTAATTATTGGACGGGAAGGTTACTGTCTATACTTGGTCAAAATCTGAGGCAAATTCGTTCTCCCTATCAAAAGTTATTGAACTTTTAAGTTGGTTCAGTCATATACAATGGCTATTTCGCTGTGCGCAAAATGGAAAACGAACTGAAGTAGGATGTACGGGTCTACATTAAAGGTCGCATAGGCTTTGACATATCTGCATCACGTGTATATATTGTGCCGATTTTCGTTTTTGCCTATTTTCGAAATTAGGCAAATCCGTGCAGAACTCATTTGCCTAATTTCGAAACTCAGCGAAATAGCTTATTTATAATTATTTTATGGTATATCGGGCCATTTTCTGTGCAGAACTCATCTTCAAAATGTCCTTTTTAGGAAGGTATCATAGTTAGCACTTTCAAAGTCATTTTAAGCAGTTTATATCCAAATAAAAGTTCGGTACCGAACAGCTAGAGTTCCGTACCGAACAGAAAAAAACGGAACTTTCACTTCCGTTTGCGCGGAAGTTGATTCGTACCCTGAGCATTTTGCACCTTATCTTTTATCAGAGACATAGATAAACAGTTGTATGTCTCTGCTTTTATCAATTCATTTACACATTCAGCAATACATCGGATTTATAGATAGTATTGCCATAAAAATCACATCTACACTCGATTCCATTTATTTTTTTAAAAAGTTGCAGTTCCATATTATTTCGGAGCCTGAATTAGATCCATTGCTTTGGGCTTTCTAGCCACCGAAATTAAAATGTTTTCTCTAAGTTAGATATCAGCATTACAGAAATTGTTCTTTTAAAGCAAACAAGATTTATTATGAAGCTTTTCATCTGCTAAATATATCGATGGCTCAGCGCGAAACAGTTGTAACTGCCTATAAACATATAGGCAGTTACAACTGTTTCGCACTAAGCCATCAATATGTTATCTACCATAGATCTGCATACTTATGTTAATTAATTTGATATGTTCTAATTTCGTTTAGACTTTGAAGATTACTAACTCAAAATAGTGAGCTGATTGTAAAACCATTTAAACAGGGGAATCCCTTTCTGTGAAAAATACCACATTCAGCTTTTTCCCTGCATTTTTCCCTGCTCAATAAGCTGTAGAGGCAAAACTGTATCTTTAAGGCCTGTCAAAACAGCCGAACAAGCCGATCTTCCCAACCATGCTAGCCAGAACAAGTGACGGAACCAGCCGAACTAGCCGATGCTTTCCACCATGCTGGCCACCGACCCAGCCGAATAAAATGATCCTCCCACGTGCTGGCCAGAACTAACGACCAAACCAGCCGAACAAACCGATCCTTCCCACCGTGCTGGCCAGAACAAGCAACCGACCCAGACGAACAAGCTGATCCTTTCCACCATGCAGGCCAGAACAAGCGAACGACCCAGCCGAACAAACCGATCCTGGCCAGAACAAGCAACTGACCCAGAGGAACAAACCGATCCTTCCCACCGTGCTGGCCAGAACTAGTGACCGGCCCAGCTGAACAAACCGATTCTTCCCACCGTGCTGGCCAGAACTTGTGACCGACCCAGAGGAACAAACCGATCTTTCCCACCGTGCTGGCCAGAACTAGCGAACGACCAAGCCAAACATGCCGATCCTTCCCACCGTGCTGGCCAGAACTAGCAACCAACCCAGCCGAACAAACCGATCATTCCCACCGTGCTGGCCAGAACTAGCAACAGACCCAGCCGAACAAGCCAATCCTTCCCACCGTGCTGGCCAGAACAAGCAACCGACCCAGCCGAACAAGCCGATCCTTTCCACCATGCTGGCCAGAACTAGCAACCGACTCGGCCGAAGAAGCCGATCCTTTCCACCATGCTGGCAAGAACTAGCAACCGACTCAGCCGAAGAAGCCGATCCTTCCCACCGTGCTGGCCAGAACTAGTGTCCGACCCAGCCAAACAAACCGATCCTTTCCACCGTGCTGGCCAGAACTAGCGACCGACCCAGAGGAACAAACAGATCCTTCCCACGGTGCTGGCCAGAACTAGCAACCAACTCAGCCGAACAAGCCGATCCTTCCCACCGTGCTGGCCAGAACTAGCGACCGACCCAGAGGAACAAACCGATTCTTCCTACCATGCTGGCCAGTACTAGCGACTGACCCAGCCGAACATACCGATCCTTCCCGCCGTGGTGGCCAGAACTAGCGACTGACCCAGCCGATTCTTCCCACCATGCCGGCCAGAACAAGCGACCAACCTAGACAAACTAATTGATCCCCTGAAACCAGAAATGCCTAATCCTAGTGTAAATGACCAAAAAGGCCCAGTTCAAAAAGGCCCACTTTTTAAATTGATAAAAAATACCCCAAAAGTGTATATCACATTTGAAATTAAATATGATTTATGAGAGACTAATGATTGGTAAATTGTTGATTTAATGCCCGGCTAAAATGTATTGGAACAATAATGATAATAAAATCAGAGCGAGAAATGGATCTTATACTATTATAATCATTTTAATAAGTATGCATGATTCCGCTTACAGTACGACCTCGCAACGTCATAATGACATCATTAATTTTATCCTGTGGCCTAATTCTATCGGAAAATTCAGATTAAATGTTGCCGTATTTCTTTCTCGCATGTGGATAAATATCTATACACCGTGTGACAGGTTTCGTTTATCCTTGAATGGCACTGTACTTTCGTTTTAAAATAGACTGGATTTTGATATCGACTGGGACCCGCAAACAGTTTTTTACATTCTGGTGTACACGTTTACAATGCAGCGGCGTATCCAATGGGTAGGGAAGTTTTCGAGGTTCAAAGGAAACCCATCTCAGCGGCGAATCCAGACTTTGTAAGGGGGTTCGAAATTACAAATAGGTGGCTCGTTCACTTATTATTACAAAATTCTGACTGGATTTTTAAATGAAATTGAAATAATTAGGATTCAGAGGAGGTACGTTTGACTCCCACATCCCCCTCTGGATCTGCCACTGTCTTCACAGCCTGATTAATTCATTTCAATGCAGAAATTCAGTCAAAATTGTGTAATACTTGGAAAAACGAACCCCTCTATTTGTAAATTCGAACCCTATCACAGAAATCCTGGATCCGCGGCAGCAACGAGTACGTAGGAAGTATAAAAAATCAAAGTAAATCGTAAAATGATCATTTTGTCGTTGTTCGATTCATTACTGATAAATCGGTGAGGAAAAAAACGAGAATAAATCGACAGAAATATTTCTGCATGACAGTTTCGCAGTAAACCGTAAATAATATCAACATTTCGGGCGTTGTATGATTCAATTATCAATAAATCGTCGAAAAAGATCGACAGAAATAGTTCTGCATGACACACGGAACTTACTGAATCATAATTTCGAAAAAGGATGGCCAATTTCGAAATTGGGCAAAGTTCCGTGTCCAATTTCGAAATTGGGCATGCCCAATTTCGAAATTAGGCAAGAATCTTAAAATCGGCACAACATATATAATGAACTATATCAGATTCATGGACATTCGAACTTTGAACATACGTCAGTTTTTAGGAAGTTAATAAAAATAGAAATTGGTAAAACTGCCCCGAACGATGCCCCCCTCTCAGGCAACCCGGGTAGAGCTAGTACCAATGCAAATTTTGCTGTAGATTCAGGCATGACCAAACAAGACACATGGTTCAATGTGCAAGATGTAGCAGGTAAAGTTGGTTTTTCATCGGGGACATGTTATACTATTTTGACGAAAGGGTTGAAACACAGACAAGTTTATGCCCATTGGGTCCCCTACCTGCTGCCTTATGGACAGAGAGCCACCCGTGTAAGGGTGGCAAAATATATTTTGAAATAATGCAACAAATGCAACAAATGTGGGCTTTCTGAACTTTAGACATATGATTGAACAATATTCTACTATTATGAGCACAAATGGCGTGTCATTAGCAAGAAATGGTTGCAAAAAGATCAGGCAAGGTCCGCAATAGCCAAAAAATTAAAAGCGCGGCAAAAGTTTTGTACGCGGTAATTTTCAAATGTAACGGGTATATTTTTCAAATCATTGTTTCAAACAGTACCGCTATCGCCGGTCATTCATACAAGAAATGTATGTCTGCGAAAGTAAAGAAACATCATGAAAAGAGCAGGTCTAGGACCGACTAAAGAGGCATGTGCCAAATCCATGACAACGGAGCTGTCCACAGGTGTCATCTTGTCCAAGACTTCCTGGAAAAGACACATGCTGCACAGCGTCTTCATCCACCATTATAGTCTGGCTTAAGCCCGTGTAGCTTATTTGTGTTCCCCATGATGACAAAAAAAGCTTCTCGTCGTCGGTATAGGCCTTCATGTTCCATATACAGTGCAATTTACCAGTGGCTGCGGGGTGTTCCAAAAGAGGCCCATTTTTTGGCATATAAGTAATGGATCTCAAAATTTCAGAAGTGTGTGGCTGTCAAATATGATTACTTCGAAGGATTGAAGAAACTTAAAATTAAATTGCGACATAAGTATGGCTTATAGAACCTCAGTTCCAAAATTAATTGAACGCCCCTCGTTTCGACCAAGACCTGTTTGGTAAAAGGTAGACCACCTCTAATAATATTTACGCGACATCGGTATTATTCGTGCGACATTCGCTACGTATCCGATCCTATTCGGACGGAATTATCCGGGCGACAATCACTATCCTAACCCATTCAGACGACGTCGTAAACATTCGGCGGTGGAATATTCCTCCGCCGAATGTTTACGCAGACCCTGGAATAATTCCTATGTCCGACTCTCATTAGGGGTGAACTACCTTATGAGACCGTAGACTAATTTCTGTCGGCCCCGGTATCATGAATGAAGAACTGTGCCGAGAAACATGACTTGCAATCGAGAGGTACAAAAAGACCAGGAATTTTCTCGATGTGGATGTTTTTTTAACCATACCTGATAACAATATAATTGATGATGAAACAAAAGTTTGTTTGGTCGCAAATAAGTTTTTATCATGTGTTTTTTATTGTAAAGATCTTTTGCAGTCAGCAAAGTCCCGGCGTTTCCCGCCTTCTCTGCTTCGAACGTTTTTTTTTTAAATCGGTCTTATACCTATTAAAGAAGATGTGACAAAAGTTGGTTGTCTTTCAGGAGTGAATTAACGCATATGCTATATATAAACCGCATGTATAAGAAATGAGCATTCACATTATATGAACACCTTTTGAAGCCCTGCAGGAAAAAGGCTGTGAAAAACATTGGCGTAAATGAAGACATTGCTTGCGACAAGCAATTTCTTCATTTTCCACAGTGTTTTCTACACGATAAGACAAAGAAATGTAAAATTTTTATTGACTTGAAGCTGCTCTCTGCAACATCCTTTAATTTCAACGAGTTTAACGTTTTACCGTCCGGTAATGAGTCAAAATGCGGTGCTTGCATTGGTGTGAAAACTACAAGAAACACATTTAGTTAACACTTTTCCAAACGGCTGATATTTAGGATGGACCCGATTGAAAGCTATGGCAGAAGACAAAATGGGTGATGATGAAGACGGGATCGTGAAAAATATCACACAGAAAGTATCGAGGTAAAAGGAGAAAATGCTAGTTACCAGCATTTATTCTTTTGCTTAAATTAATGTTTTCCTATTTTTTTTATTCGGGGAATCAAACCCGGTATTGCTCGGCAAAGTATACTCGTCAGAAAATTGTTGACTCCTGAATGAAACTTCGTGTTAGATAACCCCAATTCAATCAAAATCCAAGTACATTAGCAGTTGCTTCCCTTTTTGTAGTCAAAAGATAGCTCGGCACAACTCTTTCCTATACTAATCCCTTGCTTTGATTATTTCACAAACGACAAAAAACGACCGCTGACAGCCATCTATGGTAAATATACATAAAATATATTGTAAAATAAGACTACAAGGGAAAACCTTGGTGTCAGAATTTTCTCCAATTGCCTCAATATTTTTGCCAATAACATTTTTGCCTATAAGAAACGTAAAGATGGACCTTTGTATGTGAGAGGGTTGAATTATACCCATACCTGTTAAATTGAATAGACTCCTTTCATTTATCGTTTTAGTCCGTACCCGCAGAACACTTCCGGTAATCCGATTCTTCTCTGATAAAAATCGCTCGTTGATATTTGGATTTCGCTATTTACAACAGAGCGCTGTCCCATTCAAAAACAAAAGAAAAGTCCGACACAGCGACATTACTTGTGTCGGAATTTTCTTTTGTTTTTGAATGGGACAGCGCGAATTTTCATCAGAGAAGACTCAAATTAACTTCCGGTGGCAAACAATGGGTTTACGGGAAATTGACATTGAATACATGAGAATCGTTACTAAAATAATAACAACTCGACATTATCAAAACGAGGCTCACAAAAATGCAGAGAAAACAATGACGACGCACGTGCATTCAATATACAGCGATAAAGCGCACGTGCATTCATACAGCTATATAGCGAAGTTTTCAGTGGAACAAAAACTACGAAATTGAATGAATTCGTTAATAGCCGGTAAGATGGTTATTTTATTGGATTTACAGTCAACCGTTCCCCGTTTAAAAATTTCGCCTTTTGCATCTAAGGAAGACTTCCGGTTGTTGTTGTGTGAGTGTGGGGGGAGGGGGGGGGGTATGGTGTCTTAGTGGAAAATTGTCTATTGCTTTGATAATGATGGGGTGGCATGATACCATATAGTAATCATTTCATTTTTGAGCAAAATATTTTCATATTAACCATTATTGTTCATCACTTTTATGGATTTAGATGCATCATATATGATCAAGGATCTGCGAGGAAAACTACCTTAAACCACGCGAAATCCGGATAGCTCAGTGGATAATCTATCTATCCAGGGGTCGTGTGTTCAATCCCCGGCTGGGCCAATATCCTTTTTTGATACTCGAATTTGTCACAACCCCACCGATCGATGTAATTAATCTGGTGAGATAGCAGCTGGGGTCTCGGATAGGATATTGGGGTAGTACTAGAGACAAAAAAGACTGGAATTCATGGCTAGGTGTACTGCTGTACTGTCTGACAACAACAACTGAGATAGGTGTTAAACCCTCTTAAGGTAAAATACCCGTAATGTAGCCATTTTGAAATTCATCAAAAATCGGATTCCTTCGAACGCTGGCGTTACGTATCCGAATTTATTCGGGCGCAGTCGTAAACATTCGGTGGTGGAAAGGTCGCCCGAATAGTTCCGACGTCACGCGAATCTTATTAGGGGTGTACTACCTTAATCAAGCTTTTATCACAGGAACCTCTGTACAAACCGCAAAAAGAGATATCCTATGGTAATGGGTTAATGACACACAAAGCAATGCTTCTCTTGTTTTCTCTCATTTATTGAACTCTTTCCCAAACTAGACTTGGTTTCGACGACTCTAATAGAAAAGGGAAAAACACTGAGACAAAAGAAGGAAATGTTGATAATTAGCATTTTCTCTTTTTGCCTCACCATCTTTCTATGGTGTATTGTGTGATAATCCAATAACTCGTTTGGGAGAGGATTAATTACTTTCCACAATTTCTGTTTATCATATCACAGCTTTTCAAGAAAAACCTCATAACTGCATATTGGTAAGGAAGACCTCCCCCATCGCGTGAGGGACCACATCTATCAATCGTTGTATGATATATAATAAAATAATTATTATAATATTATCTGGGCAATCGATGCAGCGTTACCGACATTCATTCTTTGTCTCTTTTATCGATGCGTTGCTTTGAAAATCTCGTAACTGCAGCTTTATGGAAGGTGCAGCTATGAAGTTTTTGAAGAAAACCGGCGGCGTATTCTTTGTTTTTCCTTTGTTTGTATACTGTGATACCTTTCCTTTACCTTTTCAATCATGCCTCATCTCATGTACATACATGCACTGCATGTTTTTGCTTTACTTTCACTCACTTTGTCCTATTTCGGCTAATAGTCTACTAGCTAGTTCTGGTACCTAACTTTTCTCCAATACAAGACGTGGTTAATATATCTTATCCGATAAAACACTAAGAAAATAGAAATTTAGTGACCAGTAGGTTCTCCTTTGCCTCAACATTTTCTGTTCTACATTGTATATTGTTTTGCAAATGTTTCGTTATCAACACTCATTTTGTCGTCTGAAGCAGCTTTCACATTCAGCTAGTCTAGAATTGTGTCGTTTGCGAAAGGGTTTACAGCAAATTTTTAAAGTGATCCACTTCAAAAACTGTCACAAAAGACAAATTGGATGTCATTTAAGATATGATTTGTGTAAAATATGACACAGAAAATATTGAGACAAGAGGAGAAACTGCTGGTTATCAGCAGTTTCTTCTTTCGTTTCAATGTTTTCCCAAGCCTTTTCTATTGGGGACGTCAAAACCAGGTCTTGTTTGGGATAGGGTAAAGGACCTAATAAAAATTCAGGTTCCGGTCGGAAGGTGAATAGTTCGTCGAATGAACTGGTGTGTGAATAGAGTCTATAGGCCTACCGATCTGTTACAAAATACCCTATTAATAGTCGAAAACCAAGGTATCAGATGTTTCTAGGCAATAACCTAAGTGTTTAACATGTGCTGCATAAACTATTCATAACATCCAACAAATTCCAAACATTTTACTTCTATTCTACTAATTCTACTACTGATCTTCATATTCAAATATTCAAATAGACCATGTATTACTTAAAGGGCGACGGTAACAGATGGTCTAATTGCAAAAAATGAAATTTTTTGAAAAAATATGCAAAACTTTTGTGTTGACCACCTCGGGATGGTTAATAATATGCGATTCAGACAGAGAATGAGCCGAAATTACAAGACAGATAGCTGAATTTAGGGAGAATCCAAACCTAAATTCAACCCCTTCTCAGATGGGGTTAGAATTATTTTTAAATTGTTGTGCATGTGCATACAGCACGGACCATGATTCAAACGAGATTCATACTTGAATTTCAATATGACGTCATCATGTATGTTGTGACGTCATTTAAGAAAGTCGCATGTCCTACTGTTTTGACCTACTTTCGACATCGCTTCATGAATTTGGTATCAAATTGCGAAAAAAATGAGTCGTTGCTTCAATAGTTTGTCGTAATCATTTAATCAGGTCATATAAAGCTTAAAAAGTGTACATTTCGTTTGTATTTGACAATTTTTGGGTCCAAATCTCACGGGTGGGCATCAGGGGAGCTCCCTCGAAAATGTGTTAACGTAAATTTGTTCCCACGCCACATCCGAGAATGTCGAGGTAGTGGAAATCCTTGTATTTTGACAAACGGACAAAGGAGAGCTCTCGCTTTTATTTGTTTTTTTCTTTCAAAGAGCACATTACTTAAACATTTGGCGATGTAGTGCAATGCTACCATGTTTTAGCAATGCATGAAGACCGAAAACCCCATTAAAAAGTGGAAAATACGAGCAGGACGACATTAATTCCAGGACTGGTGGATTGCATTTTCGCCCTGTGTTGACATATCGGCAGGCATCTCGAGGCAGATATTGTACTTTATTTTCAGTTTCTGACCACTATCACAAGTTTTGATGCAACGCGTAGTCATATTGACTACAATGAAGCAAAAAGTAAGATGTTCTGGTCTCCTGAACAGATTACCTGTCCAAAAACTCATTCGTGTTGTTACCAGACCATCGAGGGAGCGGTAATTTATCGAGATAGTTCCCACACGTCCCAAACATCTAGCCTTCTGATATATTGATGTGTTGATACACCTTAATGATTCTGGACAGCGACCTAATGGCTAGTTTGCGAAAATCAGTTCCGCTAGTCACAGAACTGTGATGCACGTGCAATATCTAATTATAGCAGATTTTTTGAGAACTTATGAAACAATGAGCAGGAACTGCCGCAATCACAACATAAATCCCAACCTGAAACCCATTCATAAAGAACAGAGACAACTATTAATCTTAATTCCCAGAATACCGGAAGTGCCTATCTTGAATTCAGTTCGTAAATAGCCTACAAACCCACCTAGCAACAATACAGCTGATAAATTTCTATTTTCTGCAGGTACATTTGGGTTTGGCGGAATCAGTACTATAACTTGATTTTAAGGTGTATGTCTCTGGCTGGGGGTAAGCAGTACTGCGTTTTGTTTTAATGTAGATGTTCCTGAAAAATTGAGTAAGTTAAATTGTGGATTTTTATGCTTTTCGGTCATTTTATGTGTCCAAACACGTTCATTTAAGTTCTGGTGACTGAGTGACAAACTCTTGGGAAAAAGGATGCTAACGCGGCTTACAATATGTTCTCTTTGTATTGATACTTTAATGTAATATGTTGTTTCCCACTTGGGTTTCAGGTTGGGTTTCAGGTTGGGAGTTTATGTTGTGATTGCGGCAGTTCCTGCTCATTGTTTCATAAGTTCTCAAAAAATCTGCTATGATTAGATGTTGCGCGTGCATAACAGTTCTGTGACTAGCGGAACTTATTTTCGCCAACTAGCCATTAGGCCGCTGTCCAGAATCATTAAGGTGTATCAACACATCAATATATCAGACGGTTATATGTTTGGGACGTGTGGGAACTATCTCGATAAATTACCGCTACCTCGATGGTCTGGGAACAACACGAATGAGTTTTTGGACAGGTAATCTGTTCAGGAGACCAGAACGTCTTATTTTTTTGCGTCATTGTAGTCAATTTGACTACGTGCTGCATCAAAACATGTGCAAATGGTCAGTAACTGAAAATAAAGTACAATATCTGCCTCGAGATGCCTGTCGATCTGTCAACACAGGGCGGAAATGCAATCCACCAGTCCTTGAATCAATGTCTTCCTGCTCGTATTTTCCACTATTTAATGGGGTTTTCGGTCTTCATGCATTGCTAAATCATGGTAGCATTGCACTGCATCGCCAGATTTCTAAGTAATGCGCTCTTTGAAAGAAAAAGCAAATAAAAGGGAGAGCTCACCTTTGTCCGTTTGTCAAAATACGAGGATTTCCACTACCTCGACATTCCCGGATGTGGCGTGGGACAAAATTTACGTTAACACATTTTCGAGGTAGCTCCCCTGGTGCCCACCCGTGAATCTGGGAAATAGTAGCTTTAAGAGCCGGACCATCATGATTAATGCAGCTCACTAATATAGTTCTACGTATTTAACCCTTTCCCAAACAAGACCTGCATTTCACGTGCCTATACGCACATGCTCAGGAAAGCATTGAAACAAAAGAGAAATACATTATGCTGATAACCAAAATTTTCTCATCTTGTCTCAATATTGTCCTTGCAATTTTGTTCACAAATCCCTTTTTAAAGACATAAAATTTGCAACAGCTTTCAGCAGCAGCATTCACTACTTCACAGTATTGTCGTTATAAGAAGGATTTTACGTGTATCGAAGAAGCTGAAAGAAAACAATAAAGATCAAGATCGGCCTTTGTTTATACCTAAATGAAGACTGATCTTTATCCGTGATATCTATGTTAATCTCGAATGCTTTGGGGGTAATTTTGCCATATTAGCCTTTTCACAAAATTCGGAGTTGTCCAACTTGAAAGTTGATGCTGACGACTAATTTGACGTTGAAAAGGATAATTTGTGCATAATTATTATGGTGTAGAAAATATTGAGGTTAAAGGAGAAATTGCTGATTATAAGCAATTTTTTTCTTTTGCCTCGATGTTCTCCCAAGCATATTCTATTTGGGACGTCAAAACCAGGTCTTGTTTGGGAAAGCGTTGAGACTGATTTGTAGATTGAGATCGGAAAGACATCCTGGGTGAAACAAGTAAATAGATAAAGATTTTCACAGTAGTGAAATGAACGTTCACTTAATCACACAGGCATGTCGCTGAGGAATATATTCACCAACAAGGCCGGACTATTTTTTGTGGTAAATTTTGTGATAATTGGCAGTTGTTTGTGTTACGATCTTACCATTGTTCACAATAATGACGTGCACGCGCATTTCGAAGAAATTGATAAATATTCCGGAGAGTGTTCGGAAACAGAGGCGCAAGAAGGGAAATGTTTTGGTGGGGAAGCGAGAAGGGTGACTATTATTAAAGGTTAGTGAAGTTTTATTATAGTAATTAACACTTTCTTTAACGAGACTTTGTTCGGAAGTGCATAGGAAAAAGTTTGAAAAAACATCAATAGAAAAGAAGAAATTGCTGATGACCAAATTCTTATTACCTCTAAAAAATTTCATGATTGTTACTAATACAATCCTGTTTTCATTTATATGTTTATTGTCGTTCACAGTAGCTAACCGTCCAAAATGTACTCCCTTGGGATAGGGTGAATATGCGATAACACGGTTTACTCTTTCCCAAACAAATTCGAGTATGAGAAATATCGTGCGGGGAAAGAAGACTATTATATTGATTACCAGCTTTCACATTTTGGGATGTATTGAAAAAACGAAAATGATTATTACCAGTTTATTCTTCTTATGTCCGCAGTTTTTCAACTCTGTAACATATTCCCTTCATAATGACAATCTGATTTTCATTTTTCTTTGCAACGTCTTTTTGAGTCTCACTCTGGGTCTGTTGAAAGTTGTGTTGTGTGGGAAAGAGCAAGTCCTTTCCCGAACAAGACCTGGTTTTGTTATTATCACTGGAAAAGGTTTGGGAAACATTGATACAAAAGAAGAAAATGCTGATAACCTGCATTTTCTCCTTTTATTACAATATTTCCTGTTCTATATTGTAAACAAATCATTTTTATCAACATCAATTATTTGCCATGCAACTGCTTTCATATTGGGACAGTCGAAATTTCTGCCGCTAAGGAAAGGGTTAGATTATGATACATCGTAAACAAATGGTATTTTAGGCATATCATTGTAATCCTATGTTATCTAATGTCAGCGTTGTCATTTTAACGTTGTAAACTTCCCGGGTCGATCATACCAGTTGAACCCAACTTGGCAACCTACGCCTCCCGATTACCACGCAGTGAATCTTTGTGTCTCTTCAAAATAAAATGGCTTCGGAAAACATCGTGGAAAATGAAGAAATTGCTTGTCACAAGCAATTTTTGCTTGTCACAAGCAATTTCTTTTTCCACACTTTTTTCTTTCTGAGAAAGCCCAAGAAATGTAGAACTTCATTCTCTTGGATGGACGTCTGCAATTTCTTTGAATTTGGACCAGTCTAAAATCTGTTGTCTGATCATGGGCCCTCTCCCAAAATGGCCAAAAAAACTAGTATGGGTTAACCCTTTCCCAAACCACAAAATTTTAGGCAGGTCCAATTCAAAAGCTGTTGCGGACGACAAAATGGATGTTAATAAAGATTGAAAGTGTGTGATATAGCTAAGACAATATTGAGGTAAAAGGAGAAACTGCTGGTTTTCAGCAGTTTCTTCTTTTGCCTCAATAATTTCCCAAGCCTTATTTATTAGGGACGTCAAAACCAGGTCTTGTTTGGGAAAGGGTTAAAAGTTTATCGGACAACGGAAGGCAGTTTGATTATTTGGTATGAGTCCCTTTAAAGGTCGCTTAACCATTTCTCAAACGATAAAAATTAAGGCGCGTCTAAGTCGAAAGCTGCTGTAGACGACAAAATAGATGCCGATTGAGAAAGTAAATGTTGAAAAATAAGAACAGAAAATGTTAAAAAAAAAAGAAAATGCTCATAGATAGTATTTTCTTCTTTTGTCTCAATGTTATCAAAATCCTTCACTATTACAGGTGTCAAAACCAGGTCTTACTTGGGAATGGGTTAATGAAAACTCGAGTGCTATATAGTTAAAAAGGAATGTAATTATAATGACCCTGCTATTCTAGATATCTAAGATAACAACCTGACCATGGTTTAATTACAATAGGCTATATTTTAGACCAATTTTTCTGTGTAGAAAACATTGTGGGGAACGAACGAATTGCTTGTTGCAAGTAATTCCTTCACTTACTACTATCTTTTCCGTAACATTTATCTTGCAGGGCCTCAAATGGCGACATAATGTTGTTCAAAATGGGATAACAATTATTTCAGATTATTTTAACCTGTTGCTCCTTTTTCGTTTGGGTATAAAAAGATTGATTTTGTCGCATCAAAAGACTGCAGACACATTACATGCAATAAAAATTTGATCTAGAATTATGATAATCAATCAGGCAACTTGCAAGGAGTACCATTTTCGTCAAGGGGAGTAAGATATAGGTCCCCGGACGCTTGACATTTGTATTGGTGACTTGAATCTTGCCAAGATTCGGCTGATCAGAATTGCTTTCAATAAACCATGATTCGAACTTTGATTTTTTAGATAACTATATATCAATGTTGAATATAAACATTCCCAGAAGAAAATATTATGCTTTGATGTCAGCTTTTGTTTCAAATGACCGAAGGGACGTGTCCATATCTCTTATTCTTGACGCTGATGACTGAATAACCGACACTTTATTAAAATTTACTCTTTCAAACTGCTTTTCTTTTTTGAACATCTGTTTAACCCATTACCACACTTAACTCTTTTTAACTCCTCAAAAGGAAAGGATTTAGAAAACATTGTGGAAAATGAAGAAATTGCTTGTGACAAGCAATTTCTTCATTTTCCACAATGTTTTCTACCCAAAAATTTCAAAAGATTTTATTTCATTCACTTGAAATTGTCGTCTGCAACATCTTTGAATTTGGAACAACCCAAAATATTGTCGTTTGGTAATGGGTTAAGAAAAAAATAAGAAACACCGACGAATATGATGAACGGATTTTGTTCCAAAAGCATTGCTTAACCTCAATGGTTAGGCTGTGTAAACCCATTATATCCAACCGACTCATCATATTGGATGTACATGTTATAATATAAATCAAAGTACTGAAAGTACTGTTGGAAAGCAAATTTGCTGGTTATGTCTAAAGGCCTTTCTAGTTGTTAGCAACATGAATTACACGGAGTTGGATAAAAGTAATTAATTGAATTTGATTCTTTAGAAAGTTACAAAATACAAATTATGAAAGGATAATGTCTGTTCCATATCAGCAAAATATACTGAACAAAAGAGAAAACTTTACGCTGCAAGATTTCTTGTTTCTGAAAAAGTATCGAACTAAAAGCCTGATTTTATTTTTACAATATTTCCATGGCATTCGGCAATCGTTTTGTCGAAGTTTCATTGCCTTGTCTCCTTTAATGTCAGAGTTACGGCCCTTAATGCATTTACAGCTAATTTCATCTGATGCCACATACGCGCGATAAACGATTCATTATTTTTACGGAATTGGTCATATCCGGGTTGCCAAAAACCCAAAAAACATCTCTCTTATCACTTGTAGCAAGCTCTAAAATAAAGGTCTAATCTGTCAATTTTGTGAATTACCCCCCTTTGACATAAACAAATAGGGAATTTAAAATGTTTGAATTAAAATTGCACACATGAAAAACGGATCCTTGTCACACTTAAAGGGTCCGTTTTTTCATCCCCATAATTAAGATCAACAAAACGTTTAGTGTTTGGCACAACCAAGTCAATGAACGATGCGAAGCACATTCATTTGATTTCTTTACTTGTTGAATTTAGAAGAAATATGACAAGCAATGTATGTGTAAAGTTTTAACTTTTGTTCTGTATACTATGGTAGGTTCTATAAAGTTTCTATGGAAAACGACTATAAGGCATTCTAGCACTCTATATGTTCTCCTATACCCAATGTCATGTTCTGAAGTAGGTTTTCTTGTATAATAGACTAGTGCGACAGGTCACGGTTCATAAATCTATTTGATGTATGACGTGAACTTTTGCAAAATTCGGTACAATGGACAAGTTTCCACTAAGACCCCCCCCCCCCCCCCCACACACACACACACAACAGCCTCCGAAAGTCGTCCTTACAGGCAAAAGGCGAAATTTTTAAACTGGGAACGGTTGACTGTAAATCAAATAAAATAACCGGCTATCCGGCTATCAACGAATTCATTCAATTTCATAGTTTTTGTTCCTCTTAAAACTTCTCTTTATCACTGTATATAGAATGCACTTGCGCTTAATCGCTGTATATTGAATGCACGTGCGTCGTCATCGATTTCTCCGCATTTTTTGGGAGCCTCGTTTTGAAAATGTCGATTTGTTACTATTTTTAGTAACAATTCACATGTATACAATGTTAATTTCCCATAAACCCATTGTTTGCCTCCGGAAGTTAATCAGAGTCTTCTCTGATGAAAATTCGCTCTTCGATTTTTGGATGTCGCTATTTACATCAGAGCGCTATCCAATTCAAAAACAAAAGAAAATTCCGACACAAGTTATGTCGCTGTGTCGGAATTTTCTTTTGTGTTTGACTGGGACAGCGTTCCGTTTTAAATAGCGACATCCAAGTATCATCGAGCGAATTTTCATCAGAGAAGTCTCGGATTACCGGAAGTGTTCTGCGGGTACGGACTAAAAGATAAATGAAAGGAGTCTATACCCTAATTAGAATGCATTTGATATCTGAAAACTACATGTCTTACTTGCTAAAACATGTGTTCCGTAACTACTTTATCCCTTTCCCAAATAAGACCGGGTTTGACAGCCCGTAAAGAAAATGTTCGGGGGAATATTGGGATGAAAGAAGAAACTGTGATAATCAGAATTTTCTACTTTAACCTCGACATTGTCTTTGGTATTATCTACAAATAGTTCTAATTTTATCTAGGTATATACCAATTTTGTCGTCCGCTACGGCTTTTTTTTATTTTGACCAATCTGAAATGTTTCTATTTGGGAAATGGTTAACATACCAACAATGTAAATTGATTTGATTCTATGTATGCCTATTCATCTAGATCTATATCTATAGATTAAAAAGTTAACAACGTTTTTTAAACCAAGTGGTGAAAGGATTGCTAGTCTGATTTCTATGCATTTTGAGCATATCATCACATATTCTGGTTTCCCAGATTTCTACTTTCGCTTTGAAATGCTTAGCTACACGCGAATACTAGCAATGCCTATTAGACAAGATGTCTATGTCATTAACCTTAAAATACCCACTTAGTTGATCAATCAATTATTGTGAACGCGATTAAATGCATGGCTTATCGAAAATCATTGTTTAGTCATCAAAACGTGTAAGAATTTGGGCATAGAAAGATTCTAAAAATAGACGTGTCCTAGTTCCTATTTTTAGCGCTTGAAGTGGGTCGCATATTTCATAGTTCAGTAAACTTGACTGACCCATTTTCAACGAAAGATATTGGACTGGCTATTGAACCGTAATGAAAGCAAATTACTACGTGATCGTTTCTCCTCTTTTAACACATGTTTAATTGAATGTTTTATCATCGGTCACACAATTGAATATCTTATGTAGAACTATAGAATTCAGTATTGAATATTCGAAAGGTTGTTCTTGTTATTGATCTTTGCTTTTGATAGAACTATTTATAGTGAGGAGGACCGGGAGATGTTGTGTGGTATGCAGAGAATGTAAAAGTGCAGAGAATCACGACTGCAATGAAAAGCAAATTTTGCAAATTTGCTTTCCAAAAAAATAAATGTAATCTATTTGTGTTTTCAGATTATCGTAATAACGTGGCGAACACCCTCGTACTTGACGCCGGTGACAGATTTACCGGTACATTATGGTTCACACAATATAGGGGTGCTGCCGCAGCTACATTCGTCAACAGAGAAAACTATGATGCGGTCGTGAGTATGAATATTAGGCTATTGGGCATACAATATGTCATGTCACGTAGGTTTTATAGAAATGAGACAGGATCTGGAAAAGCGGCCCTTTTAAAGCATTTCAGACCTCATTGTTCCCGCCTGTGGTTAAATGCGGTATAATTAATTCTTTCCGAAACAGCAAAAATTCATACCAGCCTAATTAAAAAATTGCAGTCCTCATTGTTCCCGCCTGTGGTTAAATGCGGTTTAATTAATTCTTTTCGAAACAGCAAAAATTCATACCAGCCTAATTAAAAAATTGCAGCAGACGACAAAATTGAAGTTGACAAATATTAAATTTGTGTACAATATAGTACAGAAAATATTGAGGTAAAATGCCTTATTATCATCATTTTTCTCCTTTTCATTAATGTTTTCCAAAGCCTTATCTAAGATTCCGTAAATCGCTAAATATTAGCTTATCTAAGGCATCTAGTGAAACAAAATGTATTTCTTTCTTGATGACTGTCTCAGAGTAAACAAAGCTTCTCAATTTCAAAACTGATCTTAGGGGGGGTCTGATATCATATGGTTAGTTGCATGAAACGAGTTTGAATAAATACCGAGGAAGACAGAACAAAACACTTATTGAAAGTACATAGCCGCAATATCAGAAAAGAAAGCACAATGCCTCATTCACACGCACACACACTCTCTCTCGATGATACACACATCGACATAATATACGTTAGACACACATACTCACTTATTTTCGGGGTATTTTTTTCTAAAGAATAACTGTGCATACTTAAAATATGGACCTTATCTTTTATGTGTGCAAAAGTTCAGCTTCGTCTGACCTGTATTGGCTTAGATTACGACGGACATCACATCATTTCGTAGATACTATCACACCGATGAATACATGTATATTCGACATAGTTTTACACCGTTGCATGATTATCGAATTATGTTGGTTACTGCATGAATCTTGTATTCTGCCATATAAAGTCGATAAACGGTGTGACAACATGCTAAAAGCCTTTTTTTTTTTTAAATCATTAGGGATTTAGGCATGGGAATACTAATGTCCCTTTAAGCTTTTTAAATATTGTATTAACTACGGCATCCTGTCTATAGATGTTTTTGTCACTGTAACCTTAATGCATTTCAGTGTCTGGGTAACCACGAATTCGACCTGAAAGTTCCCGGACTGGTCCCATATCTAGACAATCTAACTGTTCCGATAATTGACGCAAACATTGACGTCACAAATGAGCCGAGGTTACAAGGAAAGTTCAACAAGACGATTGTATTGACGAGGGGAGAGGAGCGGATCGGAATCGTTGGATATATAACGAAGCAGACGGCTTTCATATCTTCCCCAGGTATTAACCCATTACCACACATTGACTCTTTTTGACTCCCCAAAAGATTAAGGCTTTGGAATACATTGTGGAAAATGAAGAAATTGCTTGTGACAAGCAATTTCTTCATTTCCCACAATGTTTTCCATCCAAAAAACCTACATATTAAAAATTTCATTTGCTTGAAATTGTCGTCTGCAGGATCTTTCAATTTGGACCGCCCTAAAATTTTGTTGTTTGGGAATGGGTTAAAAGATCAATCGAAATATTTACAGACTTCAGAGGTCTTTCAGACGACTTCAAAACAAATCGTCGCTTTTCTTCAGAAACCTCGTAACTGTTGTTTGTTTTAAGGTAGTCTGTTCTAAAGGGATTCAATCGACGTCGTTAACATTCGTTACGTTTCTAAACATATTCTGGTGACGTCGTAAACATTCGGCGGTGAAACGTTTCTAGACAAAAGTATTTCGTGGGTGTTATTATGAAATCTCGCAACTTCGGCTTGATTCAAACCGTAGTTACGAGATTTTATAACCACGCCGACGGTTTATCAAAACATAACTTAAACCCAGTCTATGTTTGGCACAAAATTCATTGCTATTGGACATTCGAATATTCTCGGATCTTATCGTTACTCAAGATCCCCTCGAACGGATTACAGTTGCCGGCATGAGCCGATCCTGCCCATATCTCTCCGCAAGCATAACAACGGTAGTCAGGTCAATAACAACGGAAGCAGACCAAACAACCATTTAAATATACGCCAGAAAAATATTTGAAACAAACAGCGTTCTAAAGTCGACTGTATCCTCATTAATGTGACAAAATTTTACCAGATAAAATAATTGATGTGATTTACTGATTATTGACAGTATATTTCACTTGAATTATAACGTTAGCTAAAGGATTGATTTGTTTTGATGACGTCATTTACGCGCGTCTACTTTCACGTTCAATATGGCGGTCACAGTATTACGCTCGAGATCATGTTGCAACCACGTTCCAACGCGGCAAAAGGTTGCAAACAGTCTCGTTGGTCGCGATTGTGCTATTGGATTAACTGTATCTTTACGTTGCAGGTCCGAACGTCACGTTTCTTGACGAGGTGGAGACGGTACGTAGGGAGGTGGCCAAACTTAAACAAGAAGGCGTCAAGATAATTATAGGTCTCAGTCACGCCGGTTACGTCATGGACCAGAAAGTTGCTGCTCAGGTTGACGGAATTGACGTCATTGTCGGCGGCCACTCTCACACGTTCTTATACACTGGTAACTACACTTTATTTTCCTCTTATTTCAATAACAAAAATTGGAACTGTTACAGTCTTTCTCAGGGGCTATAATTTATAATCTAATTTACGTGAATAATTTCCTTGATTATGGTTAGATTTTACGTGTGTGAATGTTTTACCTAGGACATAATCAATGGTGGTGAACTCGGCCAAAGCGTGTGACGTTTTTTCGCAATCATAGTATTCCGTCGATAAAGCCGTAGTTATGAGATTTTATAACAACACAGACGGTTTGTCAATACATATCGGTTATAAAGGATTCAAAATCTTTTACTATTGAGGGACTAGACCTATAACGGAAAATAGGGGTGGCAGGACGTATTATGTGACCATTTATAGTAACAACTTATACACATTGATACCTGTCCATCCTTAAATAAACCAAAGTATTTGTATCGATTCTCGTTTAATTTTGAACGTATAACAACCCGGTCTATTTTTAGAGCAAATTCATTGTTATTAGAAAAACTATCCAATCAGATCTTTGAACTCACATTTAAACGCAAAATATCTGTACCTTGTTGTAGCGAATCACGTCCTTCGCTTTGGCCGAGTTCACCACCAATGATAATGAGTACAAGCACTATATACATACGGTTTGCAAAGGCCCGTCACGTAAATTGTGACCATCAGGAGAGTGCGAAATATATCGACCCTAATCAGCACGCACAGACTGACTAGGACCGAAAGCTTACGCTCTAAGATATTTTTTGTATCTGGAATGATCAGTATTTTCTCCGTTTGTTTCAATCTTTTCCATGCTGTATTGTAAAAGTATGTGACGCGTCACGCTAAAAGTTACCTTATAGCAATTGTGAAAAATATCGATCCTAGCCTGTCTGCGCAGTCCGCGCAGCCAGACTAGGGCCGACACTTTTCATTTTTATGTATTTTTTTGAATCTTGAATGTTTTCCCTATCCTACTATATGTCCATTTGTCACATTTGATAACCGGTAAACCTGTGCCGAGTCTGACAAGTTTGTATAAATTTGGATCTTTGGAATTCTGATAAGGTCCCTTTCAGCGTGACGGGTCACATATATCTTTGTAAGCATCTATTTTCACAACAGGATTTTGTCGGCTGTAGCAAGTTTCAAATCGGATTGCCCTAAATTAGAACATGTGTTCCGTAGTCCTCCTTCCGCGTGACGCGTCGCATGATTATGAGAAGTAATTTGTTGGCAGAACTATTTTTGTTTGAGCATCAAGTCTATGTTTAGTGATTGATGTCAAAGAGAAAGCCTTACAGATCTAACGTTACATGTCGTCGCTTTTCAACGAAAACCTCGTAACTGTAGCTTGTTTTAAGCTGCAGTTACGAGGTTTTTGAAAAAAAGCAGCGATGTATTGCTTGGAATGATGTTTATGTTCGTCTCGTCGAGACATTTAAAATTAGTACCCGCAATATAGGGGTTGGAAACGAAATAACAAAGTTGGAATTCTTTACCCCCTCTTACCCGTGGCTCTAGTTAAACCTTTCCCAAACAAGATCAGGTTTTGACGTCCCTAACAGAAATTGCTTTGGAAAATATTGTGACAAAAGAAGAAACTGCTGATAACCAGCAGTTTCTCCTTTTGTCTCAATATTTTCGGTTCTATCTTCTACAGAAATTCTATTTTTAACAACATTCCTTTCGTTATCTGCATCAGATTTCAAATTGGTCCACCCTAAAATTTTGCCATTTGGGAAAGGATAAAGACGATTATAAAGATCTTATTCCCGCTAGGTCCACAGCCATCAACCGAAGAGATAGAAGGCCCATATCCTACAGTAGTTACACAGGCTAGCGGACGTAAAGTTCTGGTCGTGCAAGCATATGCATGGGGGAAATACATGGGCGTACTAAACGTAACGTTCGATGATAACGGAGAAGTGAAAAGTTGGGCAGGTGATCCGGTATTGCTGGATAACTCAATAAAACAAGGTATTACAATGCATGTCATTTGACACAATTCCAGACACTATAATTTTCGAAAGGTCCATTATAAGATGTTGCAAGCGATTCTTTCAAGGAATTGAAATTTTCATTTTTTTGTCTTTTTGTGATGATGAAATTGCTTGTCACGAGTAATTTCCTCATTTTCAACATGTTTCCCAAAATATTTAACTTATTCGGGCGTCAAAAAAGAACAATTATTTGGGAAAGGGTTAAGCATATCCGATCGGAAAGGATCATACTGTCCCCACTTGTTTCTATGTTTGTGAACTCCTTGTGTCACCCGTGTAATCCCAATATCTTATCCCATGTGATTCCATATCATTTCCAAAATTTATATTCTTCTCGGCAAGGCGGGGAATGCAAGTCCGGACATGCGCTTGGATTTGAAATTCGTCAGTAGGCTATATCATTATATCTCACGATAAAAGACCTGGCAGAGCAGCCCATGCTAAACGAATGGAATGTTCTGCCAGGTCAATTCTCATCCGCTATACTATGCTCAAATCAGCTTGCCGTGCCATCTGAATAGAAATCGAATTCATGATTAGGCCTATATTGTCCTAAATATAACTCGCTTTATACCTATGTAGATTAAGTTTTATCATTGTGTTTGTCAGACTCTACGTTACTGTTTAGCTGATAAAATTGATCCCTTTTAAATGGGTGCACGGGTTGAAACTTTACATTTCTATCCACGTGCAATGCTATAATGGTAAGAAAAGAGTATCATTTTCACACTGGTGGTGAACTCGGCCAAAGCGAGGGACGTTTTTCGCTACAACAAGGTATAGATATTTTGCGTTTAAGTGTGAGTTTAAAGATTTTTAACTCTAATTGCAATGAATTTGGTCTAAAAATAGACCGGGTTACCCGTTATGTATTGACAAACCGTTGGTGATGTTATAAAATATTATAACTACGGCTTTATCTAAGCCGTAGTTACGAGATTTTATAACAACACCGACGGAATACATTGTCCGCGAAAAAACGTCCCTCGCTTTGGCCGAGTTCATCACCAGTGTTTATGCTAACATGTATACAGAAGATCTATCCAACATTTAAATTTCCAATTAACAATACGCAATAACGTTAGTTCTTTTTTCGTAACCTTACTTAAGGTATTCCTACCCAAATGAGATTCACGCGACGGCGGATTGTTTGTTGCAAAGTTAGTCGTTAACATTCGCTACGTTTCCAAACATATTCGTGTGACGTCGTAAACATTCGGTGATGGAACATTCCACCGCCGAGTATTTACGACGTATCCCGAATAATTCCGACTCCTCGAGATTCTCATCAGAGGTTGGTTACCTAAAGATAGAACGAACTTTATTTCGTCATAGATCCGGCTACACTACAAATAATCGAGGAAATGAAGAAGCCGTTAGAGAAAATTAAACAACAGAAAGTTGGTCGTACTGCCGTGTATTTGGAGGGCGATCCCATACAGTGTCGACTTAGGGAGTGTAACTCAGGTACAGTATATAGCTATTGATGTTAGAAATGTCATAAGTACGGCTTAACCCTTTCCCCAACGTAAAAAAATCAGGGTGACCCACTTCAAAAAACTGCCACAAATGACAAAATTGATGTTATTAAAGATAGAATTTGTGTAAATATGGCACAGAAAATATTGAGGCAAAAGGAGAAACTGCTGGTTATCAGCAGTTTCTTCTTTTGTTTCTATGTTTTCCCAAGCCTATCTTCGTAGGGACGTCAAAACCAGGTTTTGTTTGGGATAGGGTTTTAGAAGTTTAGAAATTTTAGTTAAGGTTCTAGAACTGCACTGGCAATTTTTGGTACACACACTTCTAGCGTATGGATCTCTTTGAAAGTTGAAAATGTTGTAGACATTGATAAACGAAAATATTTTACCATCTTACTTTTTTTAAATTTGTAAATCCAAGGTGAGATAACTGGCTCTAAAGTTTACATTGCAGTCAATGAGAAAATAACTTTTTGTCAATATTTTCAAAATTAGGCAAATTTTAACTTTTTTTTAGAATGGTAGAAAGTTGCCAAGTATTATTTTTATCCTGTCACTAGCTAAATATTCTGCCCGATAACAGGGGGTATGATAAACTTAGCTTTATCATACCCCCTAATCACGTGACATGCTTTATTATGCTACATGATCACGTGATCTGCCGAAACTACTTTTAATTTTATCCGGAGGTTGGGCAGGGTCGATCTCGAAATCCCCGTTTTTATGACAAAACTTACACAAAATGTTCGCAAAGTCTCCTGTTTTGAATAACAAAAATCATCCCAATCAAATAATTCTGCGTATTTAATCAATATTCTTGCACCGAACTTACAAAAATGCTAAGTTTAAATTTACTCGTAATCCGAGGCAAGTGGTCTACAGAAAACGAGAAATAAAAAGCACAAAAGAAACTTTTCCATTCCCTTGTCTAAACAATGGACTAAATGCCCCACTAACAGAATCCGCCCCTGGAATATTGACCTAAATCTTAGAAATCGATGACGTAGATTAAAGTTTGGGTGACGTAATACACACCCGTTGTTGTCTGGGAATCGAAGCGATGTTTGTTTACAATAGGACAGTGCAGGAAAAAACAAGGAATGGTTTGGATTTACATGAGGTTTGTTATCGTATTTCAAAACATCCGTAGTACCTGTTTTTACACGTCAGGCTATTGTTATTTTGAAATAATGTCTTCATTACCACGCACAACACAAGCTTGCTTCGTTGGAG
Source organism: Fragum sueziense (assembly GCA_963680895.1). Lineage (NCBI taxonomy): Eukaryota > Metazoa > Mollusca > Bivalvia > Cardiida > Cardiidae > Fragum > Fragum sueziense. The sequence goes on along the minus strand of OY804595.1, from coordinate 19,296,543 downwards.
ACTGTCTAAAAATGGACGACATTGGAGAAAGTGCAAAACACGTTAGATTGTACAGCTAAATCCAGGACTGAGGAAATTAAAGTTGGGACGAATAGTGAACTGAGTCATTTGTGGTAGGTGCTTCATGTTCTTGTTACAGTTTGACCTTTTCGAGTTTTAATTTAAACGTTGAATCTGTTTTTGTTAAAAGCGATACGGATCCTTCCAATCCCAATCCACACACAAAGAAACGGTCAGGTCAAGACACAGTCGTCGACTCGCGTCACTTTCTAGTTCTTTGCTATTTGAATTACACTGCATGGTTATTATAGCCTATTTGAAAATTGAAATATAACTTGCTTGTTTTTACCTCGGTGAAATTATAAAATGCTGATGGGAAAGGAAAATTTCCACACGGATTACTTTCTGACGCTCATCAAACGTGTGCGCATTCAAACATTTTGAAAGGGTGACATCGCTTTAAAAAAATAATAATTCATTGATTTCAATGGATTATGAATATGTTTCTGTAATTCTAAATCGTTTTAAGGTTGTAACAGGATAAATAGAATAGATGTTTCATGTCTTGGATGGGTCAAGTTTATTTGGCTCGGCTGAGGAATTTATCATGTTCGCCTTCGGCTCACAAGATAAATTCCTCCGCTCGCCAAATAAACTTGACCCATCCAAGACATGAACCATCTATTCTCTATCACTCGATAACATACACTGAAATAGTTCATTTACCATACAAATTTTGTGAAAACTGATTTTTTCTGAGTCAAGGGCAGATAATTCATTCACTAAAAGTTATATTATAAGAGGAGATAATGCATTATTTTCAGGTAAGATTTTTTTTCTAATTATTTACCATTCATTTCATAACATATCAATTTGAGTTTTTCCATACATATAAATGATACGTGATATCAAACACTACCAGGCATATTTTAGTGCAGCTAAATCATTATAAAATGACATCCATTACAGTTCCGGAACCTTAAGATAATTATGACGTAACGAACAATAAAGACCAAACGACGGATAGATGGTCGTGCAGCCTTCATACAGTGTTGGCTTAGGGGATGTAACTCACATAGAGTATACCGACGGTGCCGTTCGAAAATGCGTTAATTACGGCAAAGACCATTTTTAATGAGAGAAATAGATGATCATCAAAAATGTCGACATGCCGTGATATAAATAACATGACTAAATACAGAGTAAGCAACACAATGCGCATCTTCGCAAGCCAAGGGCTCTACCTAAACTTTGTTCGTTTCGTAAAGAACAAAGTGGAGGTAGAACCCGTGGCTTGCGAAGATGCAGAATGCGATGTCATTGGCTTGTTTGGTTGCACGAAACAAACCGGTGAGTACAGTCGACACTCGTTGTGTCGAAGTCGGAGGGGCCGTCAAAATACCTCGACATATCCGGAGTTCGACACATCCGATTTTTTTCGGCTTCAAGGTATTTGATATTTGACCGTTTTTGAAACTTATCAAGTACGAATTTTATTGAAATATAGTAGGAAAAGGAAAGAAATTGCTCGTGTCGAGCAATTTCTATCCTTTTTCTACTATATTTTAATGGCTATATTCAGTTCGAAATTATTTCGTTTTGAAAAAAAAAAAATAAATAAAAATAAAAAAAATATATGTCAATAGATGAGGACGGGACCAGATTTGAACTTCGACTTAAGCGGAAATTCTACTTATCCGATGTCGACATAACGAGTGTCGACTGTAGGTATGAAATAGCTTAGACGTGAATAATTGCAAAGACTATGTCGTCTCTTTAGGGAATAAAGCTGAAGTCGTGATGGTATGTTATCACATTGATAAACGAGAATCTAAGGACACACGGAGAATAGCATCCATTTATACGTCTATTGTCGAGGGAAAATTGATAATATGATTTAAGTAATTACATTATAATGCAAGTAGGTCGATTAAGCCCCTACACAACGCTGCTCTTTACAAGCACCTCGTAACTACAGCTTTAAATAAGCTGTGGATGCGAAGCTTTTGTTAAAAAGCGACGATAATTTGCGTTACGTTTACAGACGCCGATGAACGCGATGTCAGGATATCACTTTGACAAATGAGAATCCAACGACACTTGGGGGCTAGAATCCATAGTTAGATGTGATAGGCGAGGTTGAATTCCAAACCCTGATGTAACGCACCCACTGGTAGTGAACTCGGCCAAAGCGGGGACGTTTTTTCGCGATCAATGCATTCCGTCGGTGCTGTTATAAAATATCGTAACTACGGCTTTATCGAAGCCGTAGTTACGAGCTTTTATAACAACACCGACAGTTTGTAAAAAAAAACCCGGTAAACCTGGTCTGTTTTTAAAACAAGTTCATTGTAATTGGGAAAACAATCTATTAACTCACATTTAAACGCAAAAGTATCTATACCTTGTTGTAGCGAAAATTGTTTTAGTTCACCACCAGTGGCACCACTAAACATCACATTTGTTTTATATCTACAGGGAATATGTTAACAGACGCTATGGTAGATTATCACATTGACAAACGAGAATCTGAGGACAACTGGGGACTAGCTTCTATAGCTCTTCTGTCTGGCGGAGGAATTAGGGCTTCTACAGAAATAGGTAGTATTAGTCTTTTTCAAAATTACTTAAATAGATTTATTCTTATACTAGAGGAAAGAAGAAACGCAACAACTATTTTTTGTTATTTCTCTTACTTCTTTTATGATATCGAGTCAAAGTTGTAACTGATTATTACAGGGTACTGTATCTTGATATTGATTTTTGTTTTTCCGTTAGAACCTGTCTTACAAGTGAGATAACGTCAAAATAGACATTTACACGTTTCTCACGTGCAAACCTTTAAATATCTAAACTTTAAATAAAACTCTTTTAATTTGTGTAGATGCACGTCGACTCGACAAAAGGCAAAGATTTTCGTGTGAATTTAATCCCTCATATCACTTTGCGACATATTCAAAGACGTCGTCCGGCAGCAATTGCGATGTTTACGAATGGAACATCTCAATCCGCAGTTGCTGCTGACTTTGGTGTACATCGGTTGATAAAATATTGCTTAAGATAACTTCTTAGAACCAACGGATCAACTGAAGGTCCCCTGCAAAGCGGTCATCTACGTCTAACGTCACGACGTCATGCCCATAACGTTCGCTTGTTTTACCTACGGAAACAAATTCTCTTATTGATAAAAACTGTTGATGATATTCATGGACAGTACAGCAATCATATTTCAGTCAAGAATCGTTAACGTCAAACTGGATTGCGTGCAAGAACGCATATAACGTTGACGCCAAACCGCTGTCATTTAAACGCATATTGATGACACGCACAACCTGTGACCTGGATGAAAATTTGGCACTAGAAAGTCACATGATGAAGTTCTACTCTTCATTGAAAAAAGTATTCGAATAAGGGTGATTTTGAGAAAAACAAAAAACGAAACGGATGATCAAATTTATTTTTTGTTGCGTTTCTTTTTTCCTTTAGTATATTTCTGTTAGCATAAGGAAAGTAAATCAATACATAATTGTTTTACAAACCCTAATGGTCGATTGCATAACGAATTTTAAATAAACATCGAGGTTAAGAAATGATTAAATAATTATTTTAAGGTATTTCATTCATCCATCATTAGATACCAAACACTTCGTACAACTTCGGGTGTCATCCGTTGCAAAGGAAATCGACGATGATATAGACGTCGCGCACGGTATTTCGTCACTTTTCAAAAAACGCTACCCTCCGCGATTCATAACTGAATTTTGTAGGAATTGTTTTCGTTCTCTTAACTTTGTTATATATCATAATAAGCGTAAAGCCGTGATTTTTTTCAATGTTACACTCATTTCAAGTTCTTATTTTGTATAAATTTGATAGAATGCATTTTTGTTAGTAAATTCGGCGAAAAATCGCGTGTAACATGTAACATAAATGTTCAAGAGCGACGGCTATTTATAAACAATTTTGCGATAAAGTAACGTCAAACATATGGAAAAATATATTTTGTGACTGTGGAAATGCTGTAGAATGTTTTGCCGAACGGAAATAAAATTTCTACGTAGATAACTCAAATTAGTCCAGTTTGTTTACCAAAGATCGCAGTGTAACAATTAAAATTACGTCGCAGAAAAAATGTTAATTTTGTTGAATATTTTGTTAATTAATGACTCAAATGCAACCAAACTTGATATAAAAAATACCATTTTTCTCTTTTTCTATAATATATGGAAGACAATCAGTTAGCATAATAAACGAAACAATTATTATATAAAATGCGTGTGGACAGAAATTGTTTCTTGTATTGAAAAGTCTACTTTTTTACACTTTGAACTTTAAAAAATACAAGATCTTTTATTCATACAAACATTTAATTCCAATGTGGAAATACCGTTTTTTTCTTGTTGATCATGTCAAAATTTCGACGCAAAATAACGAAAGGTATAAGAAATATTCAATTTTTTTCTTGTGGACAAAAAAATTATAAACGTAAACTTTTTATTTGACGTAATCTTTAAATTATCTCATTGGCGCATTTTTAAGACGAAAAAAGAAGGAATTAAAGTGGCGGAATAGCTATAGAAATACAAAAGATGGAAGCAGTTGAGTATTTCTTAAAACGTGGTCCCGTCTTTATAAATCAGATTAGATCATGTAGAGAGTAACCATTAAAAGCACAACACAACCATCTACGCAAAAACTTAAAGTTACGCAATTGACGTTCGCTAGTTTGACGTTACATTTTAGTACCGCAATACCGTGCGCGACGTCTTACCATCGTCAATTTTCGGACGTCTTCCGTTACAACAGAAATTGACGAGGCTACTCTCGTCAATTTTTGTTGCCACGGATGGTGCCTTAAGTAGCACAACGTATTTAATGATGGGTGAAATACCTTAATAACAATGTTAATAAATATTTGTGTTATGCATACTGCGTTTAATATTTTCGGAAGTGTTTAGTTTATGAGATGTATATAGATGCTTGGCTATTGTTATTGTCGAGAAACCTTTCCCAAACAACTAAACTTAAAACAGTTTAGCAGGAATTTCAGACATGAGAAATAGACAAGATCTTCATAAAAAGATGACAAGTAATAGGTAAAAGTATAATAGTAACTATTTTCTTCTATACCTCACAGGGAATCTACAGAGTTTCTATAGTGGTTAATAGCATGACTCAGAATTTCAGAAAATCATCGGATTTTTGTTAATACTTAACCAATTAAAATTCAGTTTATAGTAGAGAATGTGACAAAAGCTAGGAATTAGCTGGACGTGGTGAACTTTTGAAAAATCAACTGATAAAAAAGAAAATATGGTTGATCTTCAATAACTTCTTTATCAGCTAATTATTCAAAAGTCCATCACGTCCATCTAATGCGGAACGTATCTCCACCTTCTCTGTTTCAAACTGAATTCAAATTGAACCAGTTTTAATAAGAAATATTTATTTTTTTCTGAAATGGTTGTATCAAGTGATTATCCATCGTGATAAATCGTCTCGTCCTAAACTCCGCGCATTTCGGACCAGATGAACATATTGCTCCTTTGGTAAATATCCACCATTTTCAAAATGGAATATTTCTTTATATTTAAGGTGACATATCAATGGGCCAGGTCCTGACAGTTCAGCCATTTGGTAACAATGTAGACATGATACAGGTTAAAGGTGTCCATCTTAGACAGGCGTTCGAACATTCCGTGGCTAACTACGATGTCCGTGACAGGCCTGGAGCCTTCTTTCAAATGTCAGGTAATTATTGATTTCCCCAGTTTTTACCAGCATTTATAAGTGAATTATCCAATTAGCAAACGACAAAATTTTACCCAGCTCCAAATTCAAAGATGTTGCAGACGAGAATTTCAAGTGAATGAAATCTAACTAAGATTGGTCATTTTCGGTAGAAAACATCGTAGGAAATGAAGAAATTACTTGTCACAAGCAATTTCTTCATTTTCAACAATGTTTTCCAAAGCCATTAACTAGTAGGAAGTCAAAAAGAGTCACTGTGTGGTAATGGGTTATATGAAGTGAAATAGCACAACAGGCCATCTGATTGGACGAGACGTTTGTCTCGGCCAATCGGATGGATTGTTGTGTAATTCTAAAAGTAAACTTGGAATAAGACTGGTTGGTGCATATCACCCGGAGGCGTTCACTTAAAGTGACATTTCACATTTATTTCATTTTTTTAAAAGTATGTCTTGATGCAAAGATTTATATAGAATTTCTCATTTCTGTCTCAATTTTGAAGGCGTATTTTTCGCTTATAGAAAACAAATTCAAAAAAAAAAAAAAAAAAAAAAAAAACCTGATAGCGTTTCTACGCATTAGAATAAACAATCTTTGCATCAAGACATACTTCTAAAAATGAAATAAATGTGAAATGTCACTTTAAGGGATTGAGGCTGTCGATTGTTCAAAGTAAAACCAGACCGAGCCGTGGACTTTTGCTCTGTGTCTGTCGGCTTATAATCATATATACAATGTACCAAATAGTTTTGTATTTCAAAGATTCAACACGCGTACGTGACAAAGAATATGTTCCAATACCTTACTGAATATTTTATTAATATAGATCGTGACATATCAAATACTGCCCTTGAATCTGTATCATGTTGTAACATGAAACTGCTGAATAATCATAGAGCATCCAGATTGTTTTCCAAAGCGCACTTATTTATTAGAGAAGCGCGCTTCTGCCATTCGTCTAAGAGTTTTTCTTGACACTTTACCAGATATTTCTTCTGGGAACTCATCCAGGAAAAGATAAAACTTTGGTAAAATAGTAAACAACTTTTCTTCGTCGTTATGCTTTCTTTCCATATATTCAAAAAGATGTTCCTCTTTGACGTCGTATCCTGTTTTCACAATCACGCATGCGCAAATGACCTGATACCTTTCCGGATCCGGTACAGGTACAATGACGGCAGATTCGATACCAGGATGAGCCTTCAGAACCGTTTCAAGAATGATCGGCGTAACATTCATTCCACCTGACAGGATTATATCTGATTTCCTTCCTTCAACGAATAAATACCCATCGGAGTTGATCCGACCATAATCATCTGTTTTGTACCAACCGTCGGATAGTTTGACTTTTGCTGTTTTCTCAGGGTCATTAAAGTATGCATGGAACATCATTTTGGATCTTACATATATCTCCCCTCGTTCTCCGATAGGGACAATTTCGCCGGCGTCGTCAACGATTTTGAGTTCAACACCTTTTTCCGGCCGACCGCTTGAATAATCAACGAATTCATCGGGATTTTTGACTTCAAGCTTTGTGGCTAGGCCAAACTCGGATCCGCCATAAACCACACATAAACGTGTACAGACCTTGTCGAGACATCCAGTAAGGGACTTTGCTATTGGTTGTCCACCTGTTGTTATTACTTTCAATGGCCAATCGCTCGGGAGATCCTTCTGAAATGATAGGAACAGATAAACAAACAACGATTGATAACATGCAACCTTAACCCTTTTCCAATCGACACGATTTAAGGGTAGTCAAAATTGAAAGTTGCTGTAAAGATAGAATATGTGTACAATATAGCGCAGAAAATATTGAGACAGAAAGATAAAAAGGGAGAAAATGATGATTATCAGCATTAATTTTTCTTCTTTTGTCTCAATGTTTCCCTAAGCATTTTCTACGAAGGGTGTCAAAATTAGGTCTTGTTTGGGAAAGGATTAAGTTCTATAAGGCAAATATTCTATGATCGTTATCCTACACGTAGATTCTTAGAGATTGGTTTATTGCAAAAGCCATAATGTTTTTGATGAAGGTAAACAAAGCAAGCAACACTTTCAAAGCAGTAGATCATTACGTCTTACCACTTATTAAACATTAACGAATGTGTAAGATACCGATATTGTTCTAACCGTAATCTCATGTCTTGTACCACGCTCACTTACCTTGCGTTTAGTGAGTTCAAATATCATTGGTGGAAGCATAAATGTAGAAGTGCATCCTTCAGTCTGAATGACGTCAATCATAAACTTTAGCTTATCCACAGGTTCAGGGCACATCCCTGTCATCGTTACTCTGGTCTGGCCAAACATTAGGCCAAACGGGAACCCGCCGCCCCAACCGAACGGCCTATTGTTGAAATCTACTGGTTCAGCGTACACTGTACTTGTTGCCATGTTTCGTCCAAAGACCATTAAGCTAGATTGTGTAGCAGCAACTAGTTTAGGAATCCCCGTGCTCCCCGAGGTCTGGGACAAAATGGCGATTCCGTCAGGGTCTATTGGTGGACGATTAGTTTCTAAGGTGTCCTCGAGGATACTTGAGACTGTCTTCACATCTTGGTGTCCAGGTGGAGGTGATATGAAGACCAAATTACGCAAGTACGGTAGTTTTAGACTCGAAACATTACCTCGTGTATCCAGTGTATCAATTAACCGCTCTAAAATAGTCCAGTTACTGTCTTTAAGACCTGGATCCAGTACAAGCAATGCGCATGTCTTTAGTTTCTCCATCAACGCAATGACGTCACTTCCGTCCGTATATGTAAACACGATGGTAACCACGGTGATCCCCGCCGCCATTGCTCCAAACACAACATAAAGCCATTCTGGACATGGTCTGGTACATATTGCTATGACCTCGCCAGGCTTTATTCCCATTTTCATGTTAGCATTCGCCATTCTACAAGCCTTGTCGTAGAGTTCCCGCCATGATACTGCCTGTCGTGGTCCTTCCGTCGATGTGAAAACAACGGCATCCTTCTCCGGGTGCTTATTTGTCCAGTAATGAATGCAATCCAGAAATGTTTTCGGATCTGATTCAAAAACTTCGTTTACTTCCGATGGAACGACAGGGCACGTTATATAACTTTCAGTCAGCATTTTCAAATCGGATTTAGGTCGTAACGCTCGCTTATCAACCATTATATATCAGCTGTATGCGGCACAAGCAAAGGGGTGAGAAATGATTAGTATTCGTCCTAGTTTTTATACCAATGAATTTGCGGTAATTTGATATTTCGGCTCTATATTTCGCAAAAACGCGACTGTCGTCAAATATATGAGACCTCTATACATAGCCACGCCCCCGTCTCCTATTCAGCTATGCTCCGCCCATCTATCGATACATGACAGATTCTTCGCAAGTCCGTTGTTTAACCCTTTCCAAATAATCAATTTCTATGGTGATTTATGTATGAAACAGCACAGAAAATGCATGTACATGTATTTCACTAAAAGGTAAAACTGCTGGTAACTAGAATCTCCTTCTGTTGCCTCAATATTTTTAAAGGTCGTTTCTATACTAACGGAAAAAAGTAACTGTGCACATTTCCTTTCTATATAGCATTTTAAATACAGAAGTTAAATGAATCAATTTTTACAATTTTGAAAAAATAACGTTTAATCTTTACAATTCAATGAGTGTCAGTTTGCTACCCACTCGTTTTTCCGTAATAAGCCTGGAACGTGGGTAGGGGTGAAATTCAAGTTCACAATCCATTTTCGAGTGTGAATAATATTGAAACCGATAATGCTCTGCAGTAACGAGACAGTTAAACTGTCACAAACGGCTATTTAAAGGTTCTTCTTGAGATGTTGACCAATAACGGAGCCAACTAGTCAAGCGCTGACGTTGGATAAAGCATGAATCCATATGACGTTCCCCAACGCGGTTACGAATGCGAGCTCGAACATCGGATTGTACAGATGTAATCGAGGCGCAAATAAGCAATGCATTGTTCAAATCGACCTTACGAAAGGGTAGATGTTGTCTAAGCCACTGTAAACGATGTCATCTACGACGTCGTAGCAAGACTAGACGTATCGGAGTACGTAAAAGACGGATGTAGCGCTCCATTAACCGATCTCTAACGGGCCTTCGAATGATAGACCTCAACTCTGGAATCAGCCTAGCTGAAACTTTTGCCGAAAACAATCAGTTTCACGGGTGGTTGTTCCGAGTATGGTTAACTTGTCGGAACGACGTCACGCATCGACGTATCGAATTTGGCAAGTTGCGTGTGTTTCTAAATTGTTGAAATTGTCTGAAAAGTGCCTATATGGTGTTCTATGCCAACCAAAACGCCTGGCGAATTATTACTTTGGCATTATGACTTATTCCTTTAGCATGCATTAACGTGCATCTTTGGGTAAACGTATCGCGTTGTTTTCTGTTCAATAAAACAAATTTACACGTTTTTCTGAACAACAAGCATGTTAACGACAATTTCACCACAAAAACAAATTGTAACCTCACTTAAAAATAACGCAATGCAAAAAACACCCAAACAAAAAGGACGTTGACGTCGAACGTCCGTGCATGTGCAGTTGGTTGCAGTCGACATTTCGTTAACAAGCCTCTCTAATTGACAATTGCGAGATGTGTTCCTTGTTAACAGGTAGTATATTTACATAATTGATAAGAAAATAAGCATACACAGTTACTTTTTTCCATAAGTATATCTGGGCTATGAAAAGAAAGTAGTGTTTTGGAAAGGGTAATGCGTCTGTTTTTATCAGGAGAATTTCATCGAGACGGATTTATAAGCTGAAATGGCCTTTTGGACATTAACCTTTCATCGGTGAGCGACAAAATTGCCAAAATAACAGGTAGATGAAACCTGCAATTATCTTTTCATAGCTGCATGCATTTGAAAGTTTATATAGAATCTACTAAACAAACTCTATAATAATACATAGAATAAAACAAGTGTGAAATTCTCAAGGATTTGAAACGTATTCACAACGCATTATAGTGGAGTATTTCCTAATGACTTTTATAACTAAAGTTAAAAATAATTGTAAGTTTATACTTGGTTTATTTAGATAGGAGTTCAATAACAACAACATACACATCTGTTGACGCAATTTCATCCCAAACCAAGAAGGAAATTATTTGTAAAGATGGTGACTGCAGACGAAAATGCAGATGACCACCATTTAATCATTTTTGCCACAACATTCCTTTTTCTGTTTAGTCCATAATCATATCTTAATCATCACCCGTTCTGTCATCTGCAACAAAAGTAAAAATCTTTGCTGTTTGTCTTATGGTTAAATATGTTTATTAAGACGTTCAAATTCATACCCATGTTCTTTCGCTTTTTATGCCATTTCTATTAATTTATGCACCGCCATTTTCAAACAAATGGTTAAGATTTGAAATTATTAAATATATGGGACGTTCAAATCTTTCTATAAAAAATGCCAAGTAGTTTTATGAGTTTGCATAATAATATATATATTATAGCCGATTGTCCTAACCGGCCACTTTAAAAATGGATATAACTTTCTTAATAGTTATCACATTTTAATGAAATATTGTATGTGGACCAAATGTCCCTTAGAATATACTATTTTCATGACAAATGATATCCACCGTGAAAAACCAACATGGCTGCCCTTGTCCAAGATGGCCGCCGTCTTTATAAAATCGTTTCTAGATACAAGCACTAAATTTGACAAAAATGTTTCTCGGAGTATACGATTTTCAAAACATATGTTTCCACCATAAAAAACCAACATGGCTGCCATTTTCAAAGATGGCTACCATCCCTTAAGTTAAAGAAATTGAAGAAAAACCTTCTTTTTTAAGACAGAAGCACCAAATTTGACACAAATGTTCCTCACAGTAAACTTTCATCAAAATACCTGCTACCATTTTTTTAAGAAATTGCTTCTCTTTATGATTTAAGCGCCAAATCTTTAAAGATGGTCACAGCATAGTTTTCATGATGGATGCCTTGCTTTTTGAAGACAATACACTCTGAGAAACAATTATGAGAAACGCTGAGCCAAATTTTGTTCTATATGTCAAAGTGAAGGATTTTCCGATTTTTTCTTCTATAATAGTGATGGCAGCCATCTTGGAAAATGGCAGCCATGTTTGGTTTTCAAGGTGGATGCCATATCTTGTGACGAAAGTGTACTCTGAGGAAGGTTTGTGCCAAATTTGGTGCTTGTATCTTGAATGAAAGTGTGTGTGTGTTTTTTTTTTTTTTTTGGGGGGGGGGGGGGGTGGTCTCCTCACCTGTAGAGATGCTGGCCATCTTGGAATGTGGCAGCCATGTTTGGTTTTCATGGTGGAAACCATATGTTTTGAAAATAGTATACCTTTTTTGACAATTTTTAAATATATATCGCGAAACGAAGTATTTTTTCTCGTTTGTCTTATATAGATTTGTTCAACAATTTAATAACATTCTCATCGTGGAGTACATACGGGTTGCTGTATAAAAGATTGTTATGGATATTAGAAGACCTCGTGAGAAAAACGTATGGGTTTCAGTTTTCGCACAATAAATCATCATTATTTAATAAAAAGCTAGCACTTTTCACACAGTTATCGAAAGGCATTGTCCTTCTTCTTAATGGTGGAGTTTTATTGAAATCAAGCAAATTTTAAGACAATAACATGTGGCTCAAATCAACCGTTACGGAAATTAGCAAGTTTCGGCGACATATCTTTTCATGCAAATATTTTGTAAATTGTGACTATATTTCCCTTAGATTGGAACACATATTTCAAGGACACTTGGTCAATTCCAAAAATGTATAACAAACCTTTCTTTCACTTTTGTTGCAGATGTATTAGAACATGTTTCTTTACAAAATGTACGGGCGGCAAATTTTGGCACCGCAACCAACTTAATAAGGATCTAATGACTTGAAAAAGAAATTAGTGTGCATTATCGACCTTAATGAAAAGCCGAACACACTTTACCGCTTGTAGGCGGAATGTGTAACCAAAGTTCATTGCTATTTTGTATGGACATACATTATATTACACAGATTCCATTTTAAGAAGATTTTACACGACGAAGAATTTCGTGACCGAACAACAAAACACAATTGCAGCAAATCTTGAATAATTCTATCGTGTGAGTTTGCTACAGAGCAAATAAAATGGAAAAAGCCAGGCGTTTGCTGGATGAGCAGGTCTTCTTTAATCAGGGTCTGATTGAAATACTTTTGAATTAAAGAGCAAACAAAATTGGGTTTGTTCGTTAATAATTCGTCAAATCTTTTGAAAATATCCAGTTGGAAAGGAGTAAATACCTATTGCCAGTTTTTCCTCCTATTTCTCAATATTTTCTTTGCGTGTGCACAAATTCTTTGTTGGATGACACTCACTTTATCTTTTAAATTCGAACATTGTAAAATCAATGTTTGCTGATTTTGTTTTCAGCAGTGTCTGAAATGTGCTTACATTGACCAGTCTAGGCTGTATAACTATTTCAATCAATCATTTCAGGTGCACGTGTCGTTTACGATTTAGGCAAACCTCCAGGATCACGAGTTGTGTCCCTTGAATTATTATGTCTCAAGTGTACCGTTCCAAGTTATAGTCCGGTAGATGCCGCGGCAGTTTATAACGTGCTGATGATGGATTATACGATAAACGGAGGTGACGATTACACGATGATCACAAATAACGTCATACGACGGGTTTCAATAAGTAAGTGTTTCATGTTAGTTAATAGATATTGTCGGTGTTATTGCAAAACATCGTAACTCCAGCTTTAAGCAAGTGGTAGTTACGAGGTTATGCAATATCACCAACGATATACATAAACGGAGGTGATTTCACAGATGATTACAAATGACGTCATACGACGTGTTTCAATAAGTATTTCAATGTCGTCGAGGTTATTGCAAAACCGCGTAACTCCAGCTTTAAACACGGTGGAGTTACAAGGTTTTGCAATAACACCAACGTTATACAATGAATGGAAGTGATTATTACACGATGATTACAAATAACGTCATACGACCTGTTTCTACCAGTAAGTGTTTCAATTGAATTGAACATACAGGATAAACGAGGGAACATTTACACGATGATCACAAAAAAGGTCAGCGGATATGTTTCTATCAGTAAGTGTTTCAATCTAGTTTATAAATATACGACCAATGGAGGTGGTTAGTGCACGATAAATATAAAGAAATAACGTCATACGACGTGCTACAATAGGTAATTGTTTCAATCTAATTAATAAGTATTTCATCAATGAAAAAGATATTTACACGATGATTACAAATAACGCCAAACGACATGTTTCTATACTCAGTTCCAAAAGAAAGTGTGCACTTTTGCGTTTTACCTTTACCTTAATTTTCACAAAGTTAATGTCAATTTAGGGAGTAAAAGTGATATCATACTTCAGATTAGACCTTAAAGATAATTGGCATCAAAACTGATGTCGATAGAATTGCTCATATTGCATACACAGAGTCAGATCATTATGGTGTTGATGGTGTTGAGATTTGCACTCCTTACATCTTTGCCTGTGGATAGAGTTACAAGCTTATATGCCGTTTTAGAGTCTGGCCAGGCCTTCCAAGACATTTCCACGTTAAAGCTTGAACTTTCTTGTAGACGTTACGTGTACGTCAACGTTAGTAATCGCTACGTTAGTAGTCAAGTGAATTGCCGTCGAACGGTGCAATAACGTTCTAAAGCGAATTTGTTTGCCTTTAAGATGCCATACAAATGATCAATTGCTATTAGAACATAAATACCGTACACATTCAAATTCTCTGAAGGTTTTTGTTTTCACCAGGTTCGGTCTTGCTCACCAACGTTATTTGTAATGCGTTTCACGCTAATGCACTATGTACAAATGTAATGAACATGTGATTTTATGCTACGATATGCCAAAAGGAGTACAGCGAGTGTAATTTCTGATCGATAACTCATCCAGCGCGTGAGGCATACGTAAAAAAGTAAAAATCCAAAATCGCAATCAAGCCGAAAATTCGTGCGTGCTATGTGATTTCTTCATCAATATATCGTTTGTCAATAGTCTTGAGATGTGTGGTACAAAATTTCCTTGCGGTAGACGGTACACTTTTCGAGATATTCAAAATTTAAAAGTGCACACTTTCTTTTGGAACTGAGTATATAAGTAAGAGTTGCCTTTCTTTATTTTGATTATTATATATTTTCACCTTTTCCTGATTTTGTTTTAACAGAGAATAATTTTGTATTTATCTAATTTTCACTTCAGATTCGTTAGACAGCGATGTTTTCCGAGCATATCTGAAGAAATGCAATCCCGTTTATCCGTCGAATGAAGGACGAATCAGGTTTATTACGGGGTCGACGTCAGCTGGAAGTATCGGTCAGTGCTGCTATCCTGTAATTGTTATGCTCTTATATTTTATATACATATTCTGAAATATCTTGATGACTCGAAGAACAACAAGGCTTTTGCAGTTGTCCTGTGTCCATCCTACGTCTGTCCGTCCACGCAATTACTTTTCTTTAAATACCTTCTTCACCTAAATTCCTATACCAATTTCAATCAAACTTCACGTGAATCTTCATCGCATATAGCTCTTTTAAGATTTTATTTCCATGAAGGTTGCTATGAAAAAAGCAATAAAATTTAAGAAAAGAAAACGGAAAAAGTATTTTCAAAAATTGCATAGGGTAAATGCCATTGCAAAGAAACATGAATATTCTTTGGGTCGACTTCTACCAGATTGTTTAACGAAGTTCAATTGAAGATTAACATGGCTACATCAGACGAGGCTTTACTATTCTGAACAAAGTGTATTTGTTTTCCTTTATCGCATTTAAAGGTTTAATTCGCGTTTTTGAGGTCGTTAATATTCGCAGAGCCCCATAGAATACGTTTACTCCCGAGAGCGAGGTTTGTGATCGATAATTAATGTATTATGCAGGCCTCTACAAGTGTTGACGACAGAAAAAAGGTTAAGTGACACAATATAGAAACATCAAATTCCATTGAGTGCATAAGTACATGCGATTACATGAACTGAGATGAAGGCAAAAATGCCCAGCATTGTTGCTTTGTCTTGATAAATCTGTCGATATCATTTTGTTTCTATGCGTAATGTCAACAAAACGACATAACGTCATATTTTGGTGCAAAACGACGTAACGTCATGTTTTGGCGCCAATAGACGTCGCGCATGGTACTGCGGCACTAAAATGTCAATCGCGACCCTCGAGACTGTTTGCAACCTTTTGCCGCGTTGGGACGTGGTTGCAACATGATCTCGAGCGTAATACAGTGACCGCCATATTGAACGTGAAAGTAGACGCGCGTAAATGACGTCATCAAAACAAATCAATCCTTTAGCTAACGTTATAATTCAAGTGAAAAATACTGTCAATAATCGGTAAATCACATCAATTATTTTATCTGGTAAACTTTTGTCACATTTATGAGGATACAGTCGACTTTAGAACGCTGTTTGTTTCAAATATTTTTCTGGCGTAGATTTAAATGGTTGTTTGGTCTGCTTCCGTTGTTATTGACCTGACTACCGTTGTTATGCTTGCGGAGAGATATGGGCAGGATCGGCTCATGGCGGCTTCTGTAATACGTTCGAGGGGATCTTGAGTAACGATAAGATCCGAGAATATTCGAATGCTAAAATGTAACGTCAAACTAGCGAACGTCTATTCTAATAATTGCGTAACGTTGAATTTTTTTAGACGGCTGCATTGTGCATGTAATGTTTGCTCTCTGCATAAACTAAAGCGATTTATAAAAAATGACCACGTTTCAAGAAATACTCCACTGTTTCCGTCTTCGGTATTTCTTTAGCTTGAATCTTAATTCGTTCTATTTTCGTCTAAAAATGCGTCAATTAGATTTTAAGATTTTAAGACCACGTCAATTTTAAAAGCTTACGTTTATAAATTTTCTGTTCACACGAAGAAATTTGAATATCTTTTTTATGGGTCATTACTTTGCGTTGAAATTATGACATGATAAACAAAAAAGAAATAGTATTTCCACATTGAAACACAATTTTTGTAAGAATAAGCGAACCGGTTTTTTTTAGTGTAAAACGTTTTCAATGACCTGAAACAATGTCTGTCCACCCGCATTAAATAAAATATTTGTTTCGTTTATTATAGTAACTGATTTTATAGGAATAGAGAAAAATAGTGTTTTTTTTATATCAAGCTTGGTTGCATTTGAGTCATTGGTTAACAAAATATTAAACAAAATAGTCGTTTTTTCTGCAACGTAATTCTGATTGTTACACTGCGATTTTTGTATACAAACTGGGCTAATTTGCGTATTCGACATCGAAATTTGATTTCCGCTTGGCGAAACATTCTACAGCATTTGCAATATTTCTCCATATGTTTGAGGTTACTTAATTGTAAAATTGTTCATTAATATCCGTCTTGAACATTTTTGTTACATGTTACACACGTTTTTCTTAGATTTTCTTTAAATTTCGTGGATTGATAGGGTTACATAATATCTTTAATTTGTATGTGTAAAAAATCTGGTTTCCGTTTATTTTTCGAGATATGGGTAAATAAAGTGGGTGGGGTAAGATGGACTGAAACACAGTAAGGGTTAAGCGTTAAACATTTCTGGTCTTTTATTTGATACTCCATGTATATCTTTTCCGTAATACTCATTCTTCTTTCTTTCGAAGAATTTCGCTATTTTTTAACGACCAACTTTGCCAATTTCTTTCAAATTTCACACAAAGTTATATTAATATCTGGATAATACATATGTAAAGTTTCATAAAATCGTGTTTCAAATAAAACGTGTGGAGATAGTTTGGTAAAGTTGGTCGTTAAAAAAGCGATATTTTGCGAAAGAAAGAAGAATGAATATTACGGATAAGATATACATGGAGTATCAAATGTAAGCCCACAAATGTTTAACGCATATATCACAAGACACGCATACAAATTTTCACGCATCTGGGACTAAAAATAAGAAAGATAAGCGACTTAGAATGACCCCTACTGTGTTTCAGTCCATCTTACCCCACCCACTTTATTATACCCCCACAACGAAGTTATGGGGGTATACTGGAATCAGGTTGTCCGTCTGTCCGTCCGTCCCTCCGTCCGTCCGTCCGTCTGTCCGTCCGTCCGTCCCTGGACATAATCTTGTGTCCTCTTCGCCTCCCACATTTTTCGACCAATTTTTCTGAGATTTAATCAGGATGTTTCCTATCATATGAAGTTGTGCACCTGCAATTTTCATCTTGATCCAGTCATTAGTTTCAGAGTTATGCCACTTTGAAGTTTTTAAGGGGGGGGGGTGGACATAATCTTGTGTCCTCTTCTCCTCCCACAGTTTTTGACCAATTTTGCTGAAATTTTATCAGGATGCTTCCTATCATATGAAGTTGTGCACCTGTCATTTTCATCTTGATCCAGTCATTAGCTTTAGAGTTATGCCACTTTGAAGTTTTTAATGGGGGGGTGGGGGGTGGGGGGGTCGGGGAGTAGTCAAAATTTGCAATTTCGTTTCTGTGCTCTAACTCGAGAACCGCTTGACCTAGGATCATGAAACTTTACACAGTTGTTGCCCATGACCCAAGGAGGTGCCTTGTTGTTTTGGGGTCACCAAGATCAAAGGTCAAGGTCACAGATTGACTTTGTTTAAAATCCGTTTCCATGCTCTAAGTCAAGAACCTTTTGACCGATAGCACTTTTTCAGTGACAATGCCCTAGTAGGGGTATTCGTCCGCTTTGCGACAGTTCTAGTTTACCCATTTCTCGGAAAATAAGCCGAAACCAGATTTTTTACACATACAAATTAAAGATATTATGTAACCCTATCAATCCACAAAATTTAAAGAAAATCCCCCGTGTTGCAACCCATCCTTTATATAAAGTAACAACTTGAAAAGAGTATGCCATTGGAAAAGGTCATGGTCTTATGGTTATTTTGATATATATAACAAAGCTTTGAGAATGATAACGATTCCTTCGAAATTCAGTTATGAATCGCAGAGGGTAGCGTTATTTTAAGTGACGCAATACCGTGCGCGACGTCATAGCAAACGTCATTTATTTGACTACGCAGTATAAAATGTTAAAAATAATGTGATAAATTCTTTATTTTGAAAGTAAATATGGAGGACATTTTGACCCTTTCTCAAACAAAACCGGGTTTTGACGTGCCTTAAGGAAAAAACTTTGGAAAGCATTTAGACAAAAAGAAGAAACTGCTGATAAACAGCAATAATTCTATTTCTCCTTTTTGTCTCAATATTTTCTGTGCTATCTTATAAACACATTCTATTTGTACCAATTAGACTGAACATTTTCGTCTGCAACTCCTTACAAATTGAACAAGTAAAAATTCATATCTGTTTGTGAAAGGGTTAATTACAAAGCTGCGCGTAAATGACATATGGCTTCATTGAAAATGGCAGTACGTTTACTCTCGTTAAATCTTTTAGTCTAGGAGCCAGGTCCTGGAATGGAACTTTTCTTGCAACCGGTGACCTATAAAATTTTGAGTGGTATTTTTCAATACATTAGGGTCCCATGCTTTGGTTAAGGGTGGATGACATGCTTAAAAGTGGTAGGATTTTTTTTAAATCGAGGTCAAAGGTCATTCGGTGCACTTCTCATACATACCTCCTAAAATATCCCATAACTTACTCATTTATTAAGCTAAAACAATTATTTTGGTATCAAAATAAAGCTAATGATTTGCACTTTGACTTACATGAATAATATACAATTTCTTGACTTTCAATATTTTTGAATATTCATAAATATAGCAAAAAATCGCTAAAAATCACCAAAATAAGTTTTGTCTACAAGTGAAAAAAAAGTTTTAAAAATACCCAAGGTATGTTTTTGTGGTTGAGACCATACTTAAAAATTGCCCAGAAACCTGTTCTCGAGTTATATGTATTTCTTCACAGAATCAGTCTTTAGCTTAGGCTTGTAGTCATAGGTAAAAGTGGGTGGGGTAATTTTCCCCTAAAATTACAAAACGTGCAAACATTGATGTAACAAAAAATCTTACACATAAATGTGATGTTTTATCAGAATTTATTGTTTTAAAATCATATTTGCAGGGATTTGTAAAGCTTTTAATGCATATTCCTGAAAATTAATTAGAATTTTAAGAGCCAAAATAACAATTCAATAAAACAGCATGTTAGATGGATACAGGTCATATCAACACCACAATGTCAAAATAATGACTCTTAATGAATATTTATCAAGTATCTAGTACAATTAAATGAAACAAGACTCAGATTAGCATAGTCAGCAGCTGAAAATATTCCTCTTTCTATCTTACGGGTAAAGGACATTAGAAAAACCCATGCCAGATTTTCAGGAATCAGAACAACATGGGGATGGTCAGAATTTGCTTTGTTGTGTAGTGTATTGCTTTTATAGACCCAAAAGGAAAGCCATTTTAGAGCTGGACCTAAATTTTTCACTATCAAGGTTCAATGTCACATAAATGTTACTATAAATATAAAGTGCGGTTAGTTAATTATATACACTTGATTTAGAAGAACAGACTTGATTTAGAAGAACTAAATGAACTTCATTTGAAATTTCCTTGTGCAGGAATGATCTAGCTATCCAGGTTGACCATTCCATACGATATTTCATATACATATTTCCTATCGTTTTGTATGTCCGACAACCTAGCATGGGTCTCTTTAAAGATAATTACGAAACTGCCATCATTGCAATGCTTACACCTGGTAGCCTTACGAGAACATTCGAATATGTATACATAAAATGTAATTTGGAACAGAATATTCCATTCTGTGAATACATATCAATATCATAAGTCTAGAATCTGGATGTTCTGATGTGTGGTTATGAAGGTCTCCAAGAGTAACCATGAACATGTTAGTACCGTATATACGTTTATGTATATGCCTTCAATAGGGACAACAGAGGATCTGGTCTTTCAGTTTATTTAGTTTTGTGACCCAATTAAGTTTTTATTGTACAAGAAATTGAACTCAATAGGCCCTATATCTCTTATTATGCAAATTATTTATTGCATGTGACATTTTGTTACGAGTAAATAGAAGAAAATAAAGATACCACAATTGTTGATCCATCATTCACAATCCCATCATGATACATATTTTTGTTTATTGATTCACGACTGTAATACGTATTTGAGTAGACACAGAAAAACTTTTGGTTTAAAAAAAGTGGAAATCTTTGGACCTGTGGTTGTTCTAACTCCACAACAATATATACCTTACAAAAATCTGGACAATGTTTTACTTATTACATGGCAAAAACTATTCCTAGTAAATCGTGCATCTTTCATTTGTATCTGTATCAAAGAAATCATTGAATCTTTCCCAAATAAGACCTCGTTTCGACGTCCTTAGGAGAAAATGCTTGGGAAAACATTGATGCAAAAGGAGAAAATTCTGATTATCAGCATTTTCTTTTGCTTCAATATTTTCTAGGCTATATTGTACACAAATCTAATCACCCATTTGTCGTTTTATCTTTTAAACCAACTGAGATGAAATTTTAAACATATATACTTTGAAGAATTATACATTTGATCCTGGAACAAAAACGCTGCTGTTTGGATAAGGGCGCGTTCGACAGGGTGGGGTCACGTTGAGCGGGGAAACTTTTGACAATTTGCAAAGATGTGACTTATGAATCGCTTTTAAAGCAATCATATTTTGTATTTTGACTTCAACAATTGTCCAAAATGCTTGTTACCTTTGAGCGGACATTTTTCTCAGCAAACGTAACCTCATCGGCTGACATTTGGAGTCATCGCTTTGCTTACATAGCAAATATGGTGCTAGGGCAATGGTATTCAATAATGATTAGAGTGTAATTTGGAAAATCAAAATCAGAGACGATCTTTATGATTATGAACACGCACAGCTAATACTTCTATGAGAAGAAACAAGCATTTGTGAGTGGTATAACGCATTTATAAATTATTTCACCTATGATGTTTCTGTCTTTAATATATCTGGACGTCCCAACTGCATGACGTCGGCGAAATCGTTCATGACTTGCCAATTGTGTCCCGGAAACTATCTATAGAATTCCCCAAGTACAGTTCAGACGCTTCTTTGGGAAATAAATGCATATGTTGGAAATGTGGTATATCGTGCAGTGGCAAATATATCGAAAAGATGTAAATGTTAGATGTGTAAGACAGACTTTCCTGACTTATCCATCTCAGACTTAGGTTGCGCTGCTCAATATGACCCTATGTTGCCATAACAACTATAGAATGCGTCTTAATGCATACACTTAGTTTTTGTATCCTATAATATCATAACAGTTAGTACATAAATGAAAAAAATATGACATAATTCCGGATACTTTATAAACAACCCTCCTACATACCAAATGAGCTCTGTATGTTTAATACTTTTGGAGTAAATGCCAATGTTAAGTTTTGAACAGACAGACGGACGGACTGACAAGAGTAAAACAATATGCCCTGATCGCTCGATACAGGGGCATAAAAATATATGGACCCATATATATTTTCTGTATAAACATAAATTCAGTATATTCCTATATTTTTAAGCACTAAACTGACCAGTATCTGAATCTATCATCACCAGCATGCCATATATGGACCAAGGATGACAACAATAATTTAGTTCCTGTAAGAATGCGTAAAGATCCTGCACCTCTAGCTTTGCTTGACATCACACAATGCTCGTGTTAAACTGACTGCCACATGTGAAGGTCTAATTGTCAAAGAGAAGATCTTTTATGCATTGATGCATGTGTTTGTGAGTCAGAACTGTGTAAAGACCTGCGAATCTTGATGCATCAGACAGTGATAAGGATGAGTATATATGGCATGAGTTGAGTGTATTGAAGTGTTTAGTATAGGGTAGTGGACTTTACAAGTCTGGTTATTGCATCATGTGTCTTGTTGTTATTGTAGTTGTTGTTGATGATGGTGATGGGGATAATGATGATGAGGATAGTGTTGTATACAAAGACACAGATATTACTTATATTTAGTAAAGTATACATGATACATACAATGAACAAAACAATGAGTTAATGCATTACCTCTGCTTTACGCAACTATGATGCAGAAGACATTTCGGTCGTCGTTTGACAAATAAAACTCTATAAAATGGTCTTACTTTCTAAAATGCACATCACTGGCTATCTCTCGCGAATTCATATATAATTCAGCCTAATCTTGAAAAAAAGTGAAACACGAATGCCCCTGAAAAGGCCAATGATACGTTTTTACGTTAAGCTTTTAAATAAATGGTTGATAAGGTTTTTGTGTGAACTCCCTTTGGAGAAAAGGCCAATGTTACGTTTTCACGTTAATTAGTTTAAATGTTAAGTTTTCATGGTAAGGGTTGACAAGGATTAATGGAAGACCTTGGGGAAAGTCATATTGCATGGAACAGATATATATCATTAAAAGAAGGTTACATATCTTTGGAAAAAAGGCCAATGTTAAGTTTTCGTGTTAAGTTTCGGACTGACGGACGGACAGACAGATGGATGGATGGACAGACAGACAGACAGACAGACAGACGAACAATGGTAAAACAATATGCCATCGATCTATCGATGTGGGGCTTAAAACGACTAATTCAAGGTCTTATTTCTATCTATGTTAAAATTTCGCTATATGAACATTTAAGGTGCCATCTTGAATTTTGTTGGCCATTTTGAACAAAAGGAGAAAGATAATTTTGAAAAAAAGATATTTCAGTATCTCTAATAAGTATGTAATACTAGAGATATTGTTTTATTTACTTAAACTGTAAACTGAGTTTCCTGTGTATGAGCTATTTGGTTCCAGCGCTAAATTCCTGTCCCTTTGGCTCTATAAAAGCAATGCACTACCCAACAATGCAAACTCTCACCGTCCCCATATTGTTCTGATTCCTATAAAATATGGCACGGGCCTGGGGAATATTTTCAGCTGCCGATTACTATTATATGGATACTTGATAAATATTCGCTTTAAGAGTCATAGTTTTGACATTGTGGTGTTGATATAATATGTATCCATCTAACATGCTGTTTCAATGAATTGTTATTTTGGCTCTTAAAATTCAAATTATTTTTCAGGAATATGCATTAAAAGCTATACAAATCCCTGCAAATACGATTTCAAAACAATAAATTCTTATAAAATATCACATTTATGTATAAGATATATTGTTACATCAATGTTTGCACGTTTTGTAATTTTAGGGAAAATTACCCCACCCACTTTTACCTATGACTACAAGCCTAAGCAAAAGACTAATTCTGTGAAAAAATACATATAAGTCAAGAACAGGTTTCTGGGTAATTTTTAAGTATGATTTCAACCACAAAAACATACATTTGATATTTTAAAAACTTTTTTTTCACTTGTAGACAAAACTTATTTTGGTGATTTTTAGCGAATTTTTGCTACATTTATGAATATTCTAAAATATAGAAAATCAAAAAGTTGTATATTATTCATGTAAGTCAAAGTGCAAATCATTAGCTTTATTTTGATACTAAAATAATTGTTTTAGCTTAATAAATGAGTAAGTTATGGGGTATTTTAGGAGGTATGTATGAAAAGTGCACCGAATGACCTTTGACCTTGATTTAAAAAAAATCCTACCACTTTTAAGCATGTCATCCACCCTTAACCAAAGCATGGGACCATAATGTATTGAAAAATACCACTCAAAATTTTATAGGTCACCGGTTGCAAGAACTTTTAATTTAACCCCCTTTGTAAAAGCTGGCTCCTAGACTATTTCCCAAACAACAAAATTTTAGTCTGGTCTAATACAAAAGCTAGTGCAGACTACAAAAGCAATGCCATTAAAGATAGATTTTATGTATATTATAGCACATAAAATATTTAGACCAAAGGAGAAACTGCTAGTTATCAGGAGTTTCCTCTTTTGTCTCAATGTTTTCCCAAGACATTTCTACTAGGGACGTCGAAATCAGGTCTTGTTTGGGAAAGGGTTAATTAATAACCTCCCAGTACCTGTTTAGTAATGCATGACTTTAGTGGCCCGGAAATATATATTGTATCCATAATGTTCTTTATCATTTAGGTTACGCTATTGCATGCTCGTGTATATTGATATATCCTAGCGACGTCCTATTAAAATGGTATTCGGGAAAGGGAGTTAATCCAGTTGTATACATGTACATGTATAATCTGTCGGTTGTAACTGTAGACTTGTATACAAACACTAAAAACAAATACATAGTTTTAACATTTACCAAACTATTTATCGTGAGCTATACGAGCGAATTAAGGTTTACGAACTGAGAATGAAATGCAGAGCCAGAGGCGAAATTTGAAAAGTGCCTGTAATTCCTAAACTGTGTTAAATTTCCATTCCAAATACAAACATAAGCATTTTGTATGGTTTAGAATTTTGAATTAATGCATACTTATGGAAATATTTGACAAAAATGTTCAAAATTACCTCCCTTGCATATGAACAAAGAGTAAAATGATATTTGTAAATTATTTTCTTCTTGAAGCATAATCTTGAAATCCGGCCTGGTGAATCAACTTATGTGAAGTGTATTTACAAGTGTGTGTAATTTGGTGCATTTCGTATGGCTAGAAAGTGGTGTTTTCATTCTCAGTTCGTAAACCTTAATATCCTAACTCGTTTATTCCTAAAAGAGGAAGTGTTTGTGCTTGGACATTTATCAACAACATGAAGTAAAGTGTTTGTATACAAGTCTACAGTTATAGCCGATGAGTTATACCATTTACTTTTTCTAACGTCTTATGTCCCTTTGATAACTTTGAATGAACCCCTTCATGCAACGGTTTATACCTTGCCATTTTCTAACCGAACACCTTTTAGCGCATGTGCGATCTTGGAGCCAGTATTATCAACGATCTTACGACCACGTTTTTGTGTAAATTGTGTAAGAAGACATCTGATTGAACGAGAAATCAGATTGGGCCAATCAGGTTTCTTGTTACAAGTAATTCAACAAAAAAATAATAGTAAGACCTTGATGATACGGGCCCGTTGACTGGCTATCAACCCTAATTCTACTTCGTTTTTATTAGTATGAGAAGTAGACTAGTATCGGTGTTGATATTAGTCTTAGATTGCGAATGCAAAGTGACATTTCACGATTATTTTTACATAAATTTTACTTTTATTCTATCGGAAAGAGCATCTTTTCTTGTGGAAATTCTAAAAATGTCAAGTCAAAATATTGAGCAGTCTACGAGAAATATATATTTTTGTGCCAAAATTAGATAAAGTGTTGTGGACAACGGTTCAGATTTATATAGAATTTGTCATTTCTGTCTCAAGTTTAAAGGCGCATTTTTCGCTTGTAAATGACAACATCAAAAAACTGATAGCATTTCTACGCATTAGAATAAACAATCTTTGCATCAAGACATGCTTTTATGTGAAATGTCACTTTAAGGCTTCTGCAAAGAAAACTGTACAGTATGAAACGTATCATGAAAGTATACGATAGTATAGTAAGCACACAATTTGTACTCGTTTTGGTCCTAAAGATCATAGAAAAAAAGTTGTAAGCAGAATCACGGTGGGGATTGTGCATGATGGGATGGATAACGAATACGGAGTATACAAATTTGCCTCGCTTCAGGTAAGAAATTGTGCAATAATTTTCTTATTTCTGCTCCAATTTTCAAGCGGTTTGTTGCATGTACCCCGCAGTAGTGAGCAGAAATAAGAAAGTTATTGCACAAATTCTTACCTGAAGCGTGGTTAATTTGGCCGTAGTCGTTACCATTTCGATTTCTGGTCGGTTGGGACAATATTTCGGAAAAGGTATCATGAGTTATCTAATATGTCATACATCCGATGAAAGAACTCTTTTTTTTTTTTTTTTTTTTTTTTTTCAAACTTTATTATTCAAATTATTACATCGTATGCATGGTTATACATAATACTTTAACAAGATGATTATTGCAAAAAACTTTCATTTGATCTCAGATGACTGTATGGAAACATACATGTTTTTGGTTATAAGGACACATGAAACCATTTCAGAAATCATAGAAATAACACAAGAAAAAACGGTACGGTGTTTTCTTACATTATATCTACGTTCTCTTTGATTTTGAGCTTTTGGAGTTGGGTGTAGTACCCGAAATATACAGTCATCTGTGAATTCATAGACTACATCATGCACATGTATATGTAATAAACAATTCAAGAATTTATGTAAAATTCAAAAAAATAAAGTTCTATAAGGCACGATTTCCACAAAAATTGTGGGAACACGATACCTGCTTTCAAAATGAAAGAAAATGAAATGAACAAAAGAAAAAGTAGAAACTTTTAAAGCATGTTATAAATTAATAGTTTTCACTTTTAACACTTAATGATCTTGCACCAGTCTCCCAACAATTGCCCAATTATCTTTTTTGTTTTCATTTCTCGTTGTTTGATCAATAATTTCATAAGCCAATTTAAGATGTCGAATGAAGCCGTTTCGTGTAGGTATTATCTTTTTTAATTTGCTATTATAAATATAACGTTTGAACTCTAAACATAAGATATCTAGTTGAGGATTGGTTTCGAAACCAAGCAACAAATCTATACTGTTTAGTTGATTAGTGTGATTGATTTCGTTTAACTTGTGATTTAAGAAATTAATAAGTGGTTTGATTCTATTGCATTCGAAAAATAAATGTGTAATGCTTTCTTCATTTATGCGACAGAAGGTACAATTGTTGTCATTGGTAATATTCATTTTTTGTAGAAGTACGTTGGTTGGGAATATTCTATGGACGATTCGAATTTGTAGCCATTGAATAAATGAATCATTGGTTATTTTGAAAACGTTTGAGTAAACTTTTTTCCAGTCTTTGTTTAGATTAATATACTCTGATAGCCATTTATTTTGACTTGTAGGAAGTTCGTTGTTATATATCAATGTTGAGTAAGTGTATTTGTTAACGTTTGCTTTCGTTATAATGGGAAATATATAGCTATTCATAGAAGGATTGTGACATTGATTCAACGATTTAAAATCAATATGAACCTGTAGCTTTTGTAAAAATGATTTAATCGCGTTACGAATGCTATAATATTCGAGAAAGTTTAATTTACCGTCAACTAAATGTTTAAAGTAGTCAAATGATTTAAAATCACCTTTTTCCGTGAACATATCTTTAATTAGAAATATTCCACGTTGAAATAGATTTTTATTGAAAATATATTTAGAATCCGTTTTAATTCCTTCATTGTAAAATATAGGCAAATTTAGTATTTGATTCCCATTTTGGAATCTAAACTTTTCAATGTATGCTATATAAGACTGTAGAACATCTATCCAGAATGCATTTTTTATTCTTTTCACAATAATTGCACTGTATACTTTCCCACATTTCATTAATTTGTTTATATCGATACAAGTGTTTGCTAAATCGTAATAAGATGACTCGGGATTTAAAACTAAGTCTTTTAACCATTTTAATTTCATACTCTTTATAAAGCTTACGATATCTGGTATTTTCAACCCACCCTCTTCATAATCTTTGATCGCGATTGAAGCTTTAATTTTTGGTCGCCCATCCCAAATGAATTCTGTAAATAAGTCGTTTAATTTCTTTAAAAACTCTGGTGATGGGGTCGGTAAGCTTATGAATAGGTGAGTTAATAATGGAACTAAAAGCGTTTTAACGACTACAATTCGGCCTATTGGAGTAAGTTTTCGTCTTTTTCAGAACGAAATACATTTGTTTATACTAATCCATTTAGTGTCAAAATTTAAAGCTACCATTTTATTAAGATCAACGTCAAAGAGTATTCCCAATAACTTAAATTGTGTATCTCCCCATGATAATTTCCACCTTGTTTTGATCGACCTTGTACTGTATTTCAAGGAACCAATCCATATAAGTTTAGTTTTGTCAAAATTAACTTTTAAACCAGATACTTTTGAGAAATCGTCAAGAATTTTTAGAACGGCATGTAAAGATCTGTCTGATCCGTCTAACAGAAGAGTTGTGTCATCGGCGAATTGGGAAATTAGATAATGTTTTCCTTTTATTTTAATACCATTTATAGTTTTGCAATTTTTTACCTTTAGGTTTAATATTTGTGCACAGAGGATAAAAATATACGATGAAATTGGATCGCCTTGTCTGCAACCTCTTTTAACGCGGAAATAATCCGATATAAAGCCATTTAATTGTACAGAAACCTCTGTATCATACAAAAAGAGTTTAACCCACTTTTGTACCATTTCCTCAAAATTGAAAAAGGACAACGTCTCTTCTATGAATTTGAAAGATAACGAGTCAAAAGCTTTCTCAAAGTCTATAAGCATTAACAATCCTGGTATCTTATTTTCGTCACAATGTTGCATAATATCATATATTAACCTAGTGTTCTCTCCAATATGTCTGCCTTTTATGAAACCTGTTTGATCTTTCGATATTAGTTTATTCAATGTTAGTTTTAATCTGTTCGCAATGGAACCAGATGCAAGTTTGTATAAAACATTCAAAAGGGTTATAGGTCTCCAATTTTTTAAAAATTGCTTAGCTTTATTTTCTTTTGGGATGCATGTTATGTTTCCAAGTTTAATACTTTTTGAAAAAGAACCCGATGTAAAGGCAAAGTTTATAGATCGGACAACAAAATGGCCAATTTTATTCCAAAATACCTTGTAGAAATTTGTAGTAAATCCATCACATCCAGGACTTTTGTCATTTTTCATGTTTTTTAATGTTTCTGTAACTTCTCTGTAAGTTAATAAACCTTCCAATTGCTGTGATTCGTCATCACTTAATTTATTGTAGTCAATATTCTGAAATTCAGCTTTTAAATCATAATCTTCAATACATGGACGAGCGTCATAGAGGTTTTCATAAAATTTCTTTGTTTCAATCAGAATCTGGTCTTGGGAATAGATTTTTGAGCCGTCTTCTTTTTCAATGAAAGGTATGTTTTTATTCATGCAGTGTTGTTTCTCAAGATTACAAAAAAAAGTTGTGACTTTTTCACCTTCATCAATCCATTTCGATTTTGATCTAATAAAAGCCCCTTTAAGTCTGGTTTGTCGAATTTCATGTAGTTCTGATTGTAGGTCTGAGAGCAGCATTTTATTTGATTCATTTAATGCATTTTCTAAATCGCAAATTTTTGTCAATAAATATTTTTCACGTTGATTTATTTCCTTTTTCCTGTGTGATGCGTAGGATATGGTTTGGCCTCTAATTTCCATCAATAGGGTTTCTAAAAATAGTTGGTCGTTTATAGTGAATTGGATATCGTTTTTGTCAATGGTCAAAATATTATCATGATCATAAACTGGAAGACTATATTGTAATATTGTTTTGTTTATTTTTTCATTTATACACTCAATAAAATTGATGTCATATAATAATGAATTGTTGAATTTCCAGTAGCCCTTACCATATTTAGTTTCTGAAAGTTTTAAGTTTAAAACAACAATAGAATGATCTGATTTGTAACTAACATCTACATCACAATTTTGTATATACTCAGTTAGGTTGTTTGTAACTAGGAAAAAGTCTAATCTGCCTTGCTGAATTGGTGTTAGTCTTTTCCATGTATATTTTCTACTATCTCCATGAATTTCTCTAAAAGGGTCTTTTAAATTTCTATTTACTATCGTAGATAATAAAAACTTTCTTGAATTGATGTTGTGATTGGTATTTCTGTAGTTTTTATAATCTAAAG
Organism: Fragum sueziense; assembly: GCA_963680895.1. Classification (NCBI taxonomy): domain Eukaryota; kingdom Metazoa; phylum Mollusca; class Bivalvia; order Cardiida; family Cardiidae; genus Fragum; species Fragum sueziense. Next base: position 19,266,129 of record OY804595.1, on the reverse strand, counting down.
CAGGGTCCAGAACTAAATTAAAGTCGCCACATAAAATAAAATCTTCACTGTTGCTAATTGCATCAATAGAATCAAAAACAGAGTTAAAAAATCGTGGGTCGTCTACGTTCGGAGCATATATGTTTATGAGTAAAAAATTTAAATCAGAAAACGAAATATCCAAAATTATAAATCGACCATCGTTGTCTTTAATTATATTGTTCACTTTTACCCCAGACTCTTTTCTTATCAAAATCCCTACACCCCGTGCGTTTGCCCTCCCATGACTGAAATAACACTCACCATTCCATTCTGAATAAACAACTTTTTCTAAACTTTGCATGAAATGCGTTTCTTGAAGACATATTATATCTGACTTCTTTTCTTTAAAAAGTGAAAACAGATCCTGGCGTTTCTTTAAGTTATTAAGTCCGCGGCAATTGTATGAACAAAGTTCTAGATTATTCATTATTGGATGAAGTTTTTTTATATTTGTTACTTGATGAGTCAATTATTAAGTAGACTGGCACAAGATTACTATAGTATGGAATTAAAACAAGTGCTTTAATAGCTGAACAAAGTGAACTATAACATGCTTTATATGAAATAACAATAAAAAACATAATCAAACAAGTTAACGTGTGTGTTTTGCCAAAGTTCTCACGTATATATGATTTAAATAATAATTACTAAGGTTGGAAATATAATGTGGTGTTCGAAATTCATGGTTGTTTAAAGTTTAAAGAGGAATTTGTGAACAGGAGAATAGATGTCAATCATAATAACCTGGAAAGTAGAACCAACTGTAAACACTGGGCCTCTGCCACGTGATGTGGTTTGACCTTCAGTGTAGTGGTCACAATATCGATTTGCTTTTGATTCATACATCGGACAAAATAATCACAAACATACGCAAAAAGTTAGGCAAAAAAGATTGTGAACAGTCAGTTTGTTTTGGGGAGAAAAGAGAAAGTACAGATTAACGGTACTTTCTCTCTCCCTCCAAAATATTTTGCGAGATTTCTCGTGAAATTGTGTACGTTTTGTTTTCTCAAATTATACAGTCATCTTAACATTCAGCGTATGAATAATAATATAATACGTATAAAATAACGTACGTATACAGAATCAATAATTCAACAATAGTACTATGTGTTAAAGATATAAAAAAAAAAAGAATTGAAGATGAAAAAGCTGCGTACCGACAACCTTCCTTTCAAACATCACTCCTTGATTTATGTTTTGATTGATAAATTCATAAGCAGTACTTGGTTTCTCCATGATAGAAATTATACAAGCAAAAAGTAGAAAAAGCTGGGCACTGGCAATTTCTCCCTTTGTCTAAACATTTTCATGTCCCTGAAATAAAATATATGGGGGAAAAGAAGTTGGCTATCAGCATTTTCTCCGTTTCTCTCATTTTTTCTTCGTTTATTTACTTTACAGCATGAACTTAATAAAGCTGATACAAATCTGACATATTTTGTAACAACATGTTTATATTCGTATCTTCCAGCAAATATTAATAACTGATGGAAAAGGAGAAAATGTTGGGTATCAGCATTTTCTCAATTTCTCTGAATATTTTAATATTGACTTAATTTTGTTCTATTTGATTTACAACATGAACATGTCAAAGTTAATTCGAAATTGACAAAAAGAATGCAGATAGATATTGGTATGTCCACAAACATTTTTTCCTTCTTAATGTTAAAGAGTTTTTAATCATTTTTATCAAGTAATATTTGAAGTTAATTCGGACAAACAAAAGTTTCTTCGATGTTATTTCAAAAACCCGCAACCACAGCTTGACTAAAGGTGTAGTTACCAGATCTTAAAACAACATGGACGGTTTTTCAAAACATAGCGATGAACCCAGTCTCTTTTAGCATAGAATTATTACTATCTTTAATCGTGAATATACCCTAGCAATTAAATATCTGATGCAAGATTTGAAAAAGCTGAGGGTCTGCGATTTCTCCTCTCCTTTAATATTTTATTTTCATTTTCATGTTTTCAATCTTTCTTACAACATGCACATACCATAAATGAAATAAACTTGACAGAGAGTATAGCTAGATATACATATCTCAAAAAAATATATGTATGAAGGAAAAATGAGAATTGGCTGGGTATCAACCATTTCATGAAAGAACTCGATAAGGCGGGGTACATGCAGCAAACCGCTTGAAAATTGATACAGAAATAACAGAGTTATTGCAAAATGTCTTAACTGAAGCGAGGCGAGTTGGCATCAAATTTTGTGCAAAAAATAGACTGAGTTTACTGTTATGTTTTGATAAACCGTCGGTGTTGTTATAACATCTCGTAACTACGGTTTGATTCAAGCTGTAGTTACGAGATTTTATAACAACACCAACGAAATACTATTCATTTGTCCGAAATTACGTCACGGTTTACTTGATAAAATCGTTCCCTATTGTCGGTAGTCGTTATCCATCCCATCATGCACAATCCCCACCGTGAGAATAGAAATGGTTATTTTGAAAACGCACACTTTTTCTATCTAAGGACTTTGTCAAGTGCAAGATCATGCGATTTCTTCATGTTCTTCTCTTCCGGAAGTTGAAGTCACGTGTCACTTCTTATTTCATTAAGCCTCAATCTAACGGAATAAAGGATCTGCCTATTCCAGAATACCTCTTCTGGATTAAATCGCGCCCGGCTTGTAACTGAACATCATAAGATATGTCGTGGCAAATTTGAGACCATGCTAATCAACATAATGTCGCTGTAGAAAGTCAAAATACTGTATTGGTGGGAGACAATTTACCCTGTTTGTGTTTGACTTTGTTTAATTAACCCATTACCAAACGGCAAAATTTTGGACTAGTCCAAATTCAAAGATGATGCAGACGGCAATTTCAAGTGAATGGAATTTTACATTTTTTGGTCTTTTTATGTGGAAAACATTGTGGGAAATGAAGAAATTGCTTGTCACAAGCAATTTCTTCATTTTCCACGATGTTTTCCAAAGCCATTTTCTTGTGGGGAGTCAAAAGGAGTCACTGTGTGGTAATGGGTTAAAGTCTTTTTATGCTCATGTAGCTCCAAATAGACCCTTTCATGTTATATAGTATTACCATGCCAGTTTCCCTCACTCTGGAAGCCCTGTTGAACGTGTGCGATCAAAGACTTGTCATCAACCAAATCTGCCTTAAATCCGGTGTTAACTTAAAGTAAGATCCAACAGGCATAGGTAGGCCGTCATCTTTAATGACCGCTTCGTCCTGACAATAGAAAAATCGCTAAGCAGAATTCTGAAAGCGATTAGGGCCGTATATAGGGCTACGTGGACATCAAATTTCAGTGCAGACTCTACCAGATGCCGCATTTTGGAAAAAACAACAACAAAAGGAAAGGTACATTTAATCTAGATTCAGAAAAATACCTTAGTCTTAAAACGAAGACTGACTAGGATCGATACTTTCCACATTTCCCAAAAAGTCCTTTTTAGCACGGTCTGTCACATTTATTATCCGGTAGGCCTACAACGCCCTTTCATAAACTTTCCGAAATAAGTCCTTGGTTTACATCCATAAGGAGAAGACTTGAGAAAGCGTCGGGGGCAAACGATTAAAACGATGATAAACAGCATTTTCTACGTTTGTCTCTGTATTTTCTTTGCTAAAATCAATTTGCATAAATCCAGTCTCTGTCAATTTTCGTTTTGTTGTAGCTTTTTAATTAGATGAGTCCAGTTTTTGCCGTTTTGATCGGATTAATCGCACTGGGTCAATACATTGTGATCGTGGTTAACGCTTTACCAGACGGACTAAATGAACTGTTCCAATATGAAAGATGTTGTACACGACAATTCCAAGTTGATGAAATTTTAAAAATGTTTTCATTTTGGGTTAGAAAGCATTGTGGAAACTAAAGAAATTGCTTGTCTAAAGACATTATCATACAAGGAGTCAAAATGAGTCACTGTGTGTGGTAACGCGTTTATCTGATTTGATCTCAGTATAAGCCGGTCACGTTATTGGATATAACTATACAAGTTTTCCACGTGTAAACAAGGGTGTGTGCTTAAATTTTCTACACAATCTGTATGTTTCCTTCGAATTTTGCAGTTGTGATACACCTGCAAAGTTTGAACCTTAGCGTACAAAAAAACGGTGGCTTGTATAGATAGACAACGACCTGTGAATGATCAAAGATCAGCGAGTCTAAATAAACGGGGGGAGAGGGATTTCGAATTATAGAAATATGTGACTCGAACCCGTCTCCCTGTGATAAATCGACGACGTACTATCTGGATACAGCTACTAAACTCACACGGCATCGTGGACAGCACGCAATACCTGTCATTGCTCGCCTTTATTCAGTGGAAAATAGGCACTCCTCCCTATTTCCATGTATTGGAATATACCGTTACCTTTCGTCGAGGCTCACGACTCGATGTCCATTTATAGTTCGATATCGTCTTGTTTACATAGGTAAATAATGTATGCCCGTAGGAATAGGGGGTGTCTGGGGGGCCTAAGCTCCCTCCCCTAAATTTATTAAAATTAACGATTTTTCTTTATTTCACTCTAAAATTGTAGGGAAAATCCAATTTAGCTCCCCCAAATATTCAGACATTGGGGCTTTATATCCACCCCAATCGGGCCTGTGCATGTTACCGGTATTTTATATCGTGGCCGGACTATTTTAAATTGTAGGATTAATTCGCGTTTTTGAGGTCGTTAACATTCGCAGAGACCCAAGAAATACATTGACGCCCCGAGAACGAAGCACGAGGGAGTTTTAGTCTTTCGTCGTTACAAAATGAACAAAAAGAATAAATAAAAAAGCTAAACTAGCCTAAATGACAAAATAAGGCCTACGTCGAAAAATAAAATCCGGCATAAGTCGAAATGATACGTGATATTCGCGGTAATTGATCAGGAATTTAAAATAAACATCACAGCTGCAAAGGGACCTTCTTCACAGGCGGCAATCACGCGACTTTGTTATGGTATGTTTTCCTAACTTTTGTAAGAAAAACTCGGTATACCTCACGATAAATGACCTGACAGAGTATCTCATTCGATTAGCATGGGCTGCTCTGCCAGGTCATTTATCGTGAGGTATATAAACGATTCAAAACCTTTTACTGATGAGGGACTAGACCGATAACGGAAAAAGAGGAGGCAGGAGGTAAATGTGACTATTTATACGTAGTAACAACTTATACACATTGATACCTGTCCAATCTAAACACGGTAGGGATTGTGCATGAAGGGAAGTGTACAGTTCTACGGCCAAATCGCCTCAGGTAAGACAGTTTGTAATAACTTTCTTATTTCGGCGTCAATTTTCAAGCGGTTTGTTGCATGCACCCCATCTTACAGAACTCGTTCCTCTGATGTATGACTTACCTGAAACATCCTTATACTTTTTTCAAAAAATGATTCCAACCGACAAAAAACAAACGAAAAGTTGCCGTGGTAACGTGCACGGCCGATAATAAAATCAACTCAAAATCACTATTGCAGGGTATTTCACAAAATTTACGACGAGCTTTTTCTGGTCGGTTTGGATAATTTTTTGGAAAAAGTGAAACTATACCATGTAAAAAAAGTTTAGCAACACTGACTTTGTTAATTGAAAAAAATGTATTTTCTGTGATATTTATTTCACAACCGTTATATATATATATATATATCTTAGCATATGCATTTACGCAGAACATTCAAATGTCGCTTTGTGGTAACGTTAAATATTGTGTTAGAAACATTGTCTTGACGTAGGTGAGGGGTCAAAATAAAAAGTTACAATAGAATTCGGTATCGACTGTGCGGCCATTTTCAAGCAAGAACAACCATGAAAAGTTTTCTAATCCACTTAAATTGTTTGTACACAGTATCAACATTCACTACTTTATCAAGAGATTGAACGTCATTCGCGTCAGTACGATCACGCACACGTCTTCTTTAAATGCACCGTATGTGCTCTATGGGTGACAAATCAGAAAGAAATGGATGATAATGGGAGTCCATTAGTGTTGTATACGCTTAATTTGGCTTAAAGCATTTAGGACTCTATACCAGTCAAGTCTGGTGCGTTCATGGTGTAGCGTCAGGGAAATTACAACGTACGAGGGGTGATCCAGAATTAGCGGTACTGATCCTCTAAAATTAATATTTGTGTGTTTTTCTTGATGAAATTTGGCATAATACAAGTACTATTCATATTTGACATGATACGGAAATATGGGCATTGTCTTTTTATTGCGTCCATGTTGTAAGCGTGTCCATAGCAACCAAGGTATGGTTAAGCGGGGCAGGGGTAGAATAACTTGACTTTTTAATATTCAAATTGTTTTTTCAAGCCTTTCTAACGAAACGATTTTACTGAAACGTTGTGAATATCAAAAATGACTTCGTGCCTTTCTATGACCAAAGTTTAAACGTTATTTCTGGCCAAACGGGAGAACTGTGGACCACTTTCCTTTGGCGATAGAAGCCAACTTTGACGTTGGCAGAGTATTCGAACGTACGCAGTTTTTTAGTTTTGCGTATGTAACGTGGAAATTCCATAATCGATACTTACAAATAATGTAGAAAAACTCATAAACATTCTTTATTAGAATTTTCACAATTGTTTGACACCGAATTCTCAAAAAGGGAAGAACATTTTTGTAGGAAAAGAAAGCCGGTAGTATCTAGATGCGCAGTCTGGACGCGACGTCAACTAAATCTGATAAGGGCGTCAACACTTGAAGTCGCACTTCACCAAAAAATACATTTGTTACAAGACGGACCTAAGTTATGGTAGAGCGTTTTGGATATTGACCGATAATTTTAACCTGAATAGGCTCAGATGTCAGTAGATTCCATATCTACCTAAAACAGAAATTCTGGGAAAACGCGTACAGGCATTGATGAAATTCTGGATCAAAGATTTCGTTTAGAAGCAAATCCCGTGATAAAATCTCAACAGCAGATTAATTTAGGTGCGTTTGTATGACATAAAAACACTTAAAATCACAACAACGGACATCACCTGTCTCATCCCCAATCAAAGAAAGCTAAAATTGTTCCTTCTCACAAGTTAAAGTTTCAGTGGAATTGATTGCGGGTATTTCCCTATATAAAATCGGTACTGAAATGTCAGTTTCAAGGACCTGGTAAATTAAGCCTCTCTTACAACCGGTCGTACGTGCTCCTGCGTGCGGTCTGCGTCTAAAACGTACGTTTAGTCGTGCGATGCACGCACGTGCAACGTACGATTTTTGTGGACGCAACCACGACGCAGACTGCACGCAGCAAAGAATTGACCGGACAATTCTCATGAGGCGCTCTTACAACCCGTCGTGCGTCTTTATAAATCGTGCGATTTTGCAATGTTTAAAAACGTACGATTTGAAAAGACGCACGACGGGTTGTAAGAGAGGCTTTAGCCCTAGACATTCTATGGGCATTTTCTACAATCGACAAACAATGGTACATGGATATTTTAGGTGGATTAATTGAACGTCACAGTAAACGTATTGCAAATCTATGTGGCTCTGTGGAAGAGTAACGTCATCATTTAATGTTGCGAACTTGCGACGTCGTGACGTTCGGTGAATACCTGCCCCGCCTATGCGTTATATACAAAACTAGTTTTATCGTAACTTTTTTGTTCTTTGTCCGATTTTAATGATACTTCGTCGACGGATCATTGATAAATTACAGTTCATGCTGTAAAAATTTGATTGACTTCGATGGATTCGTATTGAATTTATAAAGTCAGTACCGCTAATTCTGGATCACCCCTCGTATGGTCAACGTCTAGTAACCGTTCATCTGTGGAGACGATCACGGATGGTAAGAGTGGATACTCTATATTGAAATTCTTGTGGAAGCCACTCGTAAGTTTTGGTGTTGATAAGGAACATCTTTGCCGTGACGTAACGAAATTATGACGGTCATCTTCTCGTGGCCTTTTTCTACGATGTCCTTGACCGGGACTATCTCAAACCACACAAATTGGCTTACATAGCATCCTCAAATTGTTACTTATGCTTTGAGATGCGTAAAATTCAAAAAGGGATCTTATTCGCCGGTTCTGCCACGTAGAAACACATTAGCGATATAACGTCCTTCTAACGTAAGTCCATGGCGTAGTCCCACAGCGTTGCAGAAAATTCTTTTTAGTGGCCTTTTTTATGCTGGGCAAAGACAATTACGTTCACACCTAAATGTTTTCTAGAACTATGCTCCGTACACATGAATACCATGGCAGACATGAAAACCGGAAATGCGCACCTGGAGTGCGAGACGCACGCGATTGCGATATAAAATTCATCTGTTTGTGTTCTCTAGCTATAATCTATTGTGTAAACGTTTGATTTTATGTTATACAAAACTATTTTGGTTACTACAGATATTTACATTTTGTTGCAAAACTTTTTTTATTATGTATACATGTATTTCACAAACAATCCATATGTCTGAAGAAAGGACCGAGTAAGGCGGGGTACATGCAACAAACCTTTTGAAAATTGACACTTAAATAAAAAAAAAGGTTATTGCAAACTATTCGACCGTTTTTCGAGATTATTTTTGTCCGTAGTCGTTATCCATCCCATGATGCACAATCTCCAACGTGTATGAGCTTGAGATGCTCTGTCAGGTCATTTACTTTGGGCTATACATGTCAATTTTTAATCAATGGGTTAAATCACAAAGTGTTTTACCAGTTTAATCTTTTAATACGTTTTAACTAATCGAACGCTTCTGATCAGGTCTTAATTTTTAAATCGTGAACACTCATTTTGACCTAATTACAACAGGCATAGCCTATTTTCACCCTATTTAATTCTTGACCCAGTATTATCATGGCGGGGAATCATGTGGCACAACAGCAGCAGCAGCAACAGCAATAGCAATAGCAATACATTTCTGCTAAAAATAATCTGGGTTAACCGTTATGTATTGATAAACCGTCGGTGTTGTGAAACAATCTCGTAACTACGGCTTGAACGAAGCCACATTTACGAGATTTTATAACAACACCTACGAAATGTTATTGTTTGTCCAAAATTATATCACGGTTACAAGATAAAATCATTTCCTATTGTAAGAAGTATTCAATACTTCTGATGACACATGACCGGTGTGAGTATATTATGAAGCAGGACGATCAACTGAAGGAAATTTCTGGACGAGGATGAACTTTTAAAAAGCACATTAACCCATTACCAAACGACAAAATTATAGGGCGGTCCAAACTGAAAGATCCTTCAGACGACAATTTCAAGTGAATGGAATCTATATTTTTCATGTCTTTTGGGGCTGGAAAACATTGTGGAAAATGAAGAAATTGCTTGTCACAAGCAATTTCTTCATTTTCCACAGTGTTTTCCAAAGCCATTTAATTTTGAGGAGTCAAAAAGAGTCACTGTAATGGGTTAAAACGTTATTGACGACCAAACAAATTTTTGTCTTAAGGGCTTCTGGTAGTCAGAACTGATTGATGCTTGTGTATGATATATTAGTTGAGCCGACTAACAAATTATGCCTAAAGGGTTTTTTTTTAAAACGAAACACTTTGATTTTAGTAATTAGAAATATCTATTATAGAATAAATCCCCATCCCCAGTTTCAGTCTAACAAAAGTAAATCTGCGAAAAAGACGAAAGAAATAAAAGAATATAACTTTATAGCCAAAAATTTCGTACTAAAAATAGACTTGGTTTACCGTACCGTTTTGATAAACCGTATGTGTTGTTATAAAACCTCTTAAATGTTGATAATAGGTAATTTTACGTTTGTCTCTATTATTTTCTATTCTGAACACTACCTTGATCAAATACATATTTCGTCGGTGTAAATGCAAAACCTCGTATCTCGTTTTTAGGAAAATTTTAGGGACAAGAATAAAACTTAATAACTTTTCCGAAACTGAAAGGTTTAACTTGAAATTCGGACATGTTGTCCAAATATAATGTGTCATTTATACTGATAAGTCGAAATATAGCAAAACCTGCAAGAATTCTCTACACTTGACAAACAAGGTTTCGCTTTGAAAATTATAAAAATCGACATACGAGGTTTTGCATTAAAGACGACGATTTGTTGTCTGCAACAGCTTCAAAATTAGAACAGTCGAAATTGATGCAACTTGAGAAGAAAACGTTATATCTATTCTTCGAAAAAAAAACATTAAATGGAAACGTATATAATTATATCATTGAAATTTCAAACCGTATATGCCAGGATTTGCTTATATCGTCATATTGGCGTTTAAGACTAATCCATGCCTGGATCAGCCTGAACATACAGACAGGCTGATCGGGGTCCGTATATGTTTGAATGCCTCTATGGCCGTTCTCCAAGAACCTGGTTCAAATATATATTGTATAAATTTGAACAAAAAGTAAAACAAATCCTATACATAATAAATATCCTAATCCACATAGACCCCGAAACACACAGCCATGGCAAACAGTGATTTGTTAACAAATGTCGTAGATGCGTAACTATCCGTATCTGTATTCCATAAAAACCTGCTGCCTGCTAGAATGTCCTGCTCTTTGTTTTCACCTATGATAATTTGCACCACGATTTTGTAACGTATCCACTTGAATTCCTTGACTCGCGTTTTGATGGTGTCGGAAAGCAGCTTGCTCATTCTTTGTCCCAATGTTTTCTCGTATTCTTCATCAGTCAAATGTTCCTTCAATGCGGCATCCATTATTTCCTTCACTTTCGCAGGTTTGAATCTTCGTTCTGTATCCGGTGCTAGTTTGTAAGTATTCTCTACCTGCCGGGCGTGAGTGAGAGTGTCTGTATCATTGTGATCCGAGCTACGGTCAAACGTCCGCTCCCTCTGAGAATCGCGCCCGCCACCCACGGGGGTCTTTGGCAGATTGGAGCGTAATATTCCCCCTTTACGTACCTTCGACATCGTTGAATGAATGGATTGCGTAATGAATGAAAGTGGATCAATCCTGTCACACTGCGCTGATCATGTATCGAAGTAGGTTTGATTTGTAATATAATCTGAATGCACCATTTGTGTCCAAACACTTCAATTTATCACGTTTAAACACTTGAAGTATCTGTTTTTACACCTGTTATCTGTCTAAAATACGATTTATAAGATAGTTCGCACCTCTGTGTAAACAGTGTCTTTTCTATCAATCATATCTGTAAACAGAAAATATGAAAGTTCAGTTTACACTCGTTATCCGGACATTAGATATCGCAACAATTACGTTATTCAACAATTTTAAGAAATAAATATTTTTGTTTACACTTGGCCATTTTGAATTCGGTTTGAAGCAGAGGTGGACAGACGTCATGCATTAACATGACGTGGTGGATTTTTGAAAAGACAGCTGATAAAAAAGTTATAAAACTTTTTATCAGCTGATTTTTTTCAAAAAATCTATCACGTCCTCCTAATTCCTGGTCTAGCTTATTCCTGGTATTCCCCTACCTTCTCTGCTTTAAACTGAATTCAAATTGGTCAAGTATTAACAACGGAATTGTAGATTTTCCTAAATTTAGAATCACGTGATTACCCATCGTTGATATGTCAATACTGCTGTCTTCGAAGTGCAAATCTGGTCTATTTCTCATTGACGCAAACAACAAATGTTACATTAAAGTATCCGTTGAAGGAATAAAAGTGGAAGTATTTTTCCTTTTCTACTTTATATCAATTATGGATTTTTTTGGAAGAAAACAGATGCAACGGAACTGAATTTTGAAAACACTGATTTGTGTAAAACAAATCTTCCGATGTTTTAACCCTTTTCCGGACAAGACCTTGTAGTGACGACACATATAGAAATAAATTAATTAATCTATAAAAACATATACAAACCACTTGCCCATAGAACAATAGAACACAAATCGTAATTTTTAAGCCGTATATCTTTCATTTAATACAAGCGATCCTCGATTAAATCAATTACATAGATTCATGATCCACTATAAAACTGGCTAATCAATCTTTCATCAATTTTTCATCATCGTAAAAAGACAGTTCTCTAACTCATCGATACAGTTTATTATATCCATATCATGTTCAATCAATAATTCACCGATATCACAATGGAATTATTCCGTTAATCCCTTCTAATGAAATTAGTAAGGTCAGAATACTCCTACTGTGGCTTAACTAACCATTTCACAAACGATTCCTAATTTTAACGTCTCTCGTGTAAAAATGTAGGAAAAACATTTAGGGAGACGTGAAAAATGATAAAACCCGGATTTCTAAGTTTCTTCTCTCAAAGTTTTTTTTATTTCCCATTACATTTAATCTTTCTGTTTGCGGTATGCTTCTTTCATCTTCACTATATGGTCGCTTTTCATAAAGACATCGTAACTGTAACTTTTTTAAGCTGCAGCTACGACCTTTTTGTTGAAAAGTAACGATATTAAAATTTAGATGATTCTAAAATGTTGTCGTTTGTAGGTACATGAATATCACTACTCAAGGATAATTTCACGGCCGCTTATCTACTAAATCACAACATTTTGTTGTGTATGAAAAAAAGTTTAGAGGATATCCGGTTGGCAGTTAGAGGAGCCGACAAATCGGCGATTGCAAGGTGAGTCTCGCCTTTTAATCGAAATGTTTTTGTTTCTAGCTCGAAAATCAAAAATCGGAGAATGTCATACAACCCTTTATTCATTTTCACATATTTGTGAGCCCCATCCAAACCCCGATTCCCAGAGATTGAACGGAAATTCATTTTCTCCCGTTGCAAGGGTAGCCCCAATATTGACATTTCATCAATCCTGATGAGCGTTTGTCCACTTTCTGAGGATGAATGGCCCAAAACCTGTGTGTATTATAAAATAGTTGTATGTACATTTCATCGTGCAAACAATATTTTAATAACTTACTGTCGATCTTTGAAGAAAATCAGTTCTTCCGGTCAGTTTGTGCGTTAGAGGATAGGTTGTGAGTAAGAGGATAGGCTGTGATTTAGAAGACAGAATGCATTCATCGCATTTAATATCATTTGTCATTGTTTATATGCGAATTAAGCCAAACCGAAATACTCTATTTGATATGTCTATTTTCAAAGGGTGTGTGAAATGGCATAACGTATTTTTACGCCCAGTAAATTGATACATCAGGGACACAGACCTTTAACATTGTCTGCTTGTCTGCCAATCTGCATGTGATAATTTAAAATGAAAATTTAAGTTAAGGGGGCGTTTGCGCGTTCTCTTTTTAAAATTTCATACACGTGATATTCTTGTCTGGTAGGCCTATATCTTTTGCTTCGGAAAAGTCAAATATTTAGCCATTTTGGTAATGGGTGAAGTGTTTTCAAAAGTGTTTTCAAAATGACACAATTTTGGACTGCTTTATTCATAAAGAGTTACAGATGTGAGAAGTATATGTTTGAGGGCGTAAATATTGAGGGAAGGGCTGATAATCAACACTTTCTTCATTCTCTCGATGTTTTCCGAAACTTTTTTACAAGGGAGTTATAAAATATAATCTTGTATGGGACAGGATTTTTGGAGAAATCTTTATGAAGGAAATCGAATTCTCTTCTTCCGTTGCTTTTACATGATGTGTAAATGGGATTCTTTAACCCTTTCTCATACAAGGCATGGTATAACGTACTTATTAGAAAGGGATTGTAAAGTATTGACACAAAAGAAGAGATTACTGTTAATCAGCAATTTCTCCCGTTGTCTCAGTATTCTTTGTACTACTTCTCTTTATATAAATCATCTTGGTTTTAGTATCCATTTGTCGTCTGCAGCATTTTTCAAATTAGACCAACCTAAAATGTAGCTGTTTCGGAAAGATTTTTAAAACGTTGGTGGTGTGAAGATATGCCTGTAATCAAACTTTGTAAGTTGTATTTGCAATGGTTAAAATATTTACAATAGATTTGTTGTTCCAATGCAGGTATCAGATTTCTACACCTTTCCTCATGTTCTGGTATGTCCAGATTAGGTGACAAACTCGCTGTTTTGAAAACTCACTGTTTGAACTGGATACAAGTCGTGTCCCTAGATATATAAAGTAAGTACTGAAAAGTGTTCCAGACTAGTAGACAAACTTAGATCTGTCATCCAAGTATTTTAGTGGCCCTTTATTTTGGAGTATTGAATGATGTTAAGAATCCTACACGCAAAATTGTAGATTCGACAGATTTTGTCTATATTTGTATGAACTTCAAATGATCATAAATCTTTTTAATTAAGAGAGGTAAAGTGATAATCTTTGTGTCATTGATTTTCTCTTGGAATGATCTCAAAAACGATATATTACAGCATTGGATTCATTTCTAAAAGGGTTATTTACCGTCGTTAGTTTCTGCTTGATATGAAGCTGCATGCTAGCGGTGAATTTCTTACTTCCTATGTTAATAATTTGATTTTGTTGATTTTCAGGATGTGTTGACCCAATTCCTCGCCACAAATGAGATCAGACTAATCTGATACGGGATGTATGGAGTGGAGAAACTTTAGGCTATTTTTATCGCTTATTCAATAAGCTGCAGGAACTTAAAAACATTTTGGAAGTGAGGCATGCGTGGATATTTTTTAACGATGACGTGGTTTGTACCTAGACAAACCATCGTTGAAGTTGACAAAAGTGATAGAGCACGGATTTCACAAAGTTCATCTTTAATGTATGTTACAACTTGCAAAATTTATTAATGTATCAATTCGTAGGCCTATATGATTGGTGACTTAATACTAAACATATTGAATCAATAAACAAGAAGATCTATGGATAAACAAGATTTACAGATCTGTATTTTTGACACGTCTTTATTGTCTCCGGTTTTTCCTCTTCTTACGCATTATATTTTAAAGAGGCTACTTTAGAGCATACAAAAATGGCTGGACTATTGCACAGTATTTACTTTGAATTGTATAAAAGTTCACATGAAGACGCACAGAGTACAGACAGAAAGAAACACAAAGGATAGTGAATGTTTATATCAAACATTGTTATAAATCTATTATGCATAAGAACCTTACATTCATTTAGATGAGATAATGTAATATGATATATATATTGTGCCGATTTTCGTTTTTGCCTATTTTCGAAATTCGGCAAATCCCTGCAGAACTCATTTGCCTAATTTCGAAACTCGGCGAAATAGCTTATTTATAATTAGTTTATGGTATATCGGGCCATTTTCTGTGCAGAACTCATCTTCAAAATATCCGTTTTTAGGGAGGTATCACAGTTAGCACTTACAAAATCATTTTAAGCCGTTTTTAGTCCAATAAAAGTTCGGTACGGAACAGTTAAAGTTCCGTACCGAACAGAACATACGGAACATTCTTCTTCCGTTTGCGCGGAAGTTGATTCGTACCCTAAGCAATTCGCACCTTATCTTTTATCAGAGACATAGATAAACATTATATTATGTCTCCGAACAGAACATACGGAACATTCTTCTTCCGTTTGCGCGGAAGTTAATTCGTACCCTAAGCAATTCGCACCTTATCTTTTATCAGAGACATAGATAAACATTATATTATATGTCTCTGCTTTTATCAATTCGTTTACACGTTCAGCAGGACATCAAATTTATAGATAATATTGCCATAAAAATCATATCTACACTCGATTTCATTTATTTATTCAAAAAGTTGCAGTTCCATATTTTTTCGGAGCCTGAATTAGATCCATTGCTTTGGGCTTTCTAACCACCGAAATTAAAATGGTTTCACTTACTTAAAGTTAAATATCGACATTTTAGAAATGGTTCTTTTAAAGCAAACAAGATTTATTATGAACCTTTTCATCTGCTAAATATATGTGATCTACCATAGATCTGCATTCTTATGTTAATTAATTTGATATGTTCTAATTTCGTTTAGACTTTGAAGATAACTAACTCAAAATAGTGAGCTGATTGTAAAACCATTTAAACATGAGAATCCCTTTCTATGAAAAATACCATATTCAGCATTTTTCCCTGCATTTTTCCCTGCTGTAGAGGCCAAACTGTCAAAACAGCCGAACAAACCGATCCTCCCTACTATGCTAGCCAGAACTAGTGACCGACCCAGCCCAACAAGCCGATCCTTCCCACCATGCTGGCCAGATCAAGCGACCAAACCAGCCGAGGAAACCTATCCTTCCGACCCTGCTGGCCAGAACTAGTGACCAACTCAGCCGAACAAGCCGATACTTCCCACCGTGCTGGCCAGAACAAGCGACCAACCCATCCAAACAAGCCGATCCTTCCCACCGTGCTGGCCAGAACTAGCGACTGACCTAGCCCAACAAGCCGATACTTCCCACCGTGTTGGCCAGAACAAGCGACCGACCCATCCGAACAAGCAGATCCTTCCCACCGTGCTGGCCAGAACTAGCGACTGACTTAGCCGAACAAGCCAATACCTCCCACCGTGCTGGCCAGAACAAGCGACCAACCCATCCAAACAAGCAGATCCTTCCCACCGTGCTGGCCAGAACTAGCCACTGACCTAGCCGAACAAGCCGATACTTCCCACCGTGCTGGCCAGAACAAGCGACCGACCCATCCGAACAAGCCGATACTTCCCACCGTGCTGGCCAGAACAAGCGACCGACCCATCCGAACAAGCAGATCCTTCCCAACGTGCTGGCCGGAACTAGCGACTGACCTAGCCAAACAA
The DNA here is from genome assembly GCA_963680895.1 of Fragum sueziense. Classification (NCBI taxonomy): domain Eukaryota; kingdom Metazoa; phylum Mollusca; class Bivalvia; order Cardiida; family Cardiidae; genus Fragum; species Fragum sueziense. Next base: position 19,249,543 of record OY804595.1, on the reverse strand, counting down.
GCCAATACTTCCCACCGTGCTGGCCAGAACAAGCAACCGACCCATCCGAACAAGCCGATACTTCCCACCGTGCTGGCCAGAACTAGCGACCGACCCATCAGAGCAAGCAGATCCTTCCCACCGTGCTGGCCAGAACTAGTGACTGACCTAGCTGAACAAGCCGATACTTCCCACCGTGCTGGCCAATACAAGCGACCGACCCATCCAAACAAGCTGATCCTTCCCACCGTGCTGGCCAGAACTATCGACTGACCTAGCCGAACAAGCCGATACTTCCCACCGTGCTGGCCAGAACAAGCAACCGACCCATCCGAAGAAGCAGATCCTTCCCACCATGCCGGCCAGAACAAGCGACCAAACCAGCCGAGCAAACCTATCCTTCCGACCCTGCTGGCCAGAACTAGTGACCAACTCAGCCGAACAAGCCGATACTTCCCACCGTTCTGGCCAGAACAAGGGACCAACCCATCCAAACAAGCTGATCCTTCCCACCATCCTGGCCAGAACTAGCCACTGACCTAGCCGAACAAGCCGATACTTCCCACTGTGCTGGCCAGAACAAGCGACCGACCCATCCGAACAAGCAGATCCTTCCCACCGTGCTGGCCAGAACGAGAGACTTACCTAGCCGAACAATCCGATACTTCCCACCGTGCTGGCCAGAACAAGCGACTGACCCATCCGAACAAGCAGATCCTTCCCGCCGTGCTGGCCAGAACTAGCGACTGACCTAGCCGAACAAACCGATACTTCCCATCGTGCTGGCCAGAACTAGCGACCGACCCATCCGAACAAGCAGATCCTTCCCACCGTGCTGGCCAGAACTAGCGACCAAACCAGCCGAGCAAGCTGATCCTTCCCACCGTGCTGGCCAGAACTATCGACTGACCCATCCGAACAAGCAGATCCTTCCCACCGTGCTGGCCAGAACAAGCGACCGACCCATCCAAACAAGCAGATCCTTCCCACCGTGCTGGCCAGAACTAGCGACTGACCTAGCCGAACAAGCCTATACTTCCCACCGTGCTGGCCAGAACTAGCAACCGACCCAGGTGAACAAGCCGATTCTTCCCACCATGCCGGCCAGAACAAGCGACCAACCTAATTGATCCCCTGAAACCAGAAACGCCTAGTTCTAGTGTAAATGACCAAAAAGGCCCAGTTCAAAAAAGGCCTACTTTTTAAATTGATAAAAAATACCCCAAAAGTGTATATCATATTTGAAATTAAATATGATTTATGAGAGATAAATGATTGGTAAATTGTTGATTTAATGCCCGGCTTACATGCATTGGAACAATAATGATGAAAAATCAGAGCGAGAAATGGATCTTATATTATTATAATCATTTTAATAAGTATGCATGATTCCGCTTACAGTACGACCTCGCAACGTCATAATGAATATCATTAATTTTATCCTGTGACCTAATTCTATCGGAAAATTCAGATAAAATGTTGCCGTATTTCTTTCTCGCATGTGGATAAATATCTATACACCATGTGACAGGTTTCGTTTATCCTTGAATGGCACTGTACTTTCGTTTTAAAATAGACTGGATTTTGATATCGACTGGGACCCGCAGATGAAGTTTTTACATTCTGGTGTACACGTTTACAATGCAGCGGCGTATCCAATGGGTAGGGGAGTTTTCGAGGTTCAAAGGAAAGCCCTCTCAGCGGCGAAACCAGACTTTGTAAGGGGGTTCGAAATTACAAATAGGTGGTTCGTTCTCTTATTATTACAAAATTCTGACTGGATTTTTACATGAAATTGAAATAATTAGGATTCAGAGGAGGTTCGTTTGACTCCCGCACCCCCCTCTGGATATGCCACTGTCTCCGCAGCCTGATTATTTCATTTCAATGCAGAAATTCGGTCAAAATTGTGTAATACTTGGGAAAACGAACCTCTCTATTTGTAAATTCGAACCCCATCACAGACATCCTGGATCCGCGGCAGCAACGAGTACGTAGGAAGTATCAAAAATCAAAGTAAACCGTAAAATAATCATTATGTCGTTGTTCGATTCATTACAAATAAATCGGTGAGGAAAAAAAACGAGAATAAATCGACAGAAATATTTCTGCATGACAGTTTCGCAGTAAACCGTAAATAATATTAACATTTCGGGCGTTGTATGATTCAATTATCAATAAATCGTCGAAAAAGATCGACAGAAATAGTTCTGCATGACACACGGAACTTACTGAATCACAATTTCGAAAATGGATGGCCAATTTCGAAATTGGGCAAAGTTCCGTGCCTAATTTCGAAATTGGGCATGCCCAATTTCGAATTTAGGCAAGAATCTTAAAATCGGCACAACATATATACCATGTAAAAAAAAGTTTAGCAACACTGACTTTGTTAATTGAAAAAATGTATTTTCTGTGATATTTATTTCACAACCGTTATATACATTTTAGCATATGCATTTATGCACAACATTCAAAGGTCGCTTTGTGGTAACGTTAAATATTGTGTTAGAAACATTGTCTTGACGTAGGTGAGGGGTCAAAATAAAAAATTACAATAGAATTCGGTATCGACTGTGCGGCCATTTTCAAGCAAGAACATCCGTGAAAAGTTTTCTAATCCACTTAAATTGTTTGTACACAGTATCAACATTCACTACTTTATCAAGAGATTGAACGTCATTCGCGTCAGTACGATCACGCACACGTCTTCCTTAAATGCACCGTATGTGCTCTATGGGTGACAAATCAGAAATAAATGGGTGATAATGGGAGTCCATCAGTGTTGTATACGCTTAATTTGGCTTAAAGCATTTAGGACTCTATACCAATCAAGTCTGGTGCGTTCATGGTGTAGCGTCAGGGAAATTACAACGTATGGTCAACGTCTAGTAACCGTTCATCTGTGGAGACGATCACGGATGGTAAGTGTGGATACTCTATATTGAAATTCTTGTGGAAGCCACTCGTAAGTTTTGGTGTTGATAAGGAACATCTTTGTCGTGACGTAACGAAATTATGACGGTCATCTTTTCGTGGCCTTTTTCTACGACGTCCTTGACCGGGACTATCTCAAACCACACAAATTGGCTCACATAGCATCCTCAAATTGTTACTTATGCTTTGAGATGCGCAAAATTCAAAAAGGCATCTTATTCGCCAGTTCTGCCACGTAGAAACACATTAGCGATATAACGTCCTTCTAACGTAAGTCCATGGCGTAGTCCCACAGCGTTGCAGAAAATTCTTTTTAGTGGCCTTTTCTATGCTGGGCAAAGACAATTACGTTCACACCTAAATGTTTTCTAGAACTATGCTCCATACACATGAATACCATGGCAGACATGAAAACCGGAAATGCGCACCTGGAGTGCGAGACGCACGCGATTGCGGTATAAAATTCATCTGTTTGTGTTCTCTAGCTATAATCTATTGTGTAAACGTTTGATTTTATGTTAAAACAAAACTATTTTGGTTACTACAGGTATTTACATTTTGTTGCAAAACTTTTTTTTATTATGTATATGTATATAACTGGTGTGTAAAAAAGGTTTTTCTATATCATATCACAATGAACTCGTACTCTGTCAAATAAAAATGACAAAGTGATTCTTAAGTGAAATAAGGATTTAATCTATGGACAAGACTAGTCTAGTAATGAGAGTAGTTTCGGTTTGGTTTAATTCGCATATAAACAATGACAAATGGTATTAAATGCGATTAATGCATTCTGTCTTCTAAATCACAACCTATCCTCTTACTCACAACCTATCCTCTAACGCACAAACTGACCGGAAGAACTGATTTTCTTCGAAGATCGACAGTAAGTTATCAAAATATTGTTTGCGCGATGTAATGTACATACAACTATTTTATAATACACACAGGTTTTGGGCCATTCATCCTCAGAAAGTGGACAAACGCTCATCAGGATTGACGAAATGTCAATACTGGGGCTACCCTTGTAACGGGAGAAAATGAATTTCTGTTCAATCTCTGGGAATCGGGGTTTGGATGGGGCTCACAAATATGTGAAAATGAATAAAGGGTTGTATGACATTCTCCGATTTTTGATTTTCGAGCTAGAAACAAGAATATTTCGATTAAAAGACGAGACTCACCTTTCAACCGCCGATTTGTCGGCTCCTCTAACTGCCAACCGGATATCCTCTAAACTTTTTTTCATACACAACAAAATGTTGTGATTTAGTAGATAAGCGGCCGTGAATTTGCCGATGTTAGGCTATCGCAAAACCTCGTACCTCCAGCTTAACTAAGGCTGGAGTTTCGAGGATTTGCAAAAACACAAACGAATTTTATTTTCTCGTCTTCTTCCTTTTTAAACTACGCTTTGAATCAATTTTTAATCGGGACTTGTCTAAAACCGTTCTAATGACATTTTTGACATGGTAAAAGCTTGAACTCTTTCCCCAAACAAAAGACTGTTTTCTCGTCCAGAGTAGAAATGCTTTTGGAAAATCTTCAGAGAAGAGAATAAATTGTTGAAAATCTTCAGAGAAGAGAATACATTGTTGATAATCAGCATTGCTTCTTTTCTCTCAAAATTTTCTTTGTTGTATCACACATTTCGTTCTTTTTAAATGAATTATTACATAACATTATATGCAGTTCCTTCCAGTTTGAAGCGTTGAAAAATTGCATTGTTTGGGAAAAGGTTTATAGGATCGTACTTATCCACTTATCAAATAATAAAACAGTTTAATTTTATTCCGATAACTTACGGAGTGTATCCAGTTTTATTTCAATTTAAATGTCCAAATCGTAATGAAAGTTTCCCCGGAGTTATTTCTCGTCCATTTTGACGACCAATAAATTCCTCATTACTCTTTGTTTTGCCCGACAATGCGCTACGAGCGGTTACCAAGACACAATGCTTGATTACCCGAGTGCAATCAAAGTAAACAGAGGGGCCTTTCAAAGTTGAACAAAGCTTTTGAAAGTTTTTTGTCCCTGTCATTTCTATTGAACATTACAACTGATAAGACTGTATAGCCTATACACCCTTTACTAATTTAACCCTTTCCCAAACAAGACCTGGTTTTGACGTCCCTAATAGAAAAGGCTTAGGAAAACATTGAAACAAAAGAAGAAACTGCTGATAACCAGCAGTTTCTCCTTTTGTCTCAATATTTTCTATCCCATATTTTACACAAATGCTATCTTTAATAACTTCCATTTTGTCAATTGTGTCAGTTTTTGAAGTGGGTCAGCCTACCATTTTGCCGTTTGGGAAAGGGTTAACAAACTCATAAGTAAACTCATGTAAGTCTATCATAGAGATTTTGTCTTAACCCCTTTCCCAAAGCAAGCTCTGATTTTTGATGACCACATATCATTTTTATTCCAAAACTGGTGTTGAGGATAGGGCGGGGGTGGGTGGGGGCGGGGGTGGGTGGGGGTGGGGGGCAAAAATGCCGATGGACTGACTGTCTATACCAGAATATGCTGAATTGATTATTTCAGTAGCTTTTATCTTGTTGTCTGCAATGGCTTTCAATCTGTGACAATTTACATGACAAATGGTTAGGAAAGGCTTGTTCATTTTCCAAACATCAATACATATATATTCAACTAGTCCAGCTTGAATGGAATTGAACAGAATAACGTCGGTGTAAATGCAAAACTTCGTATGTCGATTCTTGCGATTTCCAAAGTATAAACTTGTGTGCCCAGTTTAGACAATTCTCACAGGTTTTGAGATATTTTTACTAGTCAGTATTAATGACTCATTATTTGTGAACAATACGTCAAAATTTCATGTAAAACATTTCAGTTTGGGAAAAGCTATTACACTTTTTCCCTCCCCTTTGAACTTTTCCAAAATCGAGATACGAGGTTTTGCATTTACAACGAGGATAATAGAATTTTTACACGGGCGTATAAAAAGTTATATTTTATCAAGAGAAAAGACAAAGGAAAATGAGTAAAACTGCTCTTTCAACATTTTCGTCATTTCTGTCGATGCTGCGCAAAGCCTTTCACGAAAATAAATTGCTTTTTTGGAAAAGCTGATAAACATCTGCATTCTGACAAGATTGTCCATGAAAGATTATTAAGGTAGAATGCCCGTAATCTGGCCATTTTGAGATTCATAAAAAATCGGATTTTTTCGGGCGACGTCGTCACGTGTCCGATCCTATAAGGGCGCTGTCGTAAACATTCGGCGGTGGAAAGTTCCACCGCCGAATGTTTTCGACGTCGCCCGAATAATTCCGACGTCGCGCGAATCTCATTAGTGGTATTCTATCTTTAGTTCATAATAAGTTTTAAAAACTATATTAATTACACAAAGAGAACTGCCAGTAAACTTAATTTTATTAATCCTTATCAGAATGTGGTTACTAGCGTGGTCGAAAAATTCAAACTTATTTTCCACGCGGGGAATCACTTGACACAACGATTTGGAAAATCTTCAATAATAATGCTAATGTATGACTGATTTGAAAAAACGGTTTAAACTTTAAAGCAGAGAAGGCAGAAAAAATACTGACGACCAACCGATTTTTGTTGGTGATCAATATCTTTTTCATCATGTGCATTTTAAAAGATCCGTCGATTTCTAATAATTCTTGAGGTATTTTGGTATGCTCTGCTTCAAACTACGAATGCGAAATATGGAAGATATTCTGCAAGTGTTGTGTCAAGTGATTCTCTGCCATGAAATTACTTGTTGGCGACCAATTCTCGCCGTAAACCAGTTCTCACCGACGATACCATATCACAGTAAAGATGTGATACGGGCTCAATGCCGCAAAACGGCATTGAGCCCGATTGTAGGTCACACGTACGCAGTTCAAGTCTGAAAATCTCAATGTTATGTGCTTTGACAGGTAAAAATGTCCGAAATGTTGCGGAAATTGTATATTTTGCCTTTAACGATAATTACTTAACGTCGCTTTTCTACGAAAAACTCGTAACTGCAGCTTGTTTTAAGCTGCAGTTACGAGGTTTTCGTTCAAAAGCATCGATAAGCAACAGAAGCAATCATCCGTAATTTGGGGGGGGGGGGGCAAAATATTGAGATTAGTTTACGGTATTGTGACGTCATACATGCAGTTATGGCGTAAACATTATATTTCTGCGTTCCCGCATTCTCAGTATCCCTGTTGCTGTTTTGATAACTTATTTCACCCAATAGAAACTATAAGGAGGCGTTGTCGATCTTGACTAGACTGTTTTTTACACGAGCTGATCGAAAGTAAAAGTATGATCTCATTCTGTGGTTCAGTGATAGTCTCATACGATTTAATGGACGCACCTTTTTTGAATTAAGATTTATTAAACCTTTTGTAAATAATTTATACTTTTGATGTACCTTATTGAAATGGCTTGCGAAACATTGAGACAAAGAAATTAAATGCTGGTAACCAGCATTTTCTTATTTTGCCGCAATTTTTCATGTGCAGAATTATAACACAAATCACACATGTATATTTAGAAACTTCCTTTTATTCTTCTACAAAGCTTTCAAATTGAACAACTTTAGACTAGGTCTAGAGAGATGACAAGATCATCGACCATTTCCAAGTAAGATCTTTATATACGTTTCCAATAGACATTTGGAACACAGATCCAGATCTTAGGAATTGCAATTTTAAGAAGAAAATGATGTTACTAGTGATCAGAATTATAATGTTTTCTTCTATATTTACTGTGTTCCAAAGTCTATTGGAAGCGTATAAAAATCTTTATATGGAAAAGGGTTGAATTTCATAAGTGGTAGGTCAATGCTCGATATAAGATCTGATTTAAATAAATGTATTGTTATCTGACTCATAGCGTAGTTGCCCGCCTAGCTCAGTCGGTAGAGCATCAGACTTTTAATCTGAGGGTCGCGGGTTCGAGTCCCTCGGTGGGCGCAACCTTTTTCCTGAAACCTAATGAAAACAGTCTCTTGAACTCGCCGTTATGCTAGGTTCCCACTGCCGATCAAATCAACTCGATCTAACCCGATCATGCGATCGAGTACCGATCGAGTTCGCTCGGCCTGGGTGATCGGGATTAGTCGAGATGATTGAGTTTGGTAGATGCATCGATCAGTAATCTTGTCAATTTGTTTTGACACGTCAAAAACTCGTACATAGCGATCGTGTAGAAAACACATCGGGAAGTACAAGAGTATCGGTCCTGTAGAAGATCGAGCTGATCGGGAATCAATCGTTTTAGAGATTGGGTGCGATCGGGTAGGTATCTTTAACCGTGATTTGATTGGATAAACAAATGAAGCAGAAGTCGAGTTGATCGGGATGCATTCGGGAATTACTTGTGCGAGTCGAGTTGATCGAGTGCTTCCAACTGCAGTTGCTTCACTCGATCTACTCGATCGACTGAATTCCCCTGATCAAATCCGACCAAGTCAATTCTTCTCGATCTCTAGTCGATCGAATCCGACCTCTATGCCCGATTTGAACGAGTGAACATATGAAGCAACAGGTTGAGTTGATCGGGGTGTAGTCGGAAATTACTCCAATACAAGTCGAGGTAATCGAGTGCACATTCTTTGAAGGTCGGGATAAAAATATCCACCCGATCATACTCGATCTCCAGACACGATTGATTCTCGATTAGGTCGATCATCTACCCGATCAATACAAAATCGTTTCACGGTCATTTTTGTACATGATCGCAGTCGAGTATTTTTGCATGTCAAAAATATCGAGTAGTAAGCACGAGCGGAGCAGATCAATTTCGATCACCCCGACCGTTTCCGATCACGTTTACAGACTGAGAGCGATCTGTTTTCGATCGCTTGGTCGAGTTGATCGGTATTGGGAACACTGTGTCGTATGATGATAAATGTGTACAAACATAACGTGATCCTACCCAGATCAGATTATATTAACAGAAATATGGTAAGCTATCGAAAATATTGTGTCACGTGATTCCCCGCTCTCAGACATAACACGTACGATTGAAATAATGGTATTCAATGACTTAAAGAAAGTATATTACGTTCTATCTACATGTAAGTAGATGAAGGGTGAGCAATTAGCTAAAACTACATTTACGTCACTTTTAAGTTACATGTGTGTAAATGTTTAAACCGAATTATGAATATGTGATAGTTACAGACTATGCGAAAAGACGTTCATTTAGTACACGATATATCCGGATCATCTACGACTAGAGTAGGCCGATCTGGCCGTGTATAGATCGAGAGGGTCGGGTCTTGATTGTGTAGGGTTCGAATACAGGTCTTAGTATTTGGGTTAAAATCGGAAAGGTGGTCGGGCTTCAATCGCAAAAGAATCGGAAATGCTCGTGCGGAGGTCTATTTGATCGACTAGGGATCGAGAAGAAATCGTGTACATATATTTGGTCGGGATAGATCGGTGAAATTAGGCGGTCGTGTTGATCGAGTTTAGATCAGAAGTGGGAACATATCATTATAAATTAGATTCTGATCTTCATCGTATGTAAAGCCTGTACAAAAAGTTGCCTTGTTAAACTGACAATTTTCCTAGTTAGTCTGTACGGACTGTACAGACAATTTTCCTAGTTAGTCTGTACGGACTGTACATACTAACTTGGAAAATTGTACAAGCTTTATACAGGCGCAGATTGACGAGGTTTTAACTTTTCACACTGCCCAGACTGACAGAGCCCCCTTTTAGCGTGACAGGTCACATAGGCATAGACCGCTTTTGGAGCACGCGTTTCTGACTGGTCCACATTTAAACATGATACAGTCAAACGTCTTTCGCAAATCAGGAAGAATATTTGTTGAAGCATTGAAATCATTGAGAGAAAATGAGATAATGCTAAATCTAATCACCAGTATTTTCCTCAGAATCCCGAATTAAGTATTTCCGAAAACATGTAACCGTAATATCTTTCCAAAACTACAAAACTTCTAAACGTATTGCTTGACCAATTTGAAATCGGTTTGAAGCAGAGAAGGTGGTAAATGCCAAGAATAAGCTGGACGTGTTGGACTTTTGAAAAATCAACTGATGAAAAAGTTATTGAAGATAAACCAAAATTTTGGTTTATCTTCAATAACTTTTTATCAATTGATTTTTCAAAAATCAGTCACGTCCATATAATGCGTGACGTCTGTACACATTCTCTGATTCAAACCGAATTCAAATCGGTCGCATACTAACAAAAATATTGAAGATTTTTTTAAAATATTGTATCACGTGATTATCTACCGTGGTATTGAAAGCTGACGTAGATGACAACATGATTTCAAACAAATATAGAATTTAGCAAAGAAAATATAATGGAAAAGTAGGTAATGCTTATTTATTTATCACTTTCTCATTTTCCTCTGATATTTTCTAACCTTCATTCCTCCACGGACTTCAATAGCAAGTTGAATAGTTAATCCATTCAAAGACAGCTTACACCGATCAAAATTCAAAGATTTAGCGGGAGACAGTATCAAGCGAACGAAATTTAACATGTTTCAGTCTTTTCTTTGTACATAAAAGAAAAAAAAAAACGTTATGCGAATGAAGAAATTGCTTGTTGCAAACAATTCCTTCATTTCACTCTGTGTTTTCCACAACCTTTATTTTGTATCACATCAAAAAATGTCGTCATAGATTAGACAGTAAAGGGAAGTCACCAATCAATATATCATTGTACTCTTCAGTCGATTGTTTCCCTTTATTCGTTCTAAACTAACATAATATGCCTACTGATTGACCGCACATAGAACGAACCAAAAAGAACAAATACGTTAATGCCACAAAATTAATTTTACTGAATCAATAACATTTATATTGATATGGAATATGTTGGAAAAAAAGCAGAATGTGCTGGTTAGCCGAACTTGCTTCTTTTGTTTCAATCCTCTTGGTTAAGGCAATTAAAACATTGATTGATAAGGCAATGATTAATGAAATAAAAAAGAGGACAAATCAAATATTTTTTCAACCTTCACGAAAACTTTAGATAGAACTTTTTTTGTCAATCGTTATGACGACACTGTTTCAGTCGAATTACTGTTTATATCTCAGTGAAAATCTTGTCACGTTCTTATTTGATGGAGAAAAATCAATTTATTTTAACAAAACTGAGTCGAAAGTTTTAAATATAGAAATAGTGTAGGCAAAGGTAGCAACAGCAAACAACAACAGAAAATATTGTAAGATTTTCTCTTGCATTTTTATGAAAATCAGATGTGTCGAATTTCGGATGAGTCGAATTTCGGATGTCTCGAGGTACTCTAACTGCCTCCTAGCTTCGAGTGTCCACTGTACAAAAATTCAACGAAAGCAAGGACGAAGTTTAAGGTTTACAGACCCTCAAAAATTCACCGCTTTGTAGCCATACGAAATGCATCAAATTACACACACTTGTAAATACACTTCAAAAAAGTTGATTCACCGTGCCGGATTTCAAGATTATGCTTCAAGAAGAAAATGATTTATAAATATTATTTTACTCTTTATTCATGTGCAAGGGAGGTAATTTGGAACATTTTTGTCAAATATTTCCGTAAGTATGCATTAATTGAAAAATCTAAACCGTTCAAAATGTTTATGTTTGTATTTGGAATGGAAATGTAACACAGTTTAGGAATTATTGGCACTTTTCAAACTTCGCATCTAGGGCTTTGGTGCTTTTGAGGGGTCGGATACCTTAAGGTAGAAGGCCCATAATGGAAAAACACATTTTGAGAAATGCCAGTAATTCCTAAACTGTGTTACATTTCCATTCCAAATATAAACATAAGCATTTTGAACCGTTTAGTTTTTTGAATTCATGCATACTTATTAAAATATTTGACAAAAATTTTCAAATTACCTCCCTTGCATATGAATATAGAGAAAAATGATATTTGTAAATTACTTTCTTCTTGAATCATAATCTTGAAATCCGGCACTGTGAATCAACTTATGTGAAGTGTATTTACAAGTGTGTGTAACTTTATTCATTTAGAATGGCTAGAAAGTGATGTTTTTCATTATGGGTCTTCTACCTTAAGAGTGAAAAAAAAACGTTTTAGTCTTCAAATTGGACCTGTTTATCTTAAGGTATACGACCCCTCAAAAGCACCAAAGCCCTAGATGCGAAGTTTGAAAAGTGCCAATAATTCCTAAACTGTGTTACATTTCCATTCCAAATACAAACATAAACATTTTGAACGGTTTAGATTTTTCAATTAATGCATACTTACGGAAATATTTGACAAAAATGTTCCAAATTACCTCCCTTGCACATGAATAAAGAGTAAAATAATATTTATAAATCATTTTCTTCTTGAAGCATAATCTTGAAATCCGGCACGGTGAATCAACTTTTTTGAAGTGTATTTACAAGTGTGTGTAATTTGATGCATTTCGTATGGCTACAAAGCGGTGATTTTTTGAGGGTCTGTAAACCTTAATATACGTACATGTTGTTCAAAGATTCAACTTGTCCCTGCCGGAGCCGCAGAGTTGGGTGCCTCGCAAAAATCAAATTCTCCTAAAGTTGTTAAAGGTAGAAAGGATGCAAGTTGAGAATACCATCGCTTTTCTTCGACAACCTCATAACTAGGCCTACATCTTGTTTTACGCTGCAGTTACGATGTTTTCGAAGAAAAGCAGCTATATAAGTAAAACTATGTTTCCACCCCCATTTGTGGTTTTATAGGGACGAAATAACTAAAATTGGCAAAGTGTTTCGTAATGATTTTTTTAAAACAGAAATAAGATGTGCTTGTTGTAATATACACGTTGTTCAAATATTCAACTGGTCCCTGCCGGGGCCACAGAGTTGGGTGCCTCGCCAAAATCAAACCCTCCTGGTGGCACAGCAAACAAGTCGGTGGTGCTGTTCATATCATCCACCTTATTCTGATGTAGCTTCTTATACAGCAAGTAAGCTAGCGGCAATAATGCAGCAAGAGCAGCGAGCGTCCCACCAACAGCACCGCCGATAGTCGCTGCATTAACACCACCGCCTGCGTTTTCGGCTGTCTGCTGTTGATTATCGACTTGATTCTCCGCGACCCGCTCGTTTATGGTCCCATCAGTGTCGTCCGTCCTGTGTTCTGTACCAGCGAAACCGTTGATACCATCAGGGTGTATTTGACCGACATTAGCATCTACATTGTGTTCCGTCCCAGTACCATGACCATATCCACCTGTCCCTGGGCCTGTGTTGTGTCTGCTGGATTGGGACAGTGCGGACAGACAGAGAGTGGACGTATTGACAGCATAGTCTCTAGAACCAGTGAAGTTGGTTATACCAATGGTACAATCTGTTTTGTCAGCTGAAATATAATACACGGAAATCAAGATTAAAAGTGTTCTTATAATTGGATGATAAGTATATCTAGATAAGAAAGTGACTGTAACTCGCCTGAAGAATGTTTTCGGTAAATCAACAGAATTGTGAATCGCGAAACTTGTTCAGAAGACAAGTCCATTTCGATTCAAGCCTTCCATAACAAAAGCAAATGAAGAATCCTATATTTTTCTATCAATATATCACACAACATTATGAAAAGATAAGTACCAAGGTGAGTGACAAGCTCACTTACTGAAATTCCACGCGTACCTATAAACAATGTACGCTTTCAGCGGCTGAAATAATATTTAGTTCCACGATTGTCCTAAAGGAAGTACGGGAAGTGACTTCATTACGTCAAAACATATATTTAAAATGAGGAGGGGGGGGGGGGGTCGCACTTATCATAATTTTTTGCGTTGTGGATTTCCTAAGCGAACACAAGCACCACAAGGTCGAAATACTGGTAAAAGAATGACTTAATCAAGTCCAGGATTTGCTAAATGTAAAAGGCCCTGATTCTTACCTAGATCAGCCTCTGTGACAGCTATGTCCCTGATATAGGAACCCCCTCGTGCATTCCCTAGCCCGTTAATACACTCAGTGAACGTCTGCAAACTACTAAACGTTCTGTAAATGATACATAGAGTTAACCTTTACCAGACGGCAAAAGTTTGGACCCGTCTAAATTAAAATATGTTGAAGACGACAATTTCAAGTGAGTGAAATTTGACATTTTTTCATCTTTCAAGGACGATAGAAAATATTGTGGAAAATGAAGAAATTGCTTGTCACAAGCAATTTCTTCATTTTCCAAAATAATTTCCAATGTTTTTTATTTATTTTCTGAGGCGTCAAAAAGCGTCACTTTATGGGAATAGATTAACCTTTATCAATCAAGCCTTGATTTTTACGTCCTTAAAAGTGAGAAGCAAATATCCTGCATTTTCTCCAATTCATGTTCATAAATCATAGCTTTATTAAATCATTTTTGTCGTGCGCAGTATTTTAATTCAATTGAATCAACATGGTTTTCGGTGTTTTGGAAATGTAATTTACTTTATAAATACTTAAACCCAACCAAAATTAACCGGGGACAACTTAATTTTCCTGCGCAAAATTCGTTAGTTGGGCGTTACGTCTTTACAAAACATTGCCGAAGTGGGGTCATTACATACATGTACATACATATCCCTGGTTAATGTTGCTAGACTATACTAACGTGTTGTAAAAGACAAGTTATTTATCGTGAGTTATACCTACCCGGTATATTTCATATAACACGTGATGTTTCTGTTTACACAACAGCAGTCTGTGAGGTCAGCACCAGGCACTAGCTCCTGTATGAAGTGCTCGGCGCTATCTACCGCCGTCAGCCGTCCTTTAAAGTTCGTGCAGGTATTTGAGTCAAGGCCTATGTGGAATTTCACTAACCCCGCATTTGCAAAATGTACAAACGCCAAAACTGTAAATAGAACAACTTGTATCGTCGCATTTCTTACACAAGAGCTTCGCAGAGCGGCGCATATACGCCCGAGAGGGGCTTGTCAGTAAAAATTGGCCATTTTTTCACATCAAGGGCAGATAATTCAAACATGAAAAGTTATCAAAATTTCGTTTGCACAACAAGACACCATAGAGATTCATTGTGGCTAGTTTGATTAAATTCTGGTTGAAACTGTAGAAGTAGCGCACAGGAGAAAATGGGCATTTTTGAGAAAATGGGCATTTTTCCTTAAATTTAAGGGCAGACAATTCAAGAACGAAAACAGTTATCTAAATTCCGTAAGCGGTGTGCACAACAAGACACCATGGAAATTCATTGTGGCAAGTTTGATCAAATTCTAATCAAAACTGTAGGAGGAGTTGCGCACACAAGAAAATGGGCATTTTATAAATTCAAGGGCAGATAATTCAAGAACGAAAAGAGTTGTCTGAATTCCGTAAGCGAGGTGCATAACTAGACACCATGGATATTTATTGTGGCAAGTTTGATCAAATTCCGATCAAAACTGTATGAGGAGTTGCGCACACAAGAAATTGCTAACGGACGGACAGACGGACGAGCGGGGCCATAACATAATACGACCCTTCTGGCGTATAAAAAATGAAAAAGCTCGTAACTGTATGTTCAAACTTTTTTCAAACTTTTGTCAAAAAATAATTGGTATTCAAAAATAAGTATCAATCAGTCAAATCAATAGCGACGAATGTTGTGCTAAAAATAGACTGGCTTTTTCTTGTGTTTTGATAAACCGTAGATGTTGTTACAGTATCTCGTAACTACGGCTAGAATCAAGCCGTAGTTACAAGATTCTATAACAACACCCACGAAATAGTATTTGTTTGTCCGAAATTACGTCGTGGTTAACAGGAAAAAATCATTCCCTATTACAGTATCGCCATCAGTCTCTTTAGCGTGGTAATGGGTAGCAGTGAAATAACGGTACTTCTTTCTCCAGCGTGTTAAGGTAGGATACCCGTAATGTCGCCATTTTGAGATTAAAAATCATCGGCATTTTTCGAGCAGCGTCGTTAAGTATCCGAACCTATTCGGGGGACGGTCGAAAACATTCGGCGGTGAAGAGCGCAATCGCCGAATGTTTTCGATCGCGCTCGAATAATTACGACGTCGCACGAATCTCATGGGGGGTATACTACCTTAAAAAAGGAAAATTTCGCCAGGCAAAAATCATAGTGAATATGTATTCTTGTTTCGTTTTACTAGTTCATGGCTCACGATAATTGAACTGGCAGAGCAGCCCTAGCCAATAGGCTAGGATGCTCTGCTAGGTCATTTATCGTGAGGTATACCTTTAAATATTCATCAAAAATATATACTTTATTCAGAATAATTGTTTTTTCTCTTTTCTAAAAATTGCATTTTCTGCGGTTATACTAATGACAAAATTATAATCAATATGATTTACATGAATTAAAAGGTTGACATCAAACAAACCAATCTTTAGTCAATTCTAGATGATCATACACCAATATAATGATGAAACAAACTATTCCAAAAAGAGAATTGAAGAAAATGGTGATATTTTGATATTTATCATCTATTTTATCTGTCTTTGATACTATCTACAATTTTTAAAGGAAAAAAAGAACAACCGAATTTACCGATAAACGTGTTAAAGTATTCCATGTTTTCGTTTCAAGTCACATTGCTTTGCTATTACGTAGATTTTGATAATGATTAGCACACTTACCAAAATAAATCGAACGTGTGAGGGATGTTTAAAGAATTACAGTTTGTATAAGTTGTCAATTTTTTAAACTATATAAGAATTTGTATGCCTTGCCCGTCAAATAACCGATTATTAAGTACCGTTTATGACCAACCCTCCTTTTTCTCCTGTTTGGTTTATGATAAGACTGGTGAGAGGGGAAGTATACATAGTTCGATAATTGACAACAAGCCAAAAGGCGTTATCAGGCATTTACTTTTTTAAACCAAATCAATACTGGGGTATTAGCTGATTATTGAATCCATAGAAATTTAATATTTAACCCTTTCCCAAACGGCAAAATTTAATGGTGATCCACTTCAAAAACTGACAAAAATAACAAAATGGATATTATTAAAGATAGGATTTGTGTAAAATATAGCACAGAAAATATTGAGACAAAAGGAGAAACTGCTGGTTATCAGCAGTTTCTTCTTTTGTTTCAATGTTTTCCAAAGCATTTTCTAATAGGGACGTCAAAACCAGGTCTTGTTTGGGAAAAGGTTAATTTGATCGACCTCATAGCTCCTTTCGATAAATGTATATGATATATATATATATAAAGTCCCTAAAAGGAATCTATCATAATAGCTTGTACACAGTCATCTGGAGCATACAGAGTATATGTATTCGTATTATTACGGTGGAAAATCACGTAATACAATTTTTTCGATATTTTTCAATAATGCTTGTATTACCAGACAGTTTTGATATCTGTTTGAAACAGAGGTTGGAAAACGCACGGGAGAAGTAGGGTGCAAAGAATCTTATATAGATTTTAATGATGAAAAAGTAATTCACAACCAACCAAAATGATCTCCCTTTATTCCTACAATATTATATAATATGTAATTGCATTATAGTTTACTAAAAAAATCCAAATAATGTAATTCATTTATATTTTCTATATTGAAATAAAATGTAATTACCAATTGAAAAATAAAAAAATAAAAAAATAAAAATGGATAGTCATCGATCTTGTTAGAATTTTATAGGCATTTGTATCACATGCCCCTACAGCGAAAAAATGCACAATTTCTTGCACCTTTCCGCGGTTACTACATTGCTAAAAATGCTACGTACTCATCGTTCAGTCCCGAAAACGGATTTAACGTAACGTCTTACATTTAATAAGAACAGAAAAGTCAAAAAAGGTGCTAATATAAACGCGTCAATGTATAAAACAGCATGCTCACGTGTTCAGTTAGATCAACGAAGCTGAAATGTTTTATGTCAAAATTTGTCCAATTTTTTTTTTTTGAAATATTTCAAGTTCTACGAAATAGAATTTGATAAAACTCTCTCATTGTATTAAGCAACATGTCCTGGTAATGATTCTGAAAGAAAATGTATAGGTCATCGCACTTATTAGTGAATTACAGCAATTTCTATCAGCTACACGCGAATATAACGAAACAAAACAGTGGTAACTGCATACACACTTACAACTGTCTTGTTCTTAATAATCGATTTCCATCTTAAAGAAATCAGATTCGCATAATAAATACACTTTTACCGTCGAAAATAGTAAATTGTAATAACGTGTTATATTATTGAAAATATGGTAGCGAAACATATATAGTACGAAACATTTAATTTTCTACAGTAATGAACCAAAGTTCCGAAAAACTGAAGCATTCCCCCTTAATATTGGAATACATTGTGTCGAACGAGTTATTTTGCCCGATCATGCGAGGGCTACCACGCCAGTAGAACGAGTTCGACACCATGTAATCCCATAATGCAATAACCTTTCTATTATATAGGGCCTACTTTGATATTGTGTTAGAAAAAATTATCACGAGCTAAATTCATAAAAAAATAGATTTTGCATTCGCAGGTAGAAATTAGTTTAAATGCAAAGGCTTTGAAAAAAAAAACGTCCTAAGACTAAACATAAAGACGAGAGAAAGATAACGTAATGTGACGTCAGCGTACGATTATACTAACGGAGGCAACCATTTCTGTCGACTCGGATTGATATCGTCATGAATAGGTAATGCTGTTGATAAATTAATTGCATATTTTGGTTAAAAAATTTCCTAAAATCTTTCCGTTTTCCGTTTTATCTATTTTTGTTTGACAGAACGTGCTATTTTCGATTTATCCACGAAGGAAATATCCGTTGTATTTTGAAAGAAATTTCAAAATCTGTTTTCTCAAATTAAGTTTTACTCTTTTGACGTTTTTAAGAATGATGTTGACTTTATATGTGAATTATCAGGCTTGAAAGTTGTGAAGCGAGAGACAAGACTAGAATTATAATTCCGTCCATGGCGACTGCGCGTGTAAATGTTCCCGTACAATATCAAAGTATGCAATATCAAAAATAGTGCAAACTTTCCTCCTGTTCAAATAGAGACGATATCAAAAGTATGTACTAAAATACCTTACCATACCTTACCTGAACGTAGTGCTTGCTGTAGGGGCGATGATCTGTTAACAAGTTTTCTCCATCCATCTATGTCCTTCGCACATGCAACCGCCTCGCCCAACTCTCAAGCCTGATCTTCCATCTCTTCTTCTGTCTTCCTCTCTTCCCTCCTGCTACATTGTATAACCGTTCCTTGCAGTATTGAATAGTCCATGTCCTCTGATGTCGTAGCCGAACAATTGTAAGGTATTCCACATGATAATAATTATGATTATAAGACTCGTGCGGTGTCGTAAATATTCGGGCGACGTCGAAAACATTCGGCGGTGGAAAGTTCCACTGCCGAATGTTTACGACCGCACCCGAATATGTTCGGATGCCACATTATGGGTATTCTACCTTAATGTACGCCGTTTGATGGTTGTAAAGGGAACTACAAATGAATATATCACATGCATAGGCACGGTGGGTAACCCACGTGACTTTTGGGAAGCTTTCACTCTGAAAAAATCGTCCGCTTCAAAGCATGTTTTGTTGCATTTCTCAGCTTATACTTCACGGAATTTGACGAGATAACGTGCATCGTACGCGCCTTTGAGAGGGCCATTCCCGGTTGTAACTCACTCTGCTCGAAATGCAGTGTTTTCTTGAAACATTCAAACGAAAGTGTTTTTCGGTGCAAAACGAAAATTGGACGCGTTCACGTGCACCGAAAAATATTTCGCTTGAATGTTTGAAGAAACCATTGGATTCGGAGCACAATGAGGTACAACATCGAATGACCCTTTCAAATGCGCATTCGGTGCACTTTATCTCGTCCAAATCCGTACATTATAAGTTGAAAATTGAAACAAAACCTACTTTGAAGCGGACGACTTTTTAGTTGTGAACGCTTCCCAAATGTCACGTGGGTTACCCACAGTGATTGGTCTGTTTTTTACTTCTTTAATGATGATGTAATCCCTGTAGAAGCTACATAAACTGATCAGTCGTCTAAAGCATCTCATTCCCGTGGTCTTGATCTTTAATTCGGCCGTAAGGGTCCAGGTGCCACATAACATAACATAACATATTTTTATTTAAGAAATGTAGGCCCTTGGCCCAGGTTACAATCATACATATACAAAATTAATATTGTTATAGCTCTTGGAATATAAAGTACAATAACATGTAAAAGTTGTAATCAATAAGATTGGATTTAAATTGGCTTTCTCGTATCAAAAATATCATATATTATTGATAGGAGAAAACTGGTGTGTTGTGAAAGGTATGAATTGGTTAAATTCGCATTTGTTTACGTGCGAAAGATTATTAAGTACGGTCTAAGATCTAGTTTACAATATTTTTTTGATAAATTTACATACATTCAATAGATCAAATTCATTTTCTACGGAAATATGACTATAAAAAGTATCAATGTTCTGTAATCGCTGTTTTCCTAGAAATACTAATCTGTAATCATCAAACTGTTTGCATTCGCAAAATACATGGTACTCATCATCAATTACGTTAATGGACAATTGTTCATAACAATAAGTACACAAACGATCCTCTCTCAAAACGTTATTATGTCAACCTAATTCAATGTTAAGTCGATGATTTGAGCATCTAAACTTTGCAAACGCTTTTCTAAGATAAAACGGAAAGTTATTAGAGATGTAATATTCCACATTTAGAAGAGATTTATATCGTAGATAATGCTGTCCTTTTGATGATGAGCTAAGTTGGTTATGCCATTTTTGTTGTAAACTATCTTTCACTCTTAATTTAAACTGCTTAATGAATAAATCTATATTGCCAACGTCTTGAGATATCCAAATAAACCCAAAGCCATGAGAGAATAAAATATTTCGAGCATTAGTTGCGTATGTGTGTTTTTCAAGATCATCTAATCTTTTTAACATTAAGTAACATTGTTTTGGATACCTATTTACAGGCATTTGTATGATCTTACACCAGTGTTTTATGAATCTTGCATAGTAATCGAGACAAAGTGGATAACGGCCACATTCGCACAAAACCATATTATTAGATCTATTTGAATATTTACCAACGCCAAGAGACTGTTTGCAAGCCAAGACATGAATTTGTTCTACCGAATCTCTGTAGGTATATCCCCCTAATTCTGCCCCGTAAAGAAGTATTGGTTTGACCATAACATCAAAATTTTTGAAATATTCGTTATAATTCAGGGACCCACAAAAGCGTATGGAAAACTGAGATTACAAGCATGCGCATGAGTTTTAACTCAGAGCTGAGTTTGATCGTCTTGTCTTTACAGACCTGAGCCGCGTTCTTTAGAGCGAGATTTTTTAAGATTTCTTAAGGTGTTTTGGATAAAGCGTTTTTAAGACCGAGACTTTGGCCTAGCTGTTCCGAATGCTCCATATTTATACAAATGACGTCATTATGACGTCATTTGTATAAAGTATGGAGCATTCGGAACACCGCGGTTTATGAATTATGGAGTGTTCGGAACAACTCGGTCAAATCTCTTTTATAGCGTTTGTACAGAGTTGACCGAGGGGTTCCGTACGAAGTATAGGGTAATGGCGCCTCCCATTGAGCGTCTTAAAAATCTTGGTCGAAAGAACGCTTTATCCTAAAATATCGTAAGAAATCTCAAGATATCTCAAGAAATCTTGCTCTAAAGAACGCACCTCTTGTTTACCCTAGCTAGTTTTGCAGCTGCCATAGCTACCGATGCTACTATTCCAGGCTTAGACCCCTCATCTATGATCATTGCAGCTAGATATATAAAACCCTTTCACTGTGTTTAGCTTTTCGTCATAAGTGATGATGTCAGATTGAATTCAACCGATGTTTTTGATAAAAAGCAAATTTTTCTGGCGCTAATTTTCATACCATACACTGTGGAATTGCTGCCAAGTTGGTTTACAAGGTTTTCAATGTCATCAACAGGCCAAATAAATATATGATGGTTCTGACATTAATACGAACTGATCCTTCATGATCATACAGACATAAAATGCATTTTTGTGAATTCTAGGTGTGCAAATGCGCAATGCTCGCGTAAGGAAATGGTCAAGTAGCTGTGATATGGAAAGCAAGTATTTTCCACAACCCGTTCTAAAGTTTTTTAATAAAGCAAAATACTATGGTAAAAGATTTCAATCGCCTCTATCTTCCTGGTTTAGTTATATTGGTTTCTGTCAAAATACATGATAAACTATTTCATATATATATTGGGTCAGATCATTTTTTTTATAACAAGGTAACTTCCCACTTCAAATATGTATCCGGAAAAAGGTTCTACTGGTATTTGAAACAACCATATTTCAAGATCATTTTGTTACTAAGTAAATTTTCATCCAGATCAACACATTTGCGCTTCGTCGCTTTTTAATGAAAATATCGTATCTGCAGCTTGTTCTTACTATTTGCCCAAAAAGACCTTATAGAAAAGGATTGCAAAAATATTGAGACAAAAGAAGAAATTGCTGATAATCAGCATTTTCTCCTTTTGTCTCATTTTTGTGCTAATTTTTACACAAATCCTATGTTTATCAATGTTCATTTTATCGTCTGAAGCAGCTTACAAATTGGAGCACTCTAAAGTTATGTCGTCTGGGAAAGGGTTAAAAGAACATGGTTATTGAACAATTAGCAGAAAAAAACGGGAAATCGGGAAAATGGTCGAGTTACGGACCCTTAAATGCACGATTGCAAATTGTGGAATAATAATAAAGATATATTTTTTTCTGCGATTTACAAATACAGAGAGACAGAAATGCTTAATTCACATATTTTTAGCTGGCTTCGAATTCTAGCTATTTTTTCTTATTCTTTATGGGGGTCGTGAGTTGTACGGGGATTAGAAATGGATATTTATCTCGACACACAAAAACAACAAACATACTAAGAAATATATTGTCAAATCATGTACCATGACATGCTCCTTACTGTCCAGTGACGAGAATAATGACAAATGTCAGAGTGATGATACTTGTCACCGAGAAGAATACGATGAAGAATAATGTATCCAGGACATTTGCTAGGTCTTTGAACTCAAAGTTCTCCGGGTTTTCAATAAGAGATTCGGCAGATGTACGTCCAGTAACCGGAGCGACTTTAATCTTGCCTTTCGCTGTTCTTGGTGTTTTCTTTTCTTCTCTTAATACATCATCCCTCTGCGATCTGTAAGAAAAGGCATACATTTGTTCGATTTCATGAATCATCGGTTTATGGCAAATCAAGTGCACACCATAAGAAGAAAAACTTGTTTTTTTCTCGTGAAAACCTAGTTTAACAGTTTGCTAAACTAAGTATTTCTGGAACAAAACATGATGGTTTTGCATTTAAATCCACGATATCAATCGATCAACAAGAGTTTTTTGCCATGAAAAAAGCCACCCCAAAGCAAAACAGTTTTTGAACAAAACCTGGGATATCCATTGATAAGCCGTGTTTTTGTTTTTAATATGTGTGCTTTAACTTGCCATATATTAGAGAAAAAACCCGGTGTTTCTTGTCGCACCTGCCGTTGGCATTTCCAAATGAAAATAAATTTGAAGCCAGTTAAAATGACCACTGTATACACCCTAGTCAGTTTTCGAGCTCATCCGGGTCAACGGAAATTGACAAGGGTTCTCTCGTCAATTTCCGTTGCCATAGATGACGCCAAAAATTGCACCAAGTGTTTGATATCAAATGATGGATGGAATACTTAATATCATACCTGCAGCATACGATATTTGCGAGTATCCGTGTAATGGTTTGGCCTCTAGATGACAGTTTGTGATTCCACTCTGTTTTGATGTGTATTCGCTGTATAATTACCGTCACCAAGGTTTCAAACACAGAAATCATCACGGTACACAGCAAGTACACACCTGGAATCAGAGATAAACGTAACACGTGGGAACTATTTGTTTTACCCATTACCATACATCAAACTTTTGGACTTGTTCAAATTCAAAGATGTTGCTGACGATATGTTCAAGATGAAATAATGTGTATCAATGCATAAAATGTATATTCCGGGCCGTTATAAATATGCATATCAACTTTATCTAGTTTATCCAACATTACTTACTCAGTATACACAAGTTGATGGACGTTGTTGGTATTTTATCAGACACGATGGTCAATACCACAGTAAGAGATAGCAGTATCGTGAGGGAGAACCCGTTCTTCTCCCCGCTCTCCACCGGTAATGTGAACACCAGACATCACAAATAGGAGATAAACACCACTGGTAGTAGGATGTTCAGGATGTTAACTGGTAGTAGAATGTTCAAATTGACGACCTCATACTTTCTCAGTATACACAAGTTAGTGGATGTTGTTGGTATTTTATCAGACATGATGGTCAACACGACAGTTAGAGACATCAGTATCGTGAGAGAGAACCCGTTCTTCTCCTACACCAGACATCCCAGATAGGAGGTAGTAGAATGTCGACGACCTGATACTTACTCAGAATACACAAGTTGATGGACGTTGTTGGTATTTTATCAGACACACGATGGTTAGTACAACTGTTAGAGATCAGTATTGTGAGAGAGAACCTGTCCTCTCTCCACTCTCCACGGGTAATGTGAACACGAGATATCCCAGATAGGAGATTTGATGAACAATAAATGAAATATTGCGTTACGAAAAGCCATCTTATCTAAAGCTCTACATTGACTTACTCAGAATACACAAGTTGATGGACGTTGTTGGTATTTTATCAGACACGATGGTCAATACCACAGTAAGAGACAGCAGTATCGTGAGAGAGAACCCGTTCTTCTCCCCGCTCTCCACCGGTAATGTGAACACAAGGCATCCCAAATAGGAGATAAACACCACTGGTAGTAGGATGTTCAGGATGTAGTATGAGTGCTTCCGTTCTAGCTTCAGTTTGAATGTCACAGTGCTCATCGCATGACCATGGAGTGTTCTGAAATAATATGAATTTGAAATTAGTTTCTGTAATAGAAAAAGGATTAAGCCTGTCAAAATCCGACTCCTTATGAAAACCTTCGACATGGCAACGTTTGGTTATGCAGTCGGAGTGCTTGTGCTCTAGCCAGAAGCAAAGTTTCGCCTGGTTCAAACAATTTGCGAACATGTTTCTGAAATGATACGTGAATCTGTGCTAAAATACTAGGTTGTAGGTACATCTGATCTGACAAAACAGTCGCATTTGTCAACTCTTTATTATTTCTTTTTTTGGTAAACGTGTCTTGTACAAAGTTTATGGTTGATATGATGAAAATTAAGAAAATGTTGACCAATAAAAGGTGTATACTTCCTTTTGCCTCTGAGTATATTTTCATTGTTACCTTGACCCGTCTTCTGATTCCGTATCAATCAGGTCCCATTCTCCATTTTCCTCATATAGTTGTAGATTGACTTTACCGCGTTCGCCGGTTATATTGACTACAGCTATGTTGTACATCCACGAAGACACCTGGAATATGTAGGCGCGCGATCTACTGATTCTAGTCAAGAAATATAGACGTTTTAACCCTTTCCCAAACAAGATCCGGTTTTGACGTTCCTAACTAAATAGGTTTGGGAAAACATTGAGGCAAAAGAAGAAACTGCTGATGACCGGCAGTTTCTCCTTTTGTCTTAAAGTTTTCTATGCTATATCATACATAAATTTCATCTCTTTCAACTTCCATTTTGCTGTATTCAGCAACTTTTGAATTGGAACACCCAAAAATTCGTTGTTCGTGAAAGGGTTAATTGTATGTTATACCTAGCAAAAAAAGGGAATCATCTACTCGGTGATAATCAGGATTGTATAGATGTTATGGAATTCAATTTTATTAAGAAAACAGTGACGTAGTATCGGACAAACAAAATCATTTCGTCGTTGTCATTCTAAAACCTCGGAACTACAGCTTGTCTGACGCTACAGTTACGATATTGTGTAACAACACCGACTTTTTATCAACACATAACGTTTATCCCATAATATTTTAGCAAGAATTCATTGTTATTTTTGTAAAAAATGATATCTTAAATGTAATCTATTACAAAAAAGTTGTTGTCTCCTTTATAAGTCGACAAGGAAAAAATAATAAGTACTTTTTTCCATAATTGTGACCCGTCACGCTAAAAGGGGCCTTATAGGAAGTGTGAAAAATATCGACCCTAGTCAGTCTGCGCAGTCCGCGCAGCCAGACTAGGGACAACACTTTTCACTTTTATGTATTTTTCTTAATTCGGAATGTTTTCCCTATCTTACTATATGTTCATTTTTAGCGTACGGGATCTTGTTGACCTGTGCTGAGTCTGACAAGTTTGTCCACATTTGGACTTTTGAAGTTCGGATAAGGTCCCGTTTAGCGTGACTGATCACATATTTTACACGATATAGAGAGCGGCCTATACCTGTATAGTGCATGTTTGTTTGTCGAAGGGATAGTAAGTAATATCTACAGTACATGCGGCAAGATAGTTGGCTGCAGGCATCCAGTACACTGTTCCACCCTTGTACTCAATCATCAGGGGCACACTCTTCTGATCGGAATCATCACTGAATATCTTGATATCTTGGGCCCTAGGACAAACATAGGAAATAACAATACTTGAATATTATTTTATCCTTCCACTTGCATTTTCACAGGCGGCAATCACGTGACTTTGTTATGATATGTTTTTGCAACTTTTGTAACAAAAACACTCGGTATAATAGATTCACTATTAAGCTAGAATAATTACAGTTGAATTGCTTTATCAAAACAACTGAAATTATTCTCGTTTAATAGTGAATCATTCTATTATAAGTAGGCCTACACATTTTTTCTCAAATTTTAAATCAAATACTTTACACTCAATATTGAGATACATGACATTCGATACGTCGTACTCTCTGGTCTATTTTGATCCCAAGATCTTCCATAAAATCCCTGTCAAAGATGAGAACATTCGTGCAAAGTATTTTGAATGCTGTGATATATTTTCTTAAGAAATGTTTGCACTTTGACTGGGATTTGAGGGAATATCTTGATATCAAAATAGACTGGAGAGTACGACGTATCGAAAATACTGCGAGTTAAAGCGGCAATATATGTCAAAAAACCTGCCAATTTGCCAAAAAAAGGGTTTACAGTATTAAAGTATGAGCAAAAAGATGCAGAAAGACCGTATTTCAAGTGAGTAACCATGCGCTGTTTAACCAAAATAAGCACATGTGTACTGGCATTCTAACTTTCCACGGCGCTAAAGAGTTTGCTGTGTTTACAGTTGTGTCTATATATAGATTTATATATTACATTTTCGGGTACCTGCAAAAGCCGTAAATATTCATTTATAGTCGGATGATCATGTGATACAAAGGTATCTAATAAAGTGACACGTCTCGCTAAAAGGGGATTTACGGGAAGTTCATATAACAAAATTTCGAGAAACGACTCATACTAAGCAGACGTAAACTAGATGTCGCATTTAGAAAATGAACACAAAGTAAGATAGAAAAATTATTCAAGGCCAAGAAAATTACCTTCGAGTTATGAGTCTCAAATCTTCTCTGTCTGCGCAGTCCGCACAGGCTGGATATTATATATACTTTTATACTTTGCAGAAGGTTCCTCTTTAGTGCGACGGGTAAAGATTTTAAAACATTCCGATTTTCACGGAATTTCAGCACGTGCCTGCTTACGAATGAATGTTCAACTCTTTCCCAAAATGACAAAAAATAAAACTCTTCTCAATTGAAATCGTTTGAAGACTGCATAACCAATGACATTGGAAATGTGAATTGTTTACGATATGACATAGAAAATATTAAGGTAATAGGAAAGACTGCTTACAATTAGCATTCCTTTCTTTTGTCTCAATGTTTCCTGTGTTTTTGCAAAAAGGAAGTCCAAAGCAGGTCTTGTATAGGAAAGGGTTAACCAGCTGAAGTTATTTTAATAGTCATGCCTCACTCTTTCCCAAACGGATATAAGTTGGATATTCTATTTTGAAGGTTTTGAACACGACAAACTATGCATTTTAAGGTACGATTTTTTGAATTAAATAAAACTTGAGAAAATATCTAAGCAACAGGGGGAATTGCTTGTTATCAAGATTTTCTCCTATTACCTCAATATGTTCTCAATCCCTTCTAATGATGACATCAAAACAAGGTTATAATTGGGAAAGGGTCAGTTAGATTCTGCTTGACACGTCATGCTAAAAGCTTGCTTGCTGCTATGAATTCAACAGAAGACCATATTTCGAGAGAAAGATCACATTTAGCAAGCGCCGACGATATCCGTATTTAGATAATAATATATAGTAAGAAAGGAAAAACATGTAAATCCAGAGTATCAACTTAGTGTCAACAGTTTCGATCCTGACCAGTTTGTAATTTCCTCGCAGACTGTTTAGGGTTGCTACACACTTCCCTAAATGTCCCTTTTAAAGAGACATCTAATATTTTAAGAGTTTTACTGTTTATTCTCTGACGTCATTCCACTCGATTTAAAAATAGATTCCGTAGACGCTCGCTTTTAACCGCTCAGGACTCGGATAATTCCGACTCGCCCTTGACATTGTAAACATGACATACTGACATACATTGCAAGAAAGGGAAAATGTACCAATGTACCATTCTTTCCCTGGCTTTATTGGTTTTATGAAGTTGGAATAGGCTTTGTTCATATCATCAGATAATAAGAACTCGGTAACAGAAAAACTTCAA
Source organism: Fragum sueziense (assembly GCA_963680895.1). Classification (NCBI taxonomy): domain Eukaryota; kingdom Metazoa; phylum Mollusca; class Bivalvia; order Cardiida; family Cardiidae; genus Fragum; species Fragum sueziense. The sequence continues at coordinate 19,221,057 of OY804595.1, read as the reverse complement.
TCGTGACAGCTATAGCGGCTTTTGGTATTTGATTTTAGAGAAAAATGTATATTTACCGAGTGTTTCGGTTAACATAAGTTAGGAAAACATATCATAACAAAGTCACGTGATTGTTGCCTGTGATTATATTCTGGTAAATGTTGGAGGCAAGAAAACAGTTTTGATATACTGCCACGTGACATGCATTATTATGTTGCGTAGTCATTTGACCTGCCGGAAGAACTTTTAATGCTATTCGGAGGTGGGGATTGATCCATATCGAATGAATTGTAAGTGGACGAGTTTACGACGGAAACTTTTAAAGATCGTAGAGTCTGCCTATAGTTTTTAACGCGACTATTTTAAAGAAATAAAGCAATTCTAACAAGCAATTTCTTCAATTTCCTTCAACCTCCATGTTTGCCAAAGTCTTTATCTTGTGGAGCGTCAAAAGGTTTCAATGTGGGAATGGGTTGAGAGATAAACCTACGAGTTAGCAAGCACTAAAGGTGGGACCCAGATTTGATCCGTCCTTAGATATGTGATATTTATGTTACCATACGAGCTGGGTGTCCAGATTAAACGTGAATCATCCCAGATCTGCAAGTAAAATATTATCATTTGACATCTTTCTTTCGCTCAAATAGAACTGTCCTAATGGGAAGTTAATACAAAGAAATACTTGTTAGTACAGTGCCCTGCATTTATGTAGCATTTTGTCTTTAATTTTCACAAATATTTGGTATTTGTCTTCATAAACATTCGGTGTGGCTTGCATGTGATTCATTTTTTCAGTATAATTGAGTTTCAATAAAACAATAGTACGAATCAGAAGACTAACAGCTAACATTTTTTCAAATTCCATGGCAAACTACCGTATTTACCGTAAAATTTACATCTAAATAGCTTAAGTTTTCAAATGGTTTGATCAATGTTCGAGCAAATTGTCGGCTATGTTAAAATTATCATAACGAGTTGTTCAGGTAGCATACCCGTAATATGGCCATTTTGAGATTCAATAAAGATCGGACTTTTTCGAGCGTCGTCGTTACGTATCCGAACTTATTCGGACGCGGTCGTAAACATTCGGCGGTGGAAATGTTTTCGACGTCGCCCGAATAATTCCGACGTCGTGCGAGTCTCATTAAGGTTAAACTACATTAAAGCACTTTCGAAATGTTTTTCACTTACCACTAGCAGGAAGCCCACTAAGGATAGTGTCTGTTCAACGTTATCCTGTAGAAAAAAATATGACAACTTCAGGTTTTATAATTAAATATGCAAATATTTTCTGATGCGTAAAACGTCAGAAAGTTTTGCAAAAGTCCTTGCCTTTACGTCGAAATTTAAGCGTGAATTTATACTATATTTTTTTAAAAGAGGAAAAAAACAAACGTCCAACACTAAAATCTATATATATAAGGAGATCAAAATATGGATTAATACATATGTTAAAATGGCCCCATCTTGACCCGTCTTCATATATTCAAGGGTCGCCCTGAGGGACAACTTTTACAAACGGGTTTTCTTAAGCCCTATTTATGGTTCATTTGCGATATTGACATGAAGAGATTCTATGGCCAACAAAACCTGAATGCCTTTAACCCCTAGAGGGTATAAATGTGCAATAAAATATATTTTATTCTATTCCTTCCTAGTCTTGACAAACGACTTCGACCCATCCATCAAATTTACCAGTGAAGTGTCCAATGAACAGCACATCTTCCTTGAAACTGTATCACGCATTGAAGAAAGGAAACTTGTTATTATCTATATACCAAGGAGACGGGACAATCACCAGTATCTATTGCCCTCCAGTTGTCACCCATGGCACTGCTGTAAAAACACCCCGTACATTCTGGCGCTGAGATTCCGCAGAATATGCACACAAGAAAGTGATTGTGTTTGATTTGTCACAACAGCATTGTAACTACATTAGAAAAGGTACAAAAGTCACAGCATCACAGACGCCATAATTAGTGAGAGTGTTGTTCAGAGGGAAGAACCTCTCAAAAGATCCTATACCGAAATACCCTAAAATCCCTTTTGTACTGACATATCACTTAGATCTGCCAAATGTTAGACACATTCTGAAAAATGTTCCCTGAGAAACCCTTCGTTGCCTACTTGAGACTAAAAAGTCTCGGGGACATTCTAGTTATGGTCAAACTCACATCAATTGCTGACGAGATTCTGGGACAACCAGAACCCTGTATTGCTTTCAGATGCCTAAGATGCACAATCATGCGTCCAACTCAAAATGTCAAATCAAAATCTGGTAGTACTTCAGCAAATAAGGGCAAACATACTTGCAAAACTGCAAACGCCATGTATCTTATGGCATGTAATATCTTTGAAAAGCAGTATGTTGGTGAGACAAAGATGGCCATTTAGTGAACGCATAAATTTACAAAGGTCTGATTGAAAGACTCGAAAAAACCGTCGGTTAAATCCGCTAGTTGCCGAGTTGGGGTCATAGGGATACCTACAATATGCTCCTGGTTAACCTTTAAGGACAGATCCTCCAGTTGTTACTGCGCAACTTACTGCGCATATCCTAAATAACGAAATAAAGCTGTTTCAGTAATTGGCCTTTTCAGCAAATGTATATTTTACATTTAGTTAATGTTTGGTTGATAAATGACAAGACCCTTTTCGGTTATTTCAATTTTCTCTGTTTGGTCAATTAAAGTGTAATAGTACTCGGATGGTACATTTCGCTTTCTGTTACGCGTTCAACATGTGGCGTTAGCGATAGGAAACGGAGCAACAAAAGCAAAGTGGTGTCTTTATGAGCTAGTCCGCTTCAGATGGACACAAAAGATGACACTTTTTATTATCTAAAGCTGGTAATAAGGAAGAAAAGGGATAAAAGTAGAGAAACAATTTCGGACAGAGCTGCAAAAAGGAAACCAATTTTTACTTATAACAATTACTAAGAAAAACGCTTGGTTTGATATATTTTTTTTTTGTTTTGTTTTTGTAGGTATGACCAAGTACTATGTCTATACCAAAAAAGAAAAAAATCTTACCGCTGGAATATTTTTTATTATCAGAAACGTTGCGAAAAAAATAACAATTTCAGCTACTTTTGATAGAATATTTTACTAAAAATTTCAAAATCATTACTAAATTTTCCCAAATTGATACTCATTTAGACAGAATAAAACATATTGAACACAATAAAGACTTATTTATGTAATCCTAGTCATTTCGAACACCTTTTTTTGTGGGTATTTAAGTGACACCTCATTTTTGCAAAATTAGACAAGAGTAGTCTCCCTTGAAATCCAATAACTTTTTAATTCGCTTGGTGACCTATAGTTTTTAAGTCATTTTTCTATTTCTCATATATTTAAATATCAGTACAGAAAAAATAAAAAAAAATCTTACCGTAGGAAATAAATGGAGGATCTGTCCTTAAGCACTTTACTAGTTGTAGGTTTGTTATGATGTAGTGTATCGCCCAAAGTGTTTGAAACAAAAGCACCGTTCATTAAAAACTCGTAAGTTTGGCTGTCCGGGAAAATAGTTCTATGCTATGCTTACAATGAATGTATACAAGAATAAATGCCACCAAAGATGTATGGTACATCACCAATTCCTGGATGACATGTACCATACTACTAGGCCGAAAACCATACGACATTAAGTCGAAATTTTGGCTGTTTGTGAAACGGTTATATCTTTGTTATTATTGTAAACACTGTACAAGAAAGAATACTCACCAATGAGGTAATATGGTACATTCCTAATTCCATGGTGACTTGCACAATGCTACTAGGCCGTACCATTTTATGGTAACCATTCAGCAGGAAGTCTTCCAGATTACTGGCATCAGTAGTCGTAAATGTACTGGTTGGTTGTACAAACCACTGACTCAGGACCGCTAGAATTGTGAGAATATGTTTTAGGGCAATCAATTTTAGAATGATTTTTCATGTATGAAACTTGAAAGTGTAAAAGAAATCCATTTAATACGATCTAGACATTTCTCGTAAGAAAATGATACAATACTGGTTAACAGCATGTTCCTTTTTTATTCATGTATTTCTAAACCAACTCTAAGCAGGGTCTCCTAAACAAGAACCTGTTTTGACGTTCCTAGTAGGAAAGGCTTTTGAAAACTTTGAGACAGGAAAAAGGAAAATGCTGATAATCATCATTTTCTTCTTTTGCCTCAATATTTTTGTACTATATTGTACACAAATTTCGTCTTTATCGTCAACTATTTCGACCTCTGGGGCAGTTTTAAAATTTGAATGCCTAATTTTTGCTGTTTCTGAAAAGGGTAAAGAGCGGAGTTTGGCACCATATTCTATACAGCATGTCAGTTATTTCATGAAGAAACTAACAATGGATTTATTTTCTCATCTGCATCAATATTCAGATTAAAACACCCTAAAAATTTGCTGTTTGGGAAAGGGTTAATGTTAAGTTGTTAAAAATAGTCTAGTCACAGTATTCCGACTCGTGTTCGGTAGTACTGGTTTGAGTAATCCGAGTCTTCTCTGATGAAATACGCTCTTTGATATTTTGATTTTTCGCTATGTACATAGCAAAAAATCAAAATATCAAAGAGCGTATTTACATCAGAGAAGACTCGGATTATGGTTTGAGAAACAACAGGAATCCATGGTTAGGTGCTCCAGCCGCCGCGATATGACCCTGGTAGTTGAAAACGGCGTAAAACTCCAATAAACTCAAACCGACTCGTGTTCACAAGTACGTAAACAACACTATATCAAAATAAAAAATATCATAATTTGTATGTGGTGGTTAGAAAAAGTTTTTTTACATGCGTAAGATTTAAAAGGGGGAATGCTCCAGTTTACTAATTTTTTTCCCAATAAAAGAATTTATTTATATTTTGCATGTTGAAATACATGTTATTACCAATTGAAAAATAAAATTAAAATGGACGGTCAGCGACCTTGTTTGAATTTTATAGGCATTCGTATCACGTACCCCTACAGCGAAAAAATGTACAATTTCTTGCACCTGTCCAAGGTCACTAAAATGCTAATAAAATGCTGTATATTCATCGTTTAGTCCCGAAAACGGATTTAAAGTAACGTCTTACATTTAATAAGAACAGAAAACACCAAATATGTGCTATTATAAACACGTAAATGTATAAAACAGCATGCTCACGTGTTCGGTTAGATCAACGAAGCTCGAGTGTTTTATGTCAAAATTTGCATATTTTTGGAAATATTTCAAGTTTTACATAATAGAATTTGACAAAACTCCCTCATTGTAATAAGCAATATGCCTTGGTAATAATTCAAAAAGAAAATGTATAGGTCAGCGCACTTATTAGTGGATTACAGCAATTTTTATCAGCTACACATATTAAATAAAATGTTGCAAAACAGTGGTAACTGAAAACACACTTACGACTGTCTTGCTCTGCATAATCGATTTCCATCTTGAGGAAATCAGTTTCGCATAATTTATACACTTTTACGGTCGAAAATAGTAAATTGTAATGATGAGTTATATTATTGAAAATATGGTTGCGAAACATATTGGTATGAAACATATAATTTACTACAGTAATGACCGAGTGTTCCGAAAAACATAATCATAGAGCATTTCTCCTTAAACAAATGTATGCAAAACTGTATTAAGGTAGAATACCCATAACGTAGCCATTTTGAGATTAATAAAACATCGGCTTTTATCGAGCGGAGTCTTTACGTATACGAGCCTATTCGGACGCGATCAAAAACATTCTGCGGTGGAAAAATCCACCGCCGAATGCTTTTGATCGCGTCCGAATAATTCCGACGTCATGCGAATCTCATTAGGGGTACATGTATTCTACCTGAATAGTATGAACGTTTTCACTAATATCTATGGCGCGCGAATAGGGTCTAAAGTCAATATAGCGCTAGACCGATAATTAAAATAGGGGTAAACCGGTAAAAATAGCGGTCTACCCTTATATTTTTACCGGTCTACCGATAAAAATATCGGTCTACCCTTAAAATAAGGGTAGACCCCTATTTCAAATAACGGTCTAGCGATAAATTACCGGTAGACCGATAGTTATTTTTGACCTTCTGCTCGAAATCTCATTAGCCAATCAAATGGCTCGTTACATCCTCAACCCACCGAGAATATCAACGACCGTATAATACAAGGTCTGTGATTGGCTATCGAAAAATATAGGGGTCTACCGATAAAAATAGCGGTCTACCGGTAATTTTATCGCTAGACCGTTATTTTGAATAGCGGTTTACCCTTATTTTATGGGTAGACCGATATTTTTATCGGTAGACCGGTAAAAATATAAGGGTAGACCGCTATTTTTAAGGGTCTACCCCTATTTTAACTATCGGTCTAGCGCTATATTGACTTTAGACCCTATTCGCGCGCCATAAATATCAACTAATGCAAAGTTAGTAAACATGTGCCATGATATCGGGATTGAACTGTACTCTTACAGTGGTTATGTCTTTTGTAGAGAAAAATAAGAAAAAGATTTCAGAAAAATAGACGAAATCATACATCTTGATACTTACCAAATAGTAGAAATGCAGGTATGTTGGCCATTGTTTACAAGATTACAGTTGTTTCCAATTAGCACATGTACCGTCGATAAAAGCTTCAAATGCTGTACCAATCGTAATTTCTAATATATTGTAAAAAACCTATCTACTGAATATGATACATCGGCCATGTTAAAAAAATACCAAATAATTAAAAAATAACGTCGAATTATTAAAAAAAAAGAAGAAAAAAAAAGAAAAAAAAAAAGAAAATCATGACAACAACAAAACGGGATAATTCGCTTTCGCTAATCTTTAATCTTTGTTCTTCAATGTTTAGATTGATTCTCGATTTCAAATTTGTTCAATTAAATTGTGTTTATCATTTAAATGCTGCTTTTCGGTCGTCAGACGCTTTACCACATTACACATATTTTACACAAGTATACAATTTAACATAATTATTATCGTTAATTTTATCTGAATTAGCCGCATGAACTGTCCATCTAAGTCCTTTGAAATAGTTAGTCCTTTTATGAAAAAGAAATGGTTTTAGATCATTTAAATGAAATCAATACGAAAATATTGACGTGATTTCTGACACAAAAAATTGGCTTTTAATAAAAAAAACGGCATAGATCAATTAAAATGTACCTAAAATTACATATCAGGTTACGTACCGACAGATCATTGTAAGACAATTGTAAAAATACGTTATCTTGTAATCTCTTACAATATTAATGTTTCACGCCCTGGATTTAACCCTTTCTTCAACAGCCTTTCGTTTGAAATTGTGTATCTAATGCCCTATTCGGGAACGCTTCGAAAAGAATTACGATATGAAAACGTTGATGACCAGCGTTTCAGATCTTTTGGGCTGAGTGATTTTGTGCATTGAGGTAGGCTATCACTAATTAGATTCTCGAGTCGTGGGAATTTTTTGGACGAAGTCGTGCACATTCTGCGGTATAGAGTCCATAGCTTTCTTACTCATTACGTGTTTGTATAGAATGAATACGTTACGAACATTCACGACGTCTTACGCAAATATCCAACGTTGCGTGAATCTCATCAGGGGTAGACTATCTTAACATGCAAATTTTCATTTACATCTATTGCCCAATCTTCTACGCTTTCAAAATTGCACTGGGTTTTTTAGAAACTCTTTAACAGGCAGGATAGAACGGGAATGTCGTTTTTGGGAAGGATCAACCTTTTATCAAACCAGACCCGATTTTGACGTCCATGAAATGATATACTTTGAAAAACATTGATAAAACAGAAGCAAACGCTTATAACAATTGTCGTCTCCTTTTACCTCAATATATTTTCTGTCTTACTTTTCAAATCAAACGTTTTCTTATCAACATTTTTCTCCTTTTCGTTGCCTGCAGCAGCTTAATACTGAAACGCCTTAATATTTTGTCATTTGGAAAAGGATATCAACATTGATATGCATTAGAGTGTGAAAGGTCTATTGTAATGTCAATGAATTTTTGTGCTAAAGATAGTCTGTGTTTTACCGCTGTGTTTTGATAAATCGCAGGTGTTGTTATAAATTCTCATAACTACGGCTTGAATCAAGCCGTAGTTACGAGATTTGATAACAACACCTACGAAAATACTATTGTTTGTCCGAATTTACGTCACGATTAACTCGATAAAATCGTTCCCTATTACAATGACTTACCACAGCTACAGATACACGATGGTAATTGGTTTTCGAAATGTAACATTTCATTAACTGTTAACCAAACCAAATGTTGTTGGTACTCATTTGAATCGTCTCGATGAGATGATTCAAATGAGTACCCACAGCATAGAGTTTGGATTTAATATAAAACAATTGAAGGATATTAAAGTTCTACAGCTATTTGAAAAACGTTGATAAAATATTATATAATACCCTGATGCTTTTTACTATTACATACATTCGCTCTCATATTTTATGCTGTCATACCGAGTCTTGCTTCACTGGTCATGCCAAAATGGGACAATTTACAACACAGGGGTCAACAAACAGACTTATCGTGTTTTTTACGTGCTGTTTTTCACAAGAAGACATGCTCTGAGCTGCTTCATTGAGTTAATTAACACGTACTTGCCTATAATCAATTCATTAAAAAGGATTTTACGTAAATGGCTGACAGATCTGCAGCATTCGTAGGCCGTTGGTCAAATGAACGTATGGAAACGTCAGGTTGACGTCGCTGGTAGATTTTGATTTTTGCCATGTGTATTCAGTCGATTACATCAAAGGTATTACAATGCAGTCGAAATTATGAAACGGTGTGACGGGGGACGTAAATTAACGACGTTTATGGCTGATGACCGTCACATTCTCAAGAACTCGTTACGTTTAAGGACTCCATGTTTTCCAAAATTACTCACGAGTCTAACAGATATATGAGGGGTAATTCAGTGTACGATAAGCGGATTGAATAATCATGGGTCTAAAGTCAGTAGGCCGTTGACAAATAACGCTTTAACTTAACAACACTAACGTATGGACCAGAACCGATATGAGATGTTAACAGCAGCACTGGAGTATAGTGCTCATCACCAACCAAAGTTGGTTTCGGCCATCGCATGTTGACAGCAGAATTCGTGTTCTTTCGATATAAGAACGACAGATAACACGAGTGCAATGTCCTAACACGTTATGCATATAGTGACGGGAGCGTTATGGAGTTGGCGGGAATCTTACGTAGTCTAGAGACAAAGGTGTTCGTGCTAAATGACACTGACTGACTAAAGATATTTTGACTACGTGATTGACCGACATCCTGTAACTTTTACACGGGAAAAAGGAGATGAACACACGTTCTCTCACGCCAACGTAAAATTGATTGGCGTCGGTATTGTAAAACACGATCTTTAACAGATTTGGATTCAATCCATGGACTTGCCATCTCATTCACATGACCTTTATCCTATCGAGCATTATTGAAACACGTTGGGTAGACGTCTACGTGACCGACAACAACAACCGACCAACCCGGGATATTACAACATGCACGTATTCGGGAATGGAACACGGTACCGCAATTTGTAGTAATTTGATATGCAATGGATTTGTGAGATACTTGTAAGGCTTTGGTTGACTTCCGGGGTGAAAATATCCGTTATTCGTGACGTGTGACTTTTCAGTTGTAGGGTACCAGTGTTTAACCGGATATTGTAGAGAAACCGGAAACGATTGTACTGCATTGTGCTTTTGATTATCAAAATTATAGGTTACTATGAAGTTATTTGCAGATTTTTGTTCGAATATATTTCTTTGTTATTTTTTACAAATAGTGTAATTTGAATATCCCTCAATTGTTTTGCTTAGTATATAAAATAACAAAAGATTGGTTTTATACCTTCTTATCTGTTGCTCTGGGCTAAGTTGCATTCTTTTGTTTCAAACCTTTTCGAAAATAACGACGCGTTTGACGACTCTAAATGTTGTTAACCGACATTTTCTATTTTTGTCTAAATATTTACTGTGCTACTGTATGTCGTACAAAAACATAGGTCCTGCATTAATCACCAACCATTTTGAGGTCTTGGACAGCTCTAAAACCAGTCAATTGGTTTCTCAAGGAGTTTACTCTTTAATGGTCTTTTAATAACATGTAGGACTATTGTTAATTAAGGTTTGAAATTATGTCATGAGTAGGAATCTGGAAAAGGGCCATTTTGGCATTTGGCCATTATCCAAAGAAGACGTGGTTTTAACGTCCTCAGAAGAAAGGCCTACTGAATACACCGATACAAAAGAGGAAATTGTAGATAATAAGCAATTTCTTCTTTTGCCTCAATATTTTCTTACTATAACGCACATAAAACACACAAAAACATTTATTGACATAGGCCTACATCTGTTGTCTACACTGACCACATAAAGTAACGCAACACTCATTCAATATCAAATATCTTAAAACCTGTTAACAAATATGATGATATTTTTGTTTTGACAATATTTCACCAAACAATAAACGAAACATTTCAAGAATGTTAAGACATTACAGACTAAAATTGCAACCCAAAGACACCTGGTGTAAATTCAAAAGTCGCAAACAAATCATCCCTTGTATTCGTAAACAACGGACATCATCGTCCCATTGACATCATTTTTGGAGCGATTTGATGTTAAAGAGACTTAATTCACTCATCCTGAACGACTGTTCGTTCACAAGGGAGGATTAAGACAACTACGAGCGCGCCTTTTCAGACAATTCCAAAAGTGTTCAATAGCAGACGTGTCCTGGAATAAGGGTAGTAACATTGTTTTGCTGCACATCCGTCATGTGAAAGCAGCAGTGTTTGCAGGGGCGCCACCCTGTTGCAACATGCCAATGATTCTTCCTACATGATATCAGGGACAACAAGGCGCAACACATTCTCAACGTACGTACGGGTATCGACTTTGACATTTCAATTGTTTGTCCGCCTGCCTGGGCATCAGAGTGAGTTCTATGACTTAATGCAGACATCGGAAGCACAAACCTGCATCACTTAAACTGGATAAGACAGTGTTTTGCTGGATAAGTTGTCTTAAATAGTGAAACTCATCCAAAGATTTAGGCAATAACAGATAAAAAACGGTTTGCATCTGGTTGAATCGTTTATTTGCGACGGCTTATGCATGTCTGCCTATGTTTATTTATGTGGAATCTGTTGCTATTAGGAATCTGTTCCTAATCTTAAGGGCCCTTTGGCAAATACTCTACCGACTGAGTGTAACTTGTCCAGTCGATGATCTGGCTCGATCCTGTTCACTGGTGTTTGCTATAAAATGGTACAGCAACCCCAAAATTTGGACGCCAAGCTATTTGGTCCCTGCCAATTGAATATTCCTGAACTTAAATTCAAGTGATATGTTGACGGCTGTTTTCCGGAAGTTATGACATGACTCTTAGTGCGCACAGTGGATTTTTTGTGTTTTTACTGTGTAACTGACGACACATTAACAGTAAAACTGTCTTTGAGGATTGTTTTTTTATCTTGAAAGACGTTAGGACGTGTTTAACGTAAGATAATAAAGGGTGGTAATTCTAGCGTGTTCGTTGAAAATTTAAAATATTTTATTGAAAATAACTATCATAAACCTTCCTTGCGAACTATAGAAAGCATCACTTTAGATCCTTGTATGTTTGAAACAGAAATATTGAAATTTGAAAATGTTGCGTTTCTTTATGTGCTAAGTGTACATGAGCAATCAAATTAGACAGAAGATTAAGCATATCTGAATAGTTTGCTGTTTAGGAAAGGGTTAATATTAACAAGGATCTAGATCAAATCGTGCACAGAGATCGCCTGATAAAAGTTCACGCCATTTTCTAATTAGCTTAGATAATATATTTAGTTACTCTAAGAAAACAACACGAATCCAGATCAGATATAAGCTAGTAACAAGCTGATCTGGAACCAAGGTGCTCCGAATATGATTTTTTTCTTCAATAATTAATAATGTTCGTAACAATGTCGAGTCTACATCGTGAATAAATCGAAGGGAAACAATTCCGCCTAGAAAATATCCAGAAATCCACGATATTTGGAGTTCGTTGTCGTATTGCGATCAAGTCACATTACTTTAGTTGAACTCTTTAAAACATCATTCCGGTCATTGGCGTCGATGAAAAATTGATTATTAAGAACCTTGGGTAGCGCCGGAACAGAATTACCTCACCCACTTTCAATATACAATATACACCAAACCAAAGATCGGTTCGATTTAGACTTTTCGACAGGACATGTCCCCTTTATGTATCTATTTGTACTAAAAATATTTGGTCCCAGGAAAATGGCCTTATGGAAACCCTTCCTTCGCGGCATATTGTTTGCGAGAAAATTATATGCATACGAAAAACGAAGTGGTGGCACATTTGCGGCAAATAGTTGAGGCAGGTTTTTGAGAAGAATATGAACCAGTTTGTGGTAGGTTTGCAGCCACAGTTTGCGACAACTTCACAGCAACCATTTGCCTTATCTTTGCGGCAAACAGATTGCGAGACAGCTTATGGGGAACCGTAGCCGGTTTCCTCCCTTGGATACTTTCTAGGGAATAACAAGGGCCGTCGGAGACGGACAATGCTCCCCGAATAAGGCATTGTCACAATAAATGTATGCCATGTAGAGCACTTTATTGTCAATGGCATCTGATTTGCTACTCAAATATGAAATTTCATCAAATTTTGACCATTAGACTAGGAGAAAAACTGTATTTAACCATAAGTCCCCTTTTCCCATGACAAAGCCTCAAATCCAAAAACGGGGAAAAGTACATCGGCATTTTGTCATAGGGAGTTGACATGGTAAGTTTCATTTGATTTGGCCCAAGGGTTATGGACATATTGCTTCGGACGGACGGACGGACGGACGGACGGAATGACGGACGGACAGGACGGACGGACGGACGGACAGACAAAGCGGCGACTATATGCTCTCCCTTCGGGGAGCATAAAAAAGCCGGTCCCAATAACCGGTCCTCTTGTATTTTACCGCAGGTTTCCTTACATCATATAATTAACAACCAACCTATAGAACAAAGAAACAATAATATTTATCTCTCTACAGATTTCAAATTTCACGTTTGATCATGTTTTCCGTGTGTGAATTTGTTTGAATAATAGTGATCTATTTATTTGCAAAATGTTTTATTCAAATAGATATAACATCTTCCCCATAGAGATTAAGGATAAAAACAAAGGTAATTTGGACAATGGGCCGGCTGAATGTTTGGTGTCCCTCTGTATTTATTCTTGGGGAACTAGGGAAGTTAACCGGCTACGGTGTCCAGTTTGCAAACGAAACACGAAGTGGCCGCGACTTTGCGGCGAATATTTGCAGCAAATCTGTCGCAAACTTGCAGGAAGTTTGTCGCAACTGTAAATAGCTATGAAAACGGGCAAACACGTGGGTAATGAGTAGATTGTAATTTATTGCTCAAGATTAAACAATACATTTTGATCTAACGACTCATTACATTAATTTCCTAGCCCTGAAGAAGGCAGATGCACGACGTTTCCTCGTTGGACCAGCATTACTTGCCAGCTCTACATGGTGATCGTGGTCGATTTTCTCCGCATCTCGCCTCGATTTAATACCGGCATCACTATCTTGGATATCTTGCATTTGGGCTTCACTATCTTGGATATCTTGCATTTGAACTTCTCTATCTTGGATATCTTGCATTTGAGCTTCACTATCTTGGATATCTTGCATTTGAACTTCTCTATCTTGGATATCTTGCATTTGGGCTTCACTATCTTGGATATCTTGCATTTGAACTTCTCTATCTTGGATATCTTGCATTTGAGCTTCACTATCTTGGATATCTTGCATTTGAACTTCTCTATCTTGGATATCTTGCATTTGAGCTTCACTATCTTGGATATCTTGCATTTGAACTTCTCTATCTTGGATATCTTGCATTTGAACTTCGCTATCTTGGATATCTTGCATTTGAACTTCGCTATCTTGGATATCCTGTCCTTGGACTTGTTTGGTGAACGTATACAAGGTACACAGCACCACCAATGCGCTCAGAAATACGGCCTTCTGCATTCTGAAATGAATTTCAAATTGATTTAACGCATTGCATCCATCATTACATACCAAACTCTTCGTGCATATTCGGTCGTCGTCCTTGGCAACGGAAATTGACGAGGGAATCCCTTGTCAATTTCCATTGTCACGGATGACGCCCAGGAATTGACAGATGTAAGCCATCGCCAGTGTTCGTTTCCAAGGTCGATTCCCGAAGTTGCTCGAGGTGTTTAGAATATTTTGATTGATTGAGTACTTTAAGGTATTTCATCCATCGTTCGATGCAAAAAAGAGATTAACAACGTCAACATCCGGGTGTCCTCGTCTCTATTAGCTCTGCTGACATACTGCTCTTGAACAACTCTGATCATTGTATACAAGACACACGAAACCATCAACGCGATCAGAAATACAGCCACATTCATCCTTTTACTCATTACCAAACGACAAAATTTTGAGCAGGTCCAAATTGAAAGGTCCAGCAGACGACAATTTCAAGTGAATGGAATTTTTAATTTTCGGGTCTTTTGGGGTTGAAAACATTGTGGGAAATGTAGAAATTGCTTGTCAAAAGCAAATTCTTCATTTTTCACAGTGTTTTCCAAAGCCGTTTAATTTTGAGGAGTCAAAAAGAGTCACTTTTTGGTAAAGGGTTAATGGATATCACGTCAAACTGATAAGCCAATTAGAAAAATGACAAAATTTGTGGTGTTTCAATTTTAACGCTGTCGAAGACGACAAAATGATGGAAATAAGACAGGAGTTTGTGTGCATGTGCATAATTGCTTAGAAAATATAGAGGCAAAAGAAGTAAAAGCTGATTATATGCATTTTCTTCTTTTATGTTAATGTTTTCCCAGCCATTTTTCAATAGGGATCGCGAAAACCAGGTTCTGTTTGGTAACGGGTTAAGGCATTTCACTCATCATCTGATACTAAACAGTTTTGGCAACTTTTGCATCATTCGTGGCAATAGAGCTTAACAACGTTAAAATCCGGATACCCTCGTCAATTTCCGGTGTCAGTGAAAACGGCGAAGTTGGAGGCAAAATTTCATGAAATGTTTGGAATGAAATGTTAATGATTGGTGGAATACATGAGCTCATTTCCCCCATAATAACGCTTTACGATGACCAAATTCTTCTCGAAAAGGAGGATTCGGGTTTTGTACATATTATTATAAAATGATGCATTGAAATCGAGTTTAGAGGGCTTTATAAGCAAAATAATACCAGAGATTCTCAGCTTTTACAAAATGTTGAGGAGGCCTAGTGCACGACTTTATTTACATATTGTGAATGTCAGTCAGTGTACGTGAAATACTAAGAATAAAATGAACATTACTTTAACATTTAATATAAGTTGATTTCATTAAAATCTCATTGGTTGAAAATATTTTTCATAGCTCCATGAAAAAAATGCCGGAACTACTTTTCTTGTCAAACATTGTATCAAGTCGCCATTCGAATATTCTCGGATCTTATCGTTACTCAAGATCGGCTCGAACGTATTACAATTGCCGGCATGAGCCGATCCTGCCCATATCACTCGGCAAGCATAACAACGGTAGTCTGGTCTATAACAACGGAAGCAGACCAAACAACTATTTAAATCTACGACAGAAAAATATTTGATACAAACAGCGTTCAAAAGTCGATTGTATCCTCATAAATGTGACAAAATTTTACCAGATAAATAATTGATGTGATTTACCGATTATTGACTGTATATTTCACTTGAATTATAACGTTAGCTAAAGGATTGATTTGTTTTTATGACGTCATTTACGCGCGTCTACTTTCACGTTCAATATGGCGGTCAATGTATTACGCTCGAGATCATGTTGCAACCACGTTCCAAACGGCAAAAGGTTGCAAACAGTCTCGAGGGTCGCGATTGTCAAGTTGCATTATAAGCCTGGGTGTCATTTTTGCAAAAAAAAAATATTGTTTTTTAACTCGCAGAATATTAAACTATAAGAAATGAATGTAGTCTAATTTTATTTTTTCATGTAGGTATGAAAAATAAAATCTAATCATACTTTTGTATGAACCGCATCGCGGATTCATACAGTGTGATTAGATTTTATCATACATGCATGAAAACAAAAATAAAAATGCTTTCATTCCTTAAGGTTCTGGAACTACAATTGATGTAATTAGATAATAAATTAATAATGTAGCTACAATACAAATATAACCGATATTGTTTAATATCGCATATCAATTATATGTATTTCAAAACTCAAAATGACATGTTATGATGTGAATGGTAAATAATTAGTAAATTTTTCTGACTTGAGTATGATGTATTATCGCCCTTAGTTATTCAAAGTTTAGTGGATTATCTACCCTTGAATTGCAGAAAAAAGTCCGTTTTCACAAAATGTTGAGGGAAAGCATACTTTATTTTTGTATGTTATGGGGCGAAATAATAATTATTGTCAACTTTCTACCGGCTTGATATTTCGGAATTATCCCTAGTTTTAAAAACATTCACGAAATAGATATTTTCCCATAGCAATCAATGCAAATTTAAATGCCAGTTATCTGCCCTTGGATTCACATAATTCAAGATGTAAAACAGTGATTTTTTTTATCTATCGATGTCTCAACATATCCAACTTTCGTGGAAATATATCTACTAAAAGTGCTTCTACCAATTACACCCATTATGGGTCCGGAACGTTAACAAACATGAATTATACGAGGGTTCTTCGGAAAGTTTTTTGAAACATTGATTGATAGTAACTGTTGAAAATAAAACATACCCATATATATATACATTTGTAATTTGTGTGTTTGTAATATTTGATCTATGCTAACGTGAAAGTGCATGTAAATCGTACATCGTCTACACATAAAACATGGATATCAAATATAGCTACTAACATGTGCGCGACACCGCGTCGTACAGGAACGTCATGTTTTGTTTTTTCATGTTTTGTTTTTTACTGTACTGACTACCATAAGAAACGCTCCAATGAAATTTCCGTTATTTTCCTCATGTCTATTACAAAATTCGTGAAATGTATACTGTATATAATTATTTTGACCGCCAATTACTACAAATAAAAAAAACTATGCGTTTGTATTTGTCAATATGTCTATTTCTGGTGATTGGTCACATTTTCTATTTGCGCTTCGTGTATGTATACTAGTGATGAAATGTGTCACATCTATCACAGTCACATGTGTTAGAGGATAGGCAATCATGAATCTGAACATTTTCTTATGGATCATCAGCATTGAATGATACTATGGATAAATGCTGAAAGGGCAACTCGTAAAACTGCCTTTTTCAAATGCTAGGAATGCGCAAACACGTCGCCAGACAGTTTAACGTATTGTGTTTGTCGATTCGGTGTCTTGATCGACGCGTTAGAGTTCCGCGAACTTTAATCGATAAGTCACGCTCAACTAGACCTCGTGTAACGCCTGTAAAACTAAACATTTCCTCGCGTCAAATCCATGTGTGTTTTAGGTTTGTGACGTTGGAATCAACGTTGTGTCGAGTAGTCGGTTACTGTGGTGGCCGAATAAGTCTTTCTATGGCAATTGATGTAATTGAAAGTAACATTTTTAAGAGACACATAGTTCGGAAAAAAGAGCTCGTTAATTAGCCATTCTCGAATACAGGAAACTCAGAAACAAACCGTCGGACATTTGACGCCTTGTAGTGCACGATTAAGCATCTTGCTCGACGAGTTAGAATACAGGAATATTTGCCAATTGGCCAAAGTCAGGTACACCTCGTGTAACGCATGTTGTACAAAAAGATATATCACGTTAACGTCATAAACGTTTCAGGTTTGAGACGTTGGAATCGACGTTGAGTTTAGTATTCACTAAATGTGGTTGTCAAACAAGACATTCCACACGGTACCTGTTGTTGTCGCAAGGCAAGTTTGAACCACGCGCTGTGGATTTCAAATAGACACTCTGATGCCACTCTGTATAAATGAGCTATTTTTCTAAACTGTAACTATTTGATAATTTCTTTTTCCATCATTTTTCAAAAACAGATAACCAAATATACAGGTGAAAATAATGTTTCGTAATTTCAAATCACATATATTAAAGAATCGGATATTTAATAGGACCGAGGCGTATCTTATGGCCGTCAGTATATAACGTAACAAGAGCTTCGCAGAGCGGCGATATACGCCAGAAGGGCTTGTCAGTAAAATTTGCCATTTTTTCAATTCAAGGGCATATAATTCAAACATGAAAAGTTATCAAAGTTTTGTTTGCACAACAAACACCATAGAGATTCATTGTGGTTAGTTATGTTAAATTTTGGTTGAAACTGTAGGAGTTGCGCACAGGAGAAAATGGGCATTTTTTTTTAGAAAATGGGCATTTCTTCTTCAATCTAATGGCAGATAATTCAAGTACGAAAACAATTATCTAAATTCCGTAAGCAGTTTGCACAACTAGACACGATGGAGATTTATTGTGGCAAGTTTGATCAAAATTCTGATTAAAACTGTAGGAGGAGTTGCGCACACAAGAAAACTGACATTTCTTTTAATTCAAGTGCAGATAATGCAATAACGAAAAGAGTTAATTGAATTCCGTAAGCGGTATGCACAACTAGACACCATGGAAATTCATTGTGGCAAGTTTGATCGAATTCCGATCAAATCTGTAGGAGGAGTTGCGCACACAAGAAATTACTAACGGACGGACGGACAGACATGCAGACGGACAGACTGACGGACAGACAGACGAGCGGGGCCATAACATAATACGACCCTTCTGACGTATAAAAAGTAATCATTTCTCAATGTACTGTCCTTCATATTAAATGAATTTTCATGTCACCTTACCCATCTACTGAATATTCTTATTTCTAAGTCACGTAAAAATGTTGATATAATCTTCTATACAATATGTAGTTATTGTAAGTCTGTAACAGCGATGCGGCCATATTCGTCGATAAGATGTTGCGCAAAGGTTTTGGGAAACATGAAAATGGGGCATATTTCATGTCAAAGTGGGAAAAAGTCAAGATTTTTCTGTTTCTAGTTTTGATTATCTAAGATACTAATTGCAGTTTCATAGTACCTACATGGTCCTTTATCACCATGCACAATTTAAAGAAAATTTGTTCGTGGGCATTTTTGAAACACCCCCTTGCAAAAATAATGATAAAATGATGTTTGTCTCAAAACTTTCAGAACAACCCCTTGCACCTCAGTCACCCTGGTATACATATGTGCATTATAGTGTGACATTATAGAGTTATCCCCTTGATCTTGACCCATTGTCAATACGAGAACAAGGGAAATCAATCGTATTAATGGTTCGACATAACAATAACAACGCCAAATTGCATAAGGGATTTGAGCCCATATCTGATAAAATTTTCATGATTATACAAAATACAACGAGCGTTTAATGCCTTGGTCTCTCACTCATGCATACATGTATAGCAAATTAATATTGCTGTGCTAATTTAGTTTTATTTTGCTGCGTTTATTTTCCTTTTCCAACAATATTTACATGAAATGATACACATTCAAAGAGATTACATGAAAGACAACACCCAAAAACAAACAAACAAACAAAAACAAACAAAAAACCCCGGAATATTCGTAAAAAAGTCTATGCAATCAAATAAGTCTTCTAATAGCCTAGCAACGTATACTCTAAAGTTGTTTGATAATTTGATAAGTTTAAACAATCTTGATGAAAGTAGAATATAAACACCAGAAATAAAAAAAGAAACGCAAATTCTAAAAACTTGAGCTTACCTGCCAAATAAGATATATCTACCAAGGTAAATGTATGTATGCTAGGAAGCGTAGTCTGGAATTGACCAATACTCGGTCAGTTTTCGCTTTTTTATAGAGCTTATGGGCTTTCATGTTTAATTACAATACGTTTTGATAAGCGTCTTTATCAGTACCGCGAAGGTACTTACGAAAGTGGTGGACATCTGGCGATTAGAATCAAATAACTTAAGTAAATATGACATATATGGACTAAAATAGTGGCAGTGGTAAACGCTTCCTTATTGAAGTATTGACCTTTTGAGAGAATGCTCGTGTAGGTTGGTTCGACTCCCAACTGAAATACTTACCATTTATGAGTTTCCTTTGGTATTTTTATGTAGCAAAGTCTTAGCTTGATACTAGTCAAGACTTGAAGCGCGTTTTTTGCGCGAGATTTCTTGACATAGACCTATCTTGAGATTTCTTAAGATGTGTTAGAATAAAGCGTTCTTTAGAGCAAAATTTTTAAGACGCTCAAAGGGAGGCGCTGTTACCCCATACTTCGTGCGGAACCCCTCGGTTAACTCTGTAGAAACAATATAAGATAGAATAGACCAGATATTTCAGAATGTTCCATGGAACCATGGTAATGTTCCATAATTTATACAAATGACGTCATCATGACGTCACTTGTGTGAAGTATGGAGCATTTGGAGCATCTCGGTCAGATTCTAGTTCTTACAATGCTTTATGTAAAACATCTTAAGAAATCTTTAAAAATCTCGCTTTAAAGAATGCGTTTCTGGTTTTGGGGTCCCTTTTAGAAAAGGTTTGGAGAAAAACTGAAGCAGCAGGATAAATTCCTGTAATGTCATTTCTTTCTGGTACAATAAACGACATATATGTATAGCCTTATATTTATCGCCATATATTGTGCTCAGGTCAGTCAAAACCCTGTGATTCATATTTATTCGTCCAAAAGTCGGTTATTGTATAACCAAATCAACAGTATAGCTCAGCAAGATTAACCAGGGACATCTGCATATGTAATGACCCCACTTCGGTCATGTTTTGTTAAGACGCTGCACTAAAGGATTTTGTGCACGAACATTAAGTTGTCCCTGGTTAATTTGGGTGGACAATAACGATTCTCGTTCATTTTCAAACATTTCTATAAGCATAATTTATTGGTCTCTCATATAGCATGATATCGCATTCCTGGTGTGATTTTATTTATTTTTTATTGTTGACTTTATTGTTTATTTATATTTACGATCAACAAATTCGTTTTTTTTTTTTTAGTTTTTTTCTTCTTGTTTGTTTTATAGATCTACCTATTCAAATTGAAAATATACCACTTTCATGCAAACAGGAGACTTTTTTTGCAAATGTATATGTTCTGCGCAAAGTGAGAATTAGAACAATTCCGGAATTGTCCTGTGCAAAGTAGGAATTCTTACTTTGTCGGGCAAAGTAAGAATTCTTAAATTGCGCGGACAATTCCGGAATTGGCCGTGCGCAAAGTAAGAATCGAGACAAAGTAAGAATCGATTATCGAATTTTTGCTCTGCGCAATGTAGGAATGGCGGGTACAAAGTAAGAATGTTTTTATCACTTACAATAAAGATACATTTATGCGTAGGCGAATGTGCAATTCTTAATTCCAATGCATATCTATCTCAAACATTGCAAAATGCCGCATTGTAGTCTCATGTAACTATAAGGTGTGAAACATACCGGTAAAACTGACAAATTACTCGTATACAAATTGAGAAGTTTGCGATAGCATTGTTGTGCCAGTTAATCCATAGATTGCTAGAATATATTAACCCTTTCCCAAATAACCCAGTTTTGACGTCCCTTACAGAAAGAATATGGCAAAAAATAGACAAAAGAAGAAAATTCTTATAATCAGATTATGTTTCATTTTGCCGCGATGTTTTCTTTGCTTTATTGTACGTAAATCATATCTTAACCTATGTCTAATTTGCTACCGAAAGATATAGAAAAGTTGCAATACAATGATTGTTGGAAAATTGAGAAACGTATGAAACTATCTCCAGAAAAAAAAACACAAAAAAACACGTCGACAGAAAAGACCGAGTAAAAGAAAGAATTAATTGAACGTATTTAACACATATGATTAATGTTCATTGCATTCCAGATTATTAGAAAATCAGCAATTTATTCTCATTGTGCACCGATTTAGCATTCTTGCTTTGTCCAAAAATTCTTACTTTGCGCACAGGACAAAGTAGGAATGAAAAATTCCGATATTCGAGCCCTGCGCAATTCCAGAATTGTCCGGTACAATTCCGGAATAGGCGGACAAAGTAGGAATTCCTACTTTGCGCAGGACAATTCTAGAATTGTACTTATTCCTACTTTGCGCAGAACATATATATGTGTTTCATAAATGACCCCATCTTGTCGTGAGTGTAAAAATAATGTTTTACCGATTGTTTGGCGTTCAACCCTTTCCCAAACGACAAGATTTTGGGGTGATTTAATTTGAAAGCTGCTGTAGAAGACAAAATCAAGGTTGATAGGCCTAATGATAGCTTTCGTGTATGATATAGCTCAGAAAATATTTAGACAAGAGGAGAAAATGCTGGTTATCAGCATTTTCTTCTTTTGTCTCAATGTTTTCCCTAGTATTTCTCAACAGGGACGTCAAAACCAGGTCTTTTTTTGGGCGGGTGGGGGGGCAATGGTCAATCCAGTAAGAGGATTTATACATTAATTGACAATACCGTTTCATTTATTTCATTAGTAAAGTTCTATTTAACTTTCGTGTCCCAGGAACACCTGTTTTAATAAACCAAGTACATATACAAATCTTATCTTCCCTTTTAACATAAAACATCACGAAGATTATCATCTATAATATAGCCACTTATAAAAAAGGTATATGGCTCATCATTAAAAACACCACTTTCTAGCCATACGAAATGCATCAAATTACACACACTTGTAAATATACTTCACATAAGTTGATTCACCGTGCCGGAGGTCAAGCTTATGCTCCAAGAAGAAAATAATTTACACATATTACTTTATTCTATATTCATTATGCAAGGGAGGTAATTTTGATTTTTTTGTCAAATATTTCCATAAGTATACATTAATTCAAAATTCTAAACCGTGAAAAATGCTTATGTTTGTATTTTGAATGGAAATGTAACACAATTTAGGAATTAAGGTCACTTTTCAAATTTCGCCTCTGGCTCTTTGGTGCTAATGATAGCCCAGCAGATAAATTGGATTTTTCATCAAAATCATGCATTTAGTGATGCAAGCATGAAACTTGGCACAAACATTCATATTGGGTCACTCTTCAGAAAAAACCCGTTAGCCACCTGAAATTTCAACATGGCGGCCATTTTACAAGATGGCCGCCAAATCATGATAGGAATTATACCCCTACAAACTTTGTATAGACTTTAAGGGCGGATTCTCGAGAAATCAAATGTTAGAATTACTGCAATGTGTAAAAGGATGAAGAAAATGGCAAAGAAATTATAGTTAATGGGTCAATATGGCCGCTTTTCGTCAACATGGCCGCCAATTTATCCGAAAAATCCTTTTCTTATATCTTAATCTATTTTTCTGCAGCAAAAATCTTCATTATTCCTGAAGGGTATTCCAGGATCGTTACTAGTCTTCTACTTCCTAATTGTTTCATCGGCGACAGAGAAGTTTCCTTGAAAATGTACGAAGGAATGCTATGGATCAACCAGGCACACATTGAAAATGTGGTCCGGTGTCAGTTTAACAAACTTTTATTTTTATTTGGACGATTGTAAAGTGTCCAATATGCAATCTAGTGAGCTATATATTTATATTATAATATGTCTGTCCTACTGCATACTCTTTGTTATATGCATTTACTAGATAGCTGCATCTGATAGGACAAGATGTTGAAACGAAGGAGAGCCAAAACAGTGGTAATGGGACTGAATACTAAAATGGTGTAGATCCCATACCAATACTTCAGATAAGAAATGCCTGGAGAAGTAGGATCTGGCCTAAATCATTGGTTTGGATTTCAATTTAACCTTATGGGTACACTATGTGTCCATAAATAAGGATATACTGTTGAATTGTTGCCCCAAAACGTCTTCTGCTTGACGAAGCTCTTTCTGTGGAAACAATACCTGGTCATATTCAAGTCATTACGGATAATCAACATATCTTCGCAATTGCTAAAATTATTCAATGGCAGTTGCCAGAACAGAAGGATGAAGACAATTTTGTTATCATGCTTTATAGTCAACATATTCAAATTGGTGCTTTTAGATCTATTGATACTCTAATACACTTTCTTGGTTGGGCCGGCGCTATTGTAGATGCTGATTGAGCTCCTAAAGTTCCAAGTGGAACTGTAGAATCACAATATGTGTACGTTTCTATTGTTACTAGAACATGACCAGTTCACATATCAAAGTTATCTGTACAAGTCAAATCCAATGTGCCTAAAAATAATATGGCAATGCAACTAATGAACATGATGTCAGATGCCATTATTTTTTGGCCTTGTGCGCCAGGCACGTCATATTGAGTGTACACAATTTCATTTAATACGCCTGAATGGTCGTATAATGTTACGGCACTGGTCGTCTGTCTGTCCGCTCCTCCATCTATTTTTTGTCCTTATCAATGTCTTATGTGTGTAACTCCTCTTACAGTCTGTCAGAAGATAATCCAACATGAAAGAATGAACCTCCTCTCCAGAGTGTCTAGTAAACTGTTGTACATACCGCTCTAGTCATTCTTGAATTATCTGCAATCAAATTGAAAATACGCCCAATTTCTTATGCGCGCAACGCGTAACTCCTATTTTTTTAAGTTGAACTATCAAGCGCTGAGTACACCCATACTCTTTTGTTAATTTTACTTTGTATACTATGCACGTTGGATACCTGTTTATCTTCGAGACAAGTTATCTTTTAAACAAATGAACCCAGTAGTCTTCAGGTCTTTCAATCTGAATAAATGAATTTCACCATGATCATTCACAATCCACAGGTTAGATACCATGAATAGACAGCTTGGGGTCAACAGTAATTCTTCAACTATTTTGGAAAGACGCACCTTGTCATGACAGAAAATCCAGAACTGCTTAATCTTTACATGAAGATGATATTATAATCACCCCAGGTGCTTTTGAAACGGTCAAATCCAATGCCAAACTGGAGGAACCTACTTGAATTATTGCATTTACATGGATTTTAGACAATCGTGATGAAGGTCACTTCTATTGACCTCGTAGTCGAATTTACCTTGCTTCTTTTTTCAGAATTAAGTAATTCAGAATCAGGGGCCCGTATTATCAACGATCGTACGATTATGTTTTGAGTAATTACTTGTAACATCAAATCTTATTGGTCCAATCTGATTTCTCATGCAATCAGATGTATTGTTTACACGGGCCCCATCTCCTCGTGATCGAAAGCTAAAGATCATAAAATAAAATTGTCTGCCTTTCTCGAAGTTGTTCGTAACTTGCTTATCATGAGGAAGCTACCTCATATTAATCTTTCCTTATTAAAATAGATATTTCCCAGTTGCATTTATTTGGGGCTGAAAACTTCACACGAATACTAAGTCCCAAAATGCCCAATATCTGGAAACCATAGCTGCAGTTGCAGATACAAGACCAGTAGTTTATGCCATCATAGTTAATGGATCAGTTTAAGCTTCATTGGTATTCATATGTCAATTGAGTTCATTTTCAATGTATACAGATACAGCATCCTAGAATCTAAAACTAGGTTATAGCATAGACAATACATCGAATACAGAGTAACTAACCGAAGACAGTCCACCTAAGTAAAGCATTTATGTTTTGGGGACAATAAAAACAACTCTGATTTTCCAATTTCTGGCTGAACAAATTGTTCAGATACGCCAGCAAAATATTGTCATATTGTAACAAGGGAATAAAGAGATAAGCATAATCAGTCTCGAAGGAACTGTGTCCTGTAACCACGAGGAAATATGTATTTGATAATTAAGCCAGTACAAAGATGTACTTATCATGTTAATGATATTGGTGTTGAAGAGCTTTTGGTTAGGATATTACTTAATGGTGGATGTCACTACATACAATACATTTTATTTTTTGGGGGGGGGAATAAAGCGAGAGAAAGTGGGAGATACTCCTGTAGTTCATGCCTTCACAAGCTGTGATGTTGTTTCAGCTTTACGAGATAGGACAAGAGACTGCTATCTGCTATCCAGATAGTAATTGGCAAAACAGATCAAGAACATTGGTCATCCGTATATAAGACTGAATCTACCTCTTTTTATTGCCAGTGTAGGAGACTGGAAATATTTGCATACTAAGTTATATTATGCAATATACCAAACCAGCGCAACTTTGGAATATACACAAAGCCTGATGTTCATCAAGCAGAATACACATGGGGGGTCAGAAAATGGAAGTACTGAGGCCCCCCTTAGATGGGAATGGAAGCAATAAAGCAACACCTGGCATAATGTCTGGAATCACTTCCATCAATTGCTGTGGCTGCAAGAATGCATGAAAAGATTGATGCTATCGGTTTAGCCTACCCTGCCCTGGATTTTGCAGATGTAAATGCTGACGCTCCATGAAAGCATGCTGGTAAACTATGCATGTAACGATTTAAGGAGACCAATGCTAGATACTCTCGGCCATTCTCAATTAGAACTTACACCCCTTAAATTTGCTTGTCGCCACCCATTATCTTCTATCTACAATGATTGTACGGCGTTTAGTTGTTTTATTTTAAGAAAGTGGACGTTCTCCACCAGTAACAACCAGTAATAGTTTGCCTAAGAGAAAACATTTTATCTAAAATATCATTCAAAGTTGTGAAAATGACAGGTTCGTTACTGTCGCTGTCCATTTTGTCAAAAGTAGGTGTAGTTTTCAAAGACTTTTTATGTTTTAATTTAAAAATGTTTGGTACCATTTTCACGGGTGGTAAACTTTGGAACGACCTCCAAAAAGAGGTCGTGAATTTCTGTTCCCATAGCACATCCGGGAACTCGCGAGGTCGGTCCAATAGCTAAAAACGTGTAAACAAAGGTAGGTGTCGGTGGTTCTTTTGATTGTTTTCGAGGTTTCTAGCAAAAAATGGATAATTATGGCAATGCTATGTCGTGTAAAAATGACTTATCGACGCACACGGCCCAAAACTGCGGTCGAAACCGAAGTAATTTCCGCTGGATCGTTTTTAAAAGTTCGAACACGATATTGCTTTTTCACAACAGTTTGTCAACAACTGTCACCTTTTTGCATAATTTGTGGTTTTCCGCGAAGAATACAGCCCCGGTACGTTCGTCCTGGGGAAACGAGTACTCTGTATCACATATCCTATTAAAAACGGCAACGGGGCGCATTATTTAAGAAAATGATTGAGAAAATTCCAGTAGAGGTCGTTCCAATAAGGTAGAGCTTGTTCCAATTTGAATGAGATCGTTCCCAGCGCTCTCCTGTTTTATACAATGAAATAATACTTGTGATATCAGACCAGCCAAACTGAGACAAGAATTAATGATGGCGTTTGAAATATCAGAATTTTCGTCATATCAGAGGCGTCGTTTTGTCTTGTGTGGTGACTTTGTTTTACATGAAAGTCTGTTTCTGATGTTTCTTAAACTCTACGCATGGATCTCTTGAAATGGACTTTTAGCTCATCTGAGCACGAAGTGCTCGAGGTGCACTATTGTGGTCACTTATTGTCAGTCGTCCATCCGTCTGTCTGTCTGTCCGTCTACACTCTAGCATCCGCAAGCTTTATAGGCCAATCTTAAACAAACCTGGTCAAAATAATGATGGTCACGTAAGTTCTTGGATGAATATGAAGAAATAGTAAATGTTGAAAAGTGAAAGTAAAGTCGAAAATTGCAGTTTTGTCAAATTCGAGGGCAGATAACTCAAGATGCTCATTCTTATCAGGATGAAAGTTTTACCTGTGCAAGATCCTATGGCCAACAATATTCAGTCCAAGTTTATTTTCTTAATTGAAAAATATTTGTAGTAGCTACACTAGTGAAAACAAAGTCGAAAATGGCAATTTTATCAAAATCAAAAGCAGATAGCTCAAGATGCATTCTGATTAGGCTTAAATTTTCTTTTAAGTAATATCTTATTCTCTTAAGATCTTATTTCTTTGGATACAATTTTGATTGAAAGAAACTGTGAATGCTGAAGAGTGAAAGTAAAGTCGAAAATCGCAATTTTGTCAAATTCGAGGGCAGATAACTCAAGATGTATCTTTCTAATCAGGCTGAAAAGTTTACCTATACAAGATCTTATGTTCAACAATATTCTGTCCAAGTTATGTGTTGATTGATAAATATTTGTGGATGCTAGAGCGGAAACAAGGTCGAAAATGGCAATTTTGTCAAAATCAAGGGCAGATAACTCCAGAGGTGCATTTTCAATCAGGCTGAAAATTAAACCTGCCCAAGATATTATTATCATCAACTTTTCTGTCCGATTCTTGTCTTGATTGATCAATATTTGTAGATGCTAAAGTGTAAACAAAGTAAAAAAAAACAGCCTTTTTGACATTCAAATGCAGATCACTCAGTACATTCTGGCTCGATCAGGCCCGTAATCGAACTCATCCAAGAACTTACGACCATCATTATTTTGACCAAGTTTGTTTAAGATTGGCTTATAAAGCTTGTGGATGCTAGAATGTAGACGGACAGACAGACGGAAGAACGACTGACAAAAAGTGACCACAATAGTGCACCTCGAGCACTTCGTGCTCAAGTGAGCTTAAAGCGCATTTCAAGAGATCCATGCGTAGAGTTTAAGAAACATCAGAAACAGACTTTCATGTAAAACAAGTCACCACACAAGACAAAACGACGCCTCTGATATGACGATAATTCTGATATTTCAAACGCCATTATTAATTTTTGTCTTAGTTTGGCTGGTCTGATATCACAAGTATTATTTCATTGTATAAAACAGGAGATCACTGGGAACGATCTCATTCAAATTAGAACAAGCTCTACCTTATTGGAACGACCTCTACTGGAATTTTCTCAATCATTTTCTTAAATAATGCGCCCCGTTGCCGTTTTTAACAGGATATGTGATACAGAGTACTCGTTTCCCCAGGACGAACGTACCGGGGCTGTATTCTTCGCGGAAGACCACAAATTATACAAAAAGGTGACAGTTGTTGACAAACTGTTGTGAAAAAGAAATATCGTGTTCGAACTTTTAAAAACGATCCAGCGGAAATTACTTCGGTTTCGACCGCAGTTTTGGGCCGTGTGCGTCGATAAGTCATTTTTACGCGACATAGCATTGCCATAATTATCCATTTTTTGCTAGAAACCTCAAAAACGATCAAAAGAACCACCGACACCTACCTTTGTTTACACGTTTTTAGCTATTGGACCGACCTCGCGGGTTCCCGGATGTGCTATGGGAACAGAAATTCACTACCTCTTTTTGGAGGTCGTTCCAAAGTTTACCACCCGTGATTTTGTGGAGAAATGACTCACGTGTATGGAAATATAAATCAGACGCGTATCACTACATTTTTTATGTCCAGTGATTGGAGATAATTGCGTGTCGCCGAATCGTATAAAAGGTTCGTAATGAACCAAATACAGTGGCTCAGGAAAAATCGTTTCATCATTTAACAACTTTCGATTCGTTATTTCGGATAAAAATGACCACACAATGATATGATAGTGTGGTTGTGTAGACCTTCTTCGCCATTTTTTAATTATGAAAGAAAAATGTAGCGTTTTTTCGTGGTTCGAATTAAGAGTGAAAGGTTCGTGAAGGCTATGTAGTGTTTTCTAATCGATCTTTATAATACAAACGTTGTTTATTTACTCGATCCCGTCATATACTTCTTATCGGATCGAAAATAACACATTCTGTGACACTATATATGAAATTATTGCATTTGAAGCATGCTGAAAAAAGGTTCGTGATGAAAGGTTCGTGCAATGATTTCCGCAAACAGATTTAATGCCTGCCACACTACCTTAATAACGCGACTGTGAACAAGTACATGGGTACATTGTGTCATAAATTGATATTTGGCGTAATCAAAGTCCAGAATAACAGCTTCAATAAGACAATATTCGGTGTTTAAACAGTTCTTAGAATTCTTAGAAAAGTTGGTCGTATTTTGTTTTTATAAAACATGCACAGTTTTTTTAGTTACATACTGTTTTATTGGTTGTGTCGCTTGCACGGAAAATGGTATACTTACAAATTCTGCCAAAACTCATTATGGAACATCTGCTTGAAATAAAGGAAATGTTCGTGAACATTATCACGAACCTTTCTTGTTCTTTTATGTTGAAAAAATATATATAAACTGAATGTAGCAGCATAAAACTGTTATTGTAGATTGGTATTTTGATACTGTTTTGTGTGAAAAGACAAAACAACAAATACATTTATCTAATACACCGAAAACAGGTAATGGGTTGATTACCTGTTAATGATTTTAACCATTACTGATTTTCCCCATTGACATAGATGGTGGTAGAATTGAGATAATACGATTCAATGCATCGCTTTCCAGTGGACAAATGATGCAAACATATTATGGCTGAGATTTTAGGTCATAGAGACAATAGGAAAAAAAGTCCAGAGCAACAGGAAGATCGCAGACAGCTTTCAGACTGGACGAAGATATCACTTTGATCCATACCACGTTTTCTGCTAGAAGTTCTCGTCGGAAATGTTTAAACTTTCATTCGCCCACGTCACAAAACATTTGGTAAACTGCGTGCAGCATTTACACAACACTAAGTAAAAGTATTCATGCACGATTTGTTTTGAAGTTAATTGACTATCTTTGGGCTTAATCATATTTAATGTTTCTATTTGTTTAAATGTCTGCTTTACCCCTCAGGGTTCATTTTTTTGGGAATGTATTGGTGCTAAAATTATTTTTCCTGGAAATAAGTTTGTTCAATCCGTGAATATAACTATCCCATATAGGCTTAATTGTAACGTAGCTGTTTCTATGTGAGAATACAGGTTGCATTCTGTATGTATTTAAGTTTTACGCAAATAGTGAAAGGTTCGTGATGTCACATAGATGCTTTATTGTCTAATAATACGAATTCCCAAGTGCTTATTTAGCATTTACATCACATTTCATAAACGAGTCAGATGGTTACGACTAGAATGAAATATTGCATCGGTAGTCTAACATATCGATATAAATGTTATGACGATCGGTAATATATATTCAATCACGATTTGTTGTATATTTGATCGTTCACTTTTGAGACAACATTTTAAATGGCCGCTTCGGCGTGATTTAACTCGAAATTCATATCCTCATTGTTGAAATAGGTGTCTCGCACATCATACTATGTGTTTCAATTAATACCCAAATCAATCCCATTGATCTTTAGTTAGTAAACGCCTGTCATAAAGCTTCAAGTACGAAGTCACGAACATTTCTGGCGTTAAAAGTTGACAAATGGGTACTAGTATTTAAACTAACATCGTGAACAAACGAAATAATTGATGTTCAAAAGAATTTCTGAATGTCTTCATGAATATTGTAGAATTATGAAAAGACCAAATGTTTTACATTTTATAACACTTCATTTTTCTCAAAAAATTTCTGGAAGGTGTAAGTTCTAATTGAGAACGGCCGACTCTATGTAACCAGGTTTGCGTTAACTTAGGAACATACACCGTTGCGTCCTACGTCACATTATTTCTGACCAAAACGAAAGGTATCATAGAGCTGGTACTAAGTATAATACTTCGTATTGAAAAACAGCTTCCCATAACCGTTACTACAAATCATAATGACTCTAATGCTACAAAAAAATAACTCCTTGAAGAAGAAAGTCGACATGAACTTAACTACATTTTTGTTGGAAAGAAACAATATGCCTAAAGGTTGATAATTTTACAATTACAATTACAATTACATGGCATTTATAGAGCGCAAAAATTATACAAATATTCTATTGCGCTGTACAATCAATGACGACACAAATATACATACATACAAACAATAGGAAAATAACATTTTGCAAAAATTATTGACACTCTTAAGATTTTAAGCATAATTATCGAAATGAGTCAACTACCACAATCTTCTTGTATCAGACAATGTTAGTCATAAAACTTCTTGAACAGGTGTGTCTTTAGTTTTGATCTGAACAATTGCTCTGACTGAATGTCTTTTAGAGTGGAGGGGAGTTCATTCCACCATTTGGGACCAACAACCGCAAGGGAGCGGTCTGCCAGTTTTGTTCGCCGCCTAGGGATGATAAAGTTTGCATCAGTCTGTGATCGAAGTCTGTAGCGTCCTTTGTGGACATTGAACATTTGTACATTTGTCTTATATAGATAGGAGCAGTTCCTACTATGACACGGAAAACCATCACAAGGACTTTAAACATGACCCTGGCTTTCACTGGGAGCCAGTGCAGCTGTTTTAAGAGTTCTGTACTGGGCATATCACGGGACACATTAAAGACAACCCTCGCGGCGTGGTTTTGAACCCTTTGAAGTTTATTTATTTGATATGCTGAAATTTCGGTGTAGAGACTGTTACAAAAATCTATATGGGAATGGACCAGACCATGAACCAAGACTTCAGTAGACTTCTGTGTGAGATGTTTACGAATAGCCCGAAGATTTCGCAGCTGAACATTGGCAATTTGACACTTTTTTGAATATGATTGTCGAAACTAAGAGTATTTGTCATGGTTACACCGAGGTCTCTAACTTGATCTACACATTTCACTTCAACGTTGCCAACTTTTACATAGTCAATATTAAGTTTATTTAGCTGCTGTTTTGTACCATATATGATAATCTCAGTTTTTGATTCATTCATTTTTAGTTTGTAGGTCGTCATCCACGTGATAACTTGGTTCAGACAACTCTCCAGCTGTGCAATAGTTTCAGTCACATTGGAGTGATTTCCAGCAAGAAATGTAAGGGCAATCTTATGATCGTCTGCATACCCATAGAGGTCTGCTGGATACCTCTGCACTACTTTTTTCAAAGCCGAAATATAGAGGGTAAAAATTACCGGTCCAGCACAAGAACCGTGGGGAACACCAAATCTGAGAGGCT
Organism: Fragum sueziense; assembly: GCA_963680895.1. Classification (NCBI taxonomy): domain Eukaryota; kingdom Metazoa; phylum Mollusca; class Bivalvia; order Cardiida; family Cardiidae; genus Fragum; species Fragum sueziense. Next base: position 19,188,230 of record OY804595.1, on the reverse strand, counting down.
CACTATTTGACTTTGACTGTCCTACTTTGACTGCCATCGATCGATCTGTCAAATACGATTTTATCCAGTCCAGTGGAATATCACTAATACCAAAGTCATGCTCAAGTAGATGTAATAGAATGGGAATATCGATGGTATCGAATGCTGCACTCAAATCGACCATGACCACAATGGTAATTTTGTTATTGTCAATGTTTTCCAACAAGTCATGGTACATCTTAACCATTGCCGTTTCAACTCCATGATATTTCCTGTATGCACTTTGAGAGTCTGGTAAAAGAGAATTAGTTTCAACAAAGTACCTAATCAAAGTACTCTACGAATAAAAGTATTCAAGGTATTCAAATACACACAGACACGGTTCCAAATTTTTAACCGTGACCTGAGTATGAAAAGAGCAAATAAAAGGTCACGTGGTCGTTTTACTATATAATTCATTTGGCGAGTCGTTATTTTCACGCGAGCATTATTCAATTATTCTGCCTAAGAATTAAGAATATTTTCTACAGTCATTTACATTATTTATTAGAGTTTTCAGTTACATGAATATTTTTGCAACTTTGATTGAAAAAAGGAATTTTTTTGGCTTGTAATCATTCGTACCCTGTCTCCATCGCCCATTACCACCATGCAAGTTCAGGATGATCTACTGCTTTTGGCAACCAAATAAAATCAATTTGCAGAAGCAAGTGAGCTCCTAAGTACTGTCCAAGTGTGAGCGGTAAAGTTTTGCATGTGTTTGTGCTCTAGCTTAGAGCCAATAATGGACAGGTCACAGAATGGATTCCCAGCATCGGAGCGTGGACAATTATAAATAAACTTAATGTTTATGTTTTGACTGTCAAGGGCGAATCCAGGATTTTTTTTTTTTCAAAAGGGGGGGGGGGGTGTCTAGCCCAAAAAATGGCTTTAAATTTGTGAATTGTGTAACGTTATAATTATACTGTACTAACGTTGTATAGTCAAAATTCGATTTTCGGCCTATTCTAGGCGGGGATGCTGGACTTAGATTTTTTTTTTGATATAACAGTTTTCTGGGCTTCTTTTTCTATACGCATAGTTAACGTTGTATAGTCAAAATTCGATTTTCGGCCTATTCCAGGCGGGGTCCGGACCCTCGACCCCTTCTAGATCCGCCCTTGACTGTCTTACAGAGATTGTTTCAAAAAAAATTTCAAGAGGCAAAATAAGAAAATACTTTTAATCAGAATGTTTTCCTTTTGCCTCAAGGTTGTCTATACTATATATTAGGCCCCTATGTACACGCAAAAGGGTGGATCCAGGATTTTTTCAGGAGGAGTCCAAGCCAAATTACCAGGGGGGGGGGGGTCCACGCCCAAATGATGACGCCCAATGGCGTTTCCATTGCTCGTTGGATGCTTTGCTCTGATTAGGGTCAGAGCCTCGATCTGGCATAAAAAAAGTGTTACTATTTTTAGTAACAAATTGGAACCGTGTCTGTGTGTATGGATAATCAAAGTACATAGTCAAAGTACTCTACGAACCAAAGTATTCAATGTATTCAAATAGATAATCAAAGAACCTAATAAAAGTACTGTACTTCTGGACAGTCCTACATTATTAACAAATTTGCTTCCCAACAGTACTTTGTTGTTTACTTCAGTACTTTGATTTGGTATGTAGACTTGCAATGATGAGTTACAGAATAATTTTTAGTTTCGTTCCGGTCCAGCGATTTTAGAGGAAGATACGAATGCTGGACTTAGAAAATTACTGGGAAATCAAAGTTTTCCAGACTTTTTTTCTAAATGCTTGTAGCTATTGAGCTGATTTTTTGGTATGTAGACCCGTATTGATGAGTTACAGAACAAATCTGAGTTTCGTTTAGGTCCAGTGATTTTTTAGGAAGATACCAATGCTGGACTTAGAAAATTACTGGGAAATCACAGTTTTCCAGACTATTTTTTTCTAAACACTGGCAGGTATTGAACTGATTTTTTGGTATGTAGACCCTCATTGATGAGTTACAGAGTAAGTTTGAGTTTCGCTCCGGTCCAATGATTTTTGAGGAAGAAAGGGATGCTGGACTTAGATTTTTTTTTTGATATAACAGTTTTCTGGGCTTATTTTTCTATACGCATAGTTAACGTTGTATAGTCAAAATTCGATTTTCGGCCTATTCCAGGCGGGGTCCGGACCCTCGACCCCTTCTAGATCCGCCCTTGACTGTCTTACAGAGATTGTTTCAAAAAAAATTTCAAGAGGCAAAATAAGAAAATACTTTTAATCAGAATGTTTTCCTTTTGCCTCAAGGTTGTCTATACTATATATTAGGCCCCTATGTACACGCAAAAGGGTGGATCCAGGATTTTTTCAGGAGGAGTCCAAGCCAAATTACCAGGGGGGGGGGGTGGTCCACGCCCAAATGATGACGCCCAATGGCGTTTCCATTGCACGTTGGATGCTTTGCTCTGATTAGGGTCAGAGCCTCGATCTGGCATAAAAAAAGTGTTACTATTTTTAGTAACAAATTGGAACCGTGTCTGTGTGTATGGATAATCAAAGTACATAGTCAAAGTACTCTACGAACCAAAGTATTCAATGTATTCAAATAGATAATCAAAGAACCTAATAAAAGTACTGTACTTCTGGACAGTCCTACATTATTAACAAATTTGCTTCCCAAACAGTACTTTGTTGTTTACTTCAGTACTTTGATTTGGTATGTAGACTTGCAATGATGAGTTACAGAATAATTTTTAGTTTCATTCCGGTCCAGCGATTTTAGAGGAAGATACGAATGCTGGACTTAGAAAATTACTGGGAAATCAAAGTTTTCCAGACTTTTTTTCTAAATGCTTGTAGCTATTGAGCTGATTTTTTTGGTATGTAGACCCGTATTGATGAGTTACAGAACAAGTCTGAGTTTCGTTTAGGTCCAGTGATTTTTTAGGAAGATACCAATGCTGGACTTAGAAAATCACTGGGAAATCACAGTTTTCCAGACTATTTTTTTTCTAAACACTGGCAGGTATTGAACTGATTTTTTGGTATGTAGACCCTCATTGATGAGTTACAGAGTAAGTTTGAGTTTCTCTCCGGTCCAATGATTTTTGAGGAAGAAACGGATGCTGGACTTAGATTTTTTTTGATATAACAGTTTTCTGGGCTTCTTTTTCTATACGCATTCATGTAAAGCCGATAGGGGACTTGGCATGTTTTGCAATACTTCAGAATGCTTGTTTCTCTATTTAGGACGTCAATTCTGGACTTGTTTTGGAAAGGTTTACCACGGTGTAAGTTCTCTATTTCTAAATAAATTTTCTTGAAATTACATACATGCATATCCCGCATTCGAACGCTGAACGCTTTAAGGTATAAAGCCCATCATTAAAAACACCACTTTCTAGGCATACAAAATGCATCCCAATTGCACGTACTTGTAAATACACTTAACATAAGTTGACTCACCTTGCCGGATTTCAAGATTATGCTTCAAGAAGAAAATAATTTAAAGATATCATTTTACTCTATATTCATATGCAAGGGAGGTAAATTGGAATGGAAATGCAACAAAATTTAAGAATAACTGGCATTTTTCACGTTGCTTTGAATTTACAAAGACTATGCATTATAATCTATTGCACATATCAACCCTTTCCCCGGGGATTGCCTAATTTGAATTATGCATACGCATATAAAGACAAAATGGATGTTGATGTAGAAAGGATTTTAAATCACATATATAATACTGAGGCAAAAGGAGAACATGCTAATCATTAAAAAAATAAAGCATTTTTTTTCCTTTGGTTCGATGTTCTTGAAGCATTATGTATTAGGGAAGGCACAATTAGGTCTTTTTGGAATATGTTAACCCCTTCTAAAATAACATTGGATGTTGGATGTTGGATGTGTTCTAATGTGAAAGCTGCAGCCAGACAATATTGACCCAACTTCAGGAAATGCTGGATATTTTGTATTCTTTCCTTATTCGCTTCAATGTTTCTCCAATTAGGTGGTCATATCATATCGCTGCTTTTCAACGAAAACCTCATGACTGCAGCTTAAAACAAGGTGAAGTTACGAGGTTTTCGTTGAAAAGCGACGATATACTTAAAATAAGTTTTTCGAATTGTTAAACTTGCAATCGGGGCATTAGTACCCATCAATAAAATAAAACCGTTACATTTGTAAGAACCCTCTTTATTCGGCTTTCCGCTTCAATAATCCGTATTCGGTTATCTTTATCGGTAATTGATCTCGGTGTGTATATTCTGATTTTTTTCGGGAGACAGGGCGGAGCCTAGTAAACGGTTCATTACATTTAAGCTTGAGGAGAAACAGCCTTCTCGCTTAGGGGTACATCGTCGGTATTATTGCAAAACATTATAACTACAGCGTGAATCAGGCTGTAGTTACGAGGTTTTATAACAACTCATTTTACAATAGAACGTTCTTTCAATTTCGAAATGTGTTCATGCTCGTGCCGCACGTTTTTCTCTTATATCAACCAAGATATCGAGAAGTAAACTCGTCGAATAACCTCTTCGCTTAGCCACACCCTGTGAGGTGAATAAAAATGGATTATAAATGTCTAATAGTGAGTAAGTATTTTCCTATTTTATACAGTTCTTTAGACAATGGCGAATTGTGGGAAACGTATATGTATTTTAATTCCTTTCAGCGAAACACGAATATATAACTCAATTTACTGAAACATTAATCAAAAAATTTTATTTTCTAAAGAAAATATCAAAAGCTTGAAATATATTAGAAAAAGACAAAATATTAAAACAACAACTATATATTAACAATTCGTTTGTTAATGAATTATATACTAACGGAAAAAAGTAACTGTGCATATTTCATTTCTAAATAACATTTTAAATATATAAGGTAAATGAATATTTTTTTACCATTCGGCAGACAGACATCTGTGCTTAATTTTTCAATCATCGTCAGTTCATTTTCCTACATATTTTCTCCATGACAAGCCCGGAAAGTGGGTAAGGGTAAAATTAAAATGCACAAGCCATTTTTCTAAAGTTAACATTATTGGTATCGATTATGATCTGCAGCAACGAGGCAACTAAACTGTCACAAAAGGCTCGTTAAAGGGTTTTCTTGAGATGTTGACCAAAACCGGAGCCCGCTACTCATGCGCTGATGTTGAATAAAGCATAAATTCCTATGACGTTTCCCAACGCGGTTATGGATGCGAGCTCGACTATCGGACTGTCCAGATGTGAACGAGGCTCGCCAATAAGCAATACCTTGTTCCAAGCGACCTTAAAGGGTAGATGTTGTCTAAGCCACTGAAGACGATGTTGTCAACGACGTCGTAGCAAGACTAGACGTATCGCAGGACGTCTAAGACGGATGTAGCGCTCCATTAACCGATCTCTAACAGGCATTCTGTTGATAGAAATCAACTCTGGAATCATCCTGACTGTAAATTTTGCCACTTACAATCGATTTCACTAGCGGTTGTTCCGATTATGGCTGACCTATCGGAATGACGTCACGCGTCAACGTCTCGAATGTGGCAAGTCGCAGGTGTTTCGAAATGGTTGAAATCGACACGAAAGTACCTATAAGATGTTTCTATGCAAATCAAAAACGCTTGGCGTCCTCCTGCATGGGAATTAGGGGATTACTGTCTAAAGCATACATCAACGTGCATCTTTGGATAAATGTATCCCGTTGTTTTCTGTACAATTAAACAAATTTACATGTTTTTCGTAACAACAATAAAGTTTATAACAGTCTCGCCATAAAAACAAAATCCAACCTCACTTAGGAATAACGCAGTGCAACAAAACACTCAAACGAAAAGGACGTTAACGTCGAACGTCCGTGCACGTGCAGTTGGCGGTATTTGACATTTCGTTAAAAAGTGTATCTTATGAAAAAGTGCGAGAGATAGTTCTTCTAGATTAGTCGAATATTTAGATAATAAATCAGAAAATAAATCATGCACAATTAGTATATTAAGGTAGTGTACCTCTAATGAGATTCGTGCGACGTCGGAATATTCGGGCGACGTCGAAAACGTTCGGTGGTGGAACTTACCATCTTTGAATGTTTACGACCGCGCTCGAATAAGTTCAGATACATGTACGTAACGACGACGCTCGAAAAAAAATATGTTTTATAAATCTCAAAATGGCTACATGACGGGTATTCTACCTTAAGAAAATATCATCAACCATTTTTTTCTAGAACAATTCCTGTCGTTGGTGCCCCTGATTACCATTCATACATCGGGGAATCACGTGACACAACACTACCAATAAGAGCAACTATAATTGAAAAAAAAATCATTAAATAAATCATATAAATACGTGATCGATTTGAGTTTACAATTTTGGGATTTTTTTTATTGGTTGCCAACCACTGTAACGCTTTTGCGATATCGCCATGGGGAGTTTGGGAGGCGATTATTGTACACAATGTTCGACCTATTGGTTGAAACTGGTTCAATTGTATGTTGATAATAATTGTTACATTAAAAGCATGTTTCTTTTACATGCTGACACATTTTACGAGAACATAAAATGCAAAAAACATGCATTTGTATATCATTTGAATTTCCTCCAGATGCGAATTACTAACCGCTCAATCACGTGACTGGATCGGTCCATAGAAATACCGAAACACACGAAGAACTGAAACGCACCATATCAACTATTGTTGTATATGCTTAATAATAACAAGAATAGAATTTTGTATGAAGTATTGAATAATTAACGGTAATATATATTCGCTATGAACTAATCCGTTCTAAATTCGATACTGTGAATGTGTTTTGGTATTAACTAATGAATTTCGGTATTTCTACAGACTGATTTCAGGGGCGGTAACCAGTCTTATCGTTTAAATAATACCATGGTTCGGATTTTATTTTAGCGCAAGATACGCTAGTAGGTGCAGTGGTCTAATGGGTATGGTAGTTGGTGTAGTGAGCTGTTTGCTCTATTGTTTCGTGGGTTCGAAACCCACCTACGCTTGATTATTATTTTTTTCTTTCTTTCTTTTTTTTTTGTACATTTTAAATCAATTATAAAGTTATCATAAATTCTTCCGGTACGCTTTACTTTTTTTAATTTTACTAGTGTATATTGGTATTTCTACGGACGAATCCATTTGGTTTAAATGTTGTTATAATATGTTATGTTAAACGTCAACGTGGTACAGTGGTAAATTTATACGTCGGACTTGAAACCTCCGGCATTTAAAAATCATGGGTTCGAGTCTGGCACGCGTTTTTGATTTTTTTCGTTTATATATCTTTATTTTTGAGACGAACTTTGCTGAAATTGAGAAGGTCTTTGAACATTCAAAATATGATTCTTACTGTAAAATATATGATTTTTATATATTCATTTAAGGAAATAAGCCCTTTAACAATTTCCCAAACAAGAAATGGTTTTGACGTCTATAAAAGATAATGCTTGGAAAACATTGAGGCAAACGAAGAAAATGCTGGTTTTGATAACCAGCATTTTTTTGTTTGTCTCAATATTTCCATGCTATGCTGTATAAAAAAATGACATCTTAATCAATTCATTTTGCTGTATTCAGCAGCTTTCAGGTTAGAACGTCCCTAAATTTTTAAATCAGAATGTTTGAAAGTTTCATGCGACAAGAATAAAACGTGGAATAGGAATACTGCATTCGCAGTCGCGGTGGCGAAATGGAGATTTCTATTGGTCGAGCTTGAGATTCTTTTTCAAAATAAATGTTACACTTACTTAAAAAGTAAAGTTAGATAAATTGAATTCGTATTCCGACTACCAAGTTGTTGTAGTAATAAATCTTCATTTCGAATATTAACCATTCAGCTGATATTAGCTTCGCGGGTTCATACAGTGTGATAAGATTTTATTTTTCATACCTGCACGAAAAAAAAAATGCATTCATTCCTTAAATGATTACAAAGGCTAACATTGTCCCAAACAAGACCTCATATTGACACCCCTAATTAGTAAAGTAAGGGAAACGATTGAGAGAAAATGCTTGTATGTAATTTCTCAAAAAATCTAGATCTATTTAGAAAGGTCTTATTCTTTATCAATATTTGTATACTATAACACACACTTTTGTCATGGATTACTTTCTTCGTCCAAGCCCCATTGAAATTAAAACTATCGGATTCTTGCCATTTGCTAAAAGGTTTAGCCCTCACATACACTTAAAAATACATACTTACTAATTTTCGAGGAAATTTGCTGTAAAAAAACTGTGCACAATTAAAAAATGACCTTTAATTTTTCTCTTTGCAAAATTTCTGCCTGACCTGTATTGGCTTAGATTACGACAGATTTAAAACCCAATACCACATCATTTCGTAAATACGACCGCGCCGCTGAATGTATTTTAATTTTACGTATAATCAGTTCCAAAAGAAAGTGTGCACTTTTAAATTTTGAATATCTCAAAAAGTATACCGTCTAACGTTTTGAAATTTTGCACGACACATCTCAAGACTATTGCAAAACGATTTTTTGACTAAGAAATCACCTAACACGCACACTTTTTGGGCTTGATTGCGATTTTGCATTTTAAATGTTTTACGTATGCCTCACGTGTTGGATGAGTTATCGATCAGAAATTATACTCACTGCAATCCTTTTGCCAAACCTAAGCATAAAATTACATTTTCATTACATTTGTACATAGTGCATTAGCGTGAAACCAATTACAATTGACGTTGTTGAACAAGACCGAACCTGGTGAAAACAAAAGGCGTCAACGAATCTGAGTTTGTACGGTATTTATGTTCTAATAGCAAGTTTCCGTTTGTATGGCATCTTAAAGGCATACAAATTTGTTGGAGAACGTTGTTGCACCGTTCGACGACATTTTACTAGACTACTTACGTAGCGATTACTAACGTTGACGTACACTTAACGTCTACAGGAAAGTTCAAACTTTAGCGTGGAAATGGCTTGGAAGGCCTAGTCAAACCCTACAACGACATATAAGCATGTAACTCTTTCCACAAATGAAGCTGTAAAGCGTGTAAATCTCAACACCATTAATGACATAAGGATCTGACTGTGTGTATGCAGTATGAGCATTTCTATCGACATTCTGTTTTGGTGCCAATTTTCTTTAGGGTCTAATCTGAATAATGATATCTCTTTTACTCCCGAAATTTCCATAAACTTTGTGAAAATTAAGGTAAAAGCAAAACGCGAAACTGCACACTTTTTTTTTGGAACTGAGTATAGTTTTACACCGCTGCTTGCTTATCGATTTATGTCATTTACTGTGTGAATCTTGTATTCTATCATATAAAGTCTATAAACGGTGTGACAACTTTCTATAAGAGCCAACTTCTTTGGATCATTAGTGATTTAGGCCTGGGGATACTAATGTCCATTTAAGGCTGTGAAACTAAATTTTACTATATTACAGGAGTGAATTGTATAGCTAATCTTGGTTACTCTCTTAAGAATAGAGCACATTCTCTCTTCATTCCATTATGATATAATGATGCTCTGTTCCCGCGGGGTCATTTCACATCTAATCTCGGGGTCTTGGCGGGATTTCGATATCCAATCGTTGGCTTTACACAACAAATCAATTTAAAAAGCTGATACAAACTTTCATTGGCTGACATAAAAAGGGGGAATATAAAGGCTAGGATGCTCACTGGAACATATTTATTATATGAAAGAAAAAATGTAGACGATGAGGTGCCAAACTGTCCAATGTGCCACTTAGAGAAAGAGAACGTGGTTCACATTCTCACCAGATGCCCGTTCCTAAGTGACATAAGAACGAAAATGATCCCTAAGATCAAGTCAATTCTCTCACACCAATTAGGACAGTCATTCTGGAGTGACAATATCAAAAGCAGAGAAGATCTAGCAAAACTGCTGCTAGATAGCACCTTTTATATACCAACACATGTACATAAAAAAGCCATATGCTACAAAAGCAAATAGAACACATTACAAGAAAGTCATGTTATGATATACATGTAAAAAGATCAAGATACATGAATGACAGTAGCAAAGAAAATCTAAAGGTGCCGTAAACACAACACAAACATACTTTTTCTTTCTTTTTTTTTCTTTTTTTTTCTCTTTTATTGTTTTGTTTTTCTTTTCTTAACCGTCCCCATCTTTCATATTAATCTGTTCAGCAAGATATCAAGGGTCTCATGACAATACATATTAAAGTCAACTAGAATTCAAGCAATCATAAACAATATGCTTTAAGGGTTTTTTTAAAGGTAGTTTTACATTTAACTCAATTCTGCAATATTTCAATATATTTTGATCAACTCTATGAGTATGCTCTTAAGGTATAAAGTGCCTAATGAAAAACACCACTTTCTAGCCATACGAAATGTATCAAATTACACACACTTGTAAATACACTTCACATAAGTTGATTCACCGTGCCAGATTTCAAGATTTTGCTTCAAGAAGAAAATAATTTACAAATATCATTTTACTCTATATTCATATGCAAGGGAGGTAATTTTGAACATTTTTGTCAAATATTTCCATAAATATGCATTAATTCAAAATTCTAAACCGTACAAAATGCTTATATTTGTATTTGGAATGAAAATGTAACACAGTTTAGGAATTACTGGCACTTTTCAAATTTCGCCGCTGGCTTTTTGGTGCTAATTAGGCCCTTCTTACCTTAATGTAAAATATTTTATTTTTTATTAGTAATCTTTGTAATGGTGTACTTAAGGTAATTGTACATACATTCCAATTCTGCATTAATTCAATGTGTCTTAATCAATATTTCAAAAGCATGTTCTTAATATGAAACTGATGAAAACAACAACCATGATACTAGTAACTAGGTTGTTGCAGTGCTCTTATCTTTCTTTTTTTTCTGTGTGTATGTAATAAAGTAATGCACTTTATCCTCAGATACTTTACTGTATTATCTTATCAGTGTAAAATCAAGTATATGTTAATTTTAAACCAGTCATATTATTTCAATGTTCTTAATGTTGTACATAGCTTATACTTAGTATGTTGCATGTAGTTCTTTTATTTAATAGAAATCAACTATATCGGACGATACAGAAGTGTCAGACGATAGTGCCTCGGACAGAACGGGGGAAAATACAAAGGAACGAACGAACGAACGCTTCAAATTACCGGCTTCAGCCAAAAATAGAAGCGACGTAATGTATACGTCATCAAACAAGATAAAACTGAATGATTTTGATTCGATAATTCAAATGTTATCGGCTTCAGCCAAAAATAGAAGCGACGTAATGTATACGTAATGATCATGCAAGATAAAACTGAATAGTTTTGATTCGATAATTCAAATGATGTGCTATAATTAGATTATGACAACCAAATAGGCTGTCTGTGTACCAAAAACGGCAGAGGTCATATATGATGGTTAATCAATAGACCTCGGCTTTGGAGAGTAATCTTGGTTAACAGCGACACCAGTAGGTATTACGGATTTCATTTGACCTGACACTGACCTTTATTCAAAATGTGTTCATATTTCGCATATATAGCGTATACCTCACGATAAATGACCTGGTAGAGCAGCCCATGCTAATTGAACGGAATGCTCTGCCAGGTGAATTCTCGTCCGCTATAACAATCTTCAAAAAGACTTGTATCATGGAACACAGAAATAACAGGTATACAAGAAAACATGACTTATTCGTTATTTAAAATAAGACAGGCGTGTTATTTATGCTCAAACTGTGCCATGTGAAATGAAATCTGTAATACTAGATATTATTTGTATTGATGCTTCACCAAATAATTGTCGGCAACATTGGATGCTTTGCATCAAAATTTTGTCTTGTTTAATAGATGTTTTAAACAAAATCTATTACACATGTTATAGATGGGCAAACAAAAATTTGTTTACTGTGTCTCGTTAATATTTTCTTTTAATTGCTTGGTCGTCAATATTTTTATCAGGCGCTGTTCAAAAGATCGACGTATCCAAGCAAATCCCTTGTATTGTTTCGCATTCTCTGTTTTACAACACTATTTTTTTCAAATCGGTCACTTATTTACAAAATTATTGAACAATATCGAATATGGTGTGTCACGTGATTCCCGATTTCGGTTACTTTCTTCATTGTTTTTAATATGATTATTATAACACCAGAACAATGGTCTTGTTTGGAGCCGTGTAGGAAAATACTTTCACTTCTAGATATAATGCTAAATGCTACAAAAATGCAAATTAAAAATTGCAGCACAAATAACGGACTATAATCACAGATTCGTTACATGCAGATTATCACTGCTTTTCAACGTAATCCTCGTAACTGCAGCTTAAATCAAGTTACGGTTACGAGATTTTCGTTGAAAGGCGACGTTATATAAACCGTAAAAAGATCCTTGCATGGTACTGACACGCCTCATAAAATAAACCTTTAAAACATACTTACGATAAGAGGAAATACATGTGCGCTGACAAAAAAGTTATATTTATTGAGAGTCCTTTCCCTTTAAAAAAAAGTAAGAACGCGATAATATTGTTTGCTTTGTCTTGGAAATAAGCTACCGTAGAAAGCACTAGTGATATCAAACATTTTGTCAAACAATACCTGTTTTTTATGTCCTTGATACAATAGACTTCGGAAAACACTGACACAAGACAAAATGGTGTTAATCACCATTTTCTCATAATGTCTCAATGTTTTAAGTGTTAAAGTATTGCCAAATTCTACCGCAAGTGACCCACTTTTGTGTCTGTAATATCACCGGTGAGGGATCAAAACCCCGTAACTTCAGCTTTGTCAAGCTGTAGTTACGAGGTTTAGACTCCCCACCAACGATATGTACTGTTCTTTGATAAACGAAAACGACAGCTGAAATGGTGTTGTTTCTTACTTTATCATGTATCATACGTTGCATCATTAATCCTACCAAACGGCAAAATTTTAGGGTGATACACTTCAGAAACTGCCACAAATGACAAAATTGATGTTGTTAAAGATAGGATTTGTGTAAAATACGGCACAGAAAATATTGAGACAAGTTTCTTCTTTTGTTTCAGTGTCTTCACAAGCCTTTTCTATTAGGGACGTCAAAATCAGGTCTTGTTTTGGAAAGGGTTCAAAAAAGAACAACTTGCAAAAAACAACTTGCAAAATCATTTAGGTAAAAGAAGAAAATACTGATCATCAGCTTTTTTTCTTTCCCACAATAGTTTCTATGTACTTTAATATTATTCTTAATTGAATTTGAGCAGCATCCAATTTGCCATCTGCAAAACTGCAAAACTTAAGATTGTTCTTATTTGAAAGCTGCTGTAGTCGACAAATTGGAAATTGATAAGTTAACACTAGTTGTATTTCTATACATGAAAGCACAAAACATATCCAGGCAAAAGTAGGAAACTAGAAAAAGTTGTCTCTCCTTTTGCATAAATGTTTTCACAAACATATTTTATCTATTGAGTACATCAAACCCATGTCTGTTTGGGAATGAGTTAATCTTTGTCGTTTAGAAAAGCGTTTAATCGCATAACCATTAGATAATGTGTCCCTTCTTATAGTGCCGTCCACCTATAACAATTCGTCCTCTGTAACGGTCGTCCATTCTCAGAATCAGTACCACAGCTAAAATAGAAAAATAAGAGTACATATATGATCAGATGATAGAAATAAATAAGCCAGGATCTGAAAAAATGTTTCTTATAGCCTAGCATTTGAGACAGCTAAGCATAATCCTGAAATCAAGCATGGTGAAACAACTTATGTAAAGTGTATTTACAATTGTGTGTAATTTGATGCATTTCGTATGGCTTTTAGTTTTAATGAGGGTCTATAAACCTTAAAGGGAAATAACGCATATAGTATTTTGAATACGAAATTCTAAGAGTTGTCTTTCCTGGAATAAAGCAAAATTACTGGTGATTTAGCCCGTTAGGTAGGCAGTTGCATGATGGTAAATATCAGTCTTATTAACCCTTTCACAAACGGCAAATGTTTTGGAGTCGTCCAAATGATATCTTCGCAAGCCAAGGGTGACATCTACGACGTAACGTCGTTTCTGAATTCACCCTTGGCTTATTTAGTCCGATTTTCATTATTAAGCGTTTTCATTGGTTCCAGCGAGGTCTCGCTGGAACCAATCAGATTGTCGACTGATACATTTGTTATGAGTAACCAAATCATGACAACGGGCGGGAAAAAGCATTGCATTTGCAACTCAAAAACGCGAAGATGGGCGATTTTTCCTAAGAATTTCACTTCAATAGACAGGAATTCCCTAACTTTTAATCGACGAATTATTATACTTTCGACAATTCGACCAAAAAAGCAGCTAACTTTTACATAATCCGCATGACGTATGACGCGAAAGACAACGCGCATGAATGACGTCATCAATAATGGACGTAAACAACCAGCAGAACAACCGCTAGGCGGCGCTTCGCGATTTCAAGAAAATCGGACTAAATCCACCAAGGGTGAATACAAACGTAGGTGGGTTCAACCTTGGCAAGCGAAGATGTCCAAATGACAGCTGCTGAAGACGACAAAAAGAAGTTGATATAGACTTGAATTGCGTACAATAAAGCACTAGTTATCAGCATTTTCTTCTTTTACCTCAGTGTTTCCGTGAGTGTTTCCTATTAAGGACGCCAAAACCAGACCCGGTTTCTCGAAAAAAAAAACATGAGTAAATACTCATGAGAACATGCTCGACTTCTAAGGAATACTCTCCTACGTTAAAGGGTATTCGATTGAAGTTCATGTGGATTGCGTGCGATTTGAGCGCGGTGCTCAGATTTGAGCATGAGAACGTACTTAAGTATTTCGAGATACAGGAACCCGGTCTTGTTTTGTAAAGCGATAACTTAAGTATGAGCAGGGGTATGCAAAAGGGTCAGTTTAGCATGTGAGACCTACAGGGTTTCAGATCAAATGTAGCCGACAAGTAGCATTTCTGTTAATGTATGCACGTAGTTAATATAGCTAATGAAAAAGCCATGTACAGGCTGATCTTTAGCCACATTGACCTTAGATGGCATTAAGGTTCTTTTTCAAGATCCTGGGTCACATACGTGACCCGTCAGGGACCTTATCCGACCTACAAAAAATCAAAACTTTGACGAACTTGTCAGACTCAGCACAGGTAAACGAAATCCCGTATGCGAAAAATGAACATATAATAAGATAGGGCAAACATTCCGAATTTAGAAAATTACATAAAAGTAAAAAGTGTCGGTCCGAGTCTGGCTGCGCGGACTGCGCAGACTGACTAGGATCGATATTTTTCACTCTTCCTATAAGGTCCCTTTTAGCGTGACGGGTCACATATATTTGCTGATTTAGCGTAAAGAATTGAACACTTCAAGCTTCAATATTCATAATATTTATCGTCGCTTCTTTGGAAACCTAATAACTGCAGCTTGAAAGAATCTGCAGTTAAGAAGTTTTGAAGAAAAGCATTGATGTTTTCGTTATATTTTAGACAAATTCTATATCAATCTCTATCAGCTTCGTTTTGCTGTCTGCAGTAAGATTTCAACCGGTACTAGTGTAAAGCTGTCCTGTTTTGGAGAATTTGCTTCGACTCATACGTTCGTATCTTATTGTCAATTTTCTTCGATGAAAGTCAAAGATGATTTAAAGTAGAATACCCGTGATGTGGCCATTTTGAGATTCATAAAACATTGGATTTTTTCGAGCGTCGTCGTTAGTCGAAAGTTCAACCGCCGAATGTTTTTTGACGCCGTCCGAATAATTCTTTTAATATCTAAATCTAGTCTAATTAGAGGTAGACTATCTTGAAAAAATAGTATTGACAATCAAATGAATCTTTCACAATTAATATACATGTAAAGATAGCATACATGAAAGAGCAGTTAGATATAATTGTACCATTAGTCACAGAAAAATGGCATTTTATCTAAAGCTTGATTATAAATTCTGTTAAAACGCAAGATGCAACGAAATCATGCAAAGCTATAAGAAAGTACAGTAGATGTGCCTTTACTTACCGACATACCAGTATAATCGTGACCTGTCATTCTAGAAGGGACCGACTGCGAAATCCTTAAACGTAACATTAAAACACAAACCCGACAGATGTAAACGCAATAGGTAGAGAGACATTTTCCAATATGAAATCGTATAGAGACCGAATGATTTCGACATTTTTGTCTATTCAGAATTTCTGTCGGCGCAGACTGACAAGTTCCGATACTTGTCGCACTTCCATGGTGGCCTTTGTTTGCATGACGGGTCACAAATAAACATTTTTTCAGACTGTATCTGCGAGTTTCGAAATTGGAAGTTTGACCTTCGTCCAGCAATAGTTTGAGTTTGAGTTTATTGGGGTTTTACGCCGTTTTCAACTACAAGGGTCATATCGCGGCGGCTGGAGCACCTAACCGTGGGTTCCTGGTATTTCTCGCACCAGTACAACCACAATATCCAAACCGAGCCTCCAGCTGCTCTCTCACATAGATGATTCACACCCATTGGTGAGAGACAAATGGCTTTTGCCAAATGTCAGAATGGATACTGGCCGAGCCGGGGTTCGAACTCGAGACCCCTGGATTGACATACTCCGACGTAACCGACTGAGCTATCCGGGCTCGGCACGTCCAGCAATAGAATAAAGAGAATTATTACCTTTTTACAGTGAATCGAAACCGTCCGACTACCATTTCCCAAACTGTTGATGACGTCCCTAGGCCCCTAATAGAATATCCTTGGTGAAAGGAGAAAATGCTGTTAATCAGTATTTTTATTTTCTCCTTTTGCCTCATTTTTTTCTGAATAATTATACAACCCTTTTACGTATATTGACAGTCATTTTGTCCTCGTAAGCAGCGTTTAAATCTAACGACCAAAAATTTAATTACTCAGGAAAGTCTTAAATGTCTCTTCATACTTAGCTTTCCAAAGCGTGTGTGTTCCTAGATTCCATCCCCTCTTACGGGACATATCCTTCCTGACATTTGTTTCCAACCAGTGGGTTGATAAATTGAAGACGGATTACGATCCCCAGTCTTCGAAATGATGTTTTCGTATGTAGAGTACTGTTAAAACAATATGGCATGACTTCGTACATGTATACATGTATAAATAAACCATGACATCTGGACAGACGAGTCAAACTGAACAGGTAAACCAGGTATGTAAAAGTCGTGGTTTTAAGAAGGCGTTTACCGTTAGATGTAATCACAACACCCCTCTCACGTAGGACAGTCAATAGTTAAAAGTACATTTGAGTCTCAATGTTGATGGTACCACTATACATAGGCCTACATAATCTTTCGTAGATTGAATGGGTTGATGGAAAGGGTTAAAGCCATTTATAGCAGATACATCTGCTATAAATGGCTTTAACCCTTTCCATCAACCCATTCAATCTACGAATTATTATGTAGGCCTATGTGGAAATTATTCGCTGCTTTCTTTATCAATTTTCTTATTGTCGTCTGCAATAGATAAGCGTTCAATTTCGACCAATATGAAATCGTGCCGTTTGAGGAGGGGTTAAAATAATAATTACCGGTCTCTCGTAAAATCTTCGCCTTCTTGAGATCTGCAAATAAAACGTTCCCTGGGTTATAAAGCTAGAGTTACATATACTGACTGACTTTAAAAACGCATCACTTATTTCTTCAAATATTTTCGTAGTTATAGTCAATAAATTCAAAAATGTATTTCTGGTAAATTTTTCAACGAATAACACGCGATATCCATTCAATTCTATTGCATTCAGTCATCACGTTATTTCGCACGACGTCAACATGCAAAATATGGATTACGTCTACGTAACTACACCTTATGTCACCAACTAGGTTTTTGTGTTCATATTCCATATCCCAATGGCCAGAATTTACTTTTATTTCTCAATCAATTTGATTGAACAAAAAATAAAGCTACGAGACCAAAGTTCGATGGACATACACAAATTGTTCGCTTATCCGAATCGGGGGGTGGGGGTGGGGGGTCAGCGAGAATGAACGACACGTTTAAATATAAATCATTCAACGATTTCTCACTTTCATTAACGTACTCAATCTACAGGAGATGTTGTTGAGCACCATTGTCCTGATTAGCCGTTTATAAGAAGACAACATCAGGAAAATAACATACGTCAACGTCACTTACGTAATTGGTTTTCAACAACGGTTTCCACTGCAATTGTGAATCAAAGACGTTGCTGTTGACAAACTCGTGTCAGAACAGTGAATTAACGAGTAAGAGATTGTCTTCTTCACCACGCGACGATGCTCGGGTCAGATCCTTACAGAAAGTCATTGTCAGATCAGGGTGCGTAAAGCATAGACATGCTGATAAATGGACGCCAAAACTTTGGAATATTCTCCAGCAATATCTTGTACATAACTTAAGCCCAAACGAGTATAGATTTTCTTTCAACTCAAGGGTCAATGAGGTCACGTGTGGAATATTTCTGATTTCCAGAGCGGAATTACTCGTTATTGATTGAGAAAAATGTCAAAATCCTCACACCGCCTCTCTTTAGATGGCAATATCTCAGGCATTGACTCAAATTTTTGTCAGAATTTTTTAGAAAATGTTGGGAAAATATCAAGTATTTGTTTAATATACAACACTTCATATTCCATTTTATACTATGCATTGAATTGCCGGAAGAACATCGGTGGTGCGTTTTTAAAATTAGTCAGTATAGTTTAAGAAGCGTTAGTAAAACCCGGCGGGGAATCCCGTTATGCAACAAAAGCTTTTTTAAAAAAGTCTTTAACAATTCTTGAATATAAGTACATGTTGTCGGTGTTATTGCAAAACCTAGCAACTCTAGCTTTAATAAAGCTGAGATACGATGTTTTGAAATAATACCTAAGATGTACATAACCGACTTGAACACGGCTTTGTGCAGAGAAGACGGAACGCGTCTGAGATTTTCTATCCAGCAAGTTATATGAAACCGATTAATTGAAACTTTTCTGCAATTGTTGTTGTCACATGATTCCCCGTCGACGTCCATAAAGGCTTACACATATCTGAAATATATGACAGCCACAGAAGCACGTTCCTACATACAACCATTCATTGCAATAATAAATAGACAATTTCGGAATTGAAAGATGCGAGACGAAAAATCAAATAAGTCGATATCAATCTGGAAAAGGGATACATAAAGTATTCGAGAATGACATAGACGTCCTCTTGAAGTTACATGTACTACAGGTTATGAAGAAGCTATATAATAAAAGACTTAAATGGATTATTATCAGGCTTATCTGTATATTCATCTGTTAGTTGCAAAATTTGTTTCAAGACGTTGTATATTAAAATTGTATTTAACAAACTAGGACAAAGGCTTTGCGAATGACATAATTGATATAATATTTCAACACAGAAGTAGCTTTTTTCCGATTAAGTTGACAAAAAACAGATGTCCTAGAATGTATGCTCTGATAAACGATAATATGATGCATTGATCAATGAAGCAAAAATAATTAGGCGTACAAATATTCATAGAAGAAGAAAACTACCTATACTAATAGAGATTGAAAAATTACCACAAATTAACAACAATATACAGAGTACCTTGTTAACGAATGCAGAACGAGGCATCCAGTGTTAGCTATTTCTTCTGAAAAGGTTAATAAAACGAAAACGTGGTAAGTTTCAAGATCAACATGTCTTTCTCAAACAACGCGCAATATTTTGACGCCCGCGTGTAAGTAAGGTATGGATAAAGGTAAGGAAAACGCCGAGTGCTTGTTGCATAACGAATTCATTAGTCCACCCCTAATGCGATTCATGCAATATCGGGATACGTTGTGATACATCGTTAATATTCGTAACGTATCCGATTCATACGGACATGTTATAATTTAAAACGAAATCGGCATTTTGCAACGCCGAATAATATACGACGTCGCCAGAAAATTTTTGACGTCGCGTAAATCTATTAAGGGTTGGACTGCCTACAGTGTGTTTAGGAAATGGAACTAACCACTAATAACGAAATTCAACTTATGTAAATATTTGGGTTACAATTGTTACATTTGCTTCAAGCTTTTCCTGTACACAACCTAGTTTTGACGCCCCAATCAGAAAGTGCCCGCTATTGTATTGATGCAGCTGAAAAAATGATTATAATCAGTGTTTTCTCTTTTTGCCTCAGCATTTTCTGTGCTTTTGTATATAAAAGATATATCGGTTTATTTAGCCATTACTCTCCCCTTTGTCGTTTGCAGTGGCTTCAATTTTGGACGGTAGAAATCTCACTGCCTGGAAAAGGGTTAAATAATTAATTCTGATTCAATGAGCTTTCTCATTGCTGTTGAAAATAAAGGTAAAATATTCTCTGAGATATAGTTTCAGCAGTTTTTGCATTTTTGAGTAGGAAGTGGTTGGAATTTTGACAACTGGCCAAGTCTGTGTGTTTGTAAACAATTCTTGGCTGTACAGTCACGTATTTCCTGGAAATAAATTGCGAGCGAGTCTAATCGTATAGAAACTAGATAGAATACTGTATACAATCGAACACTCGTAGAGTCGAGATTAGATGGACCGTCAAAATACCTCGACATTTTCGAATTTCAAGTTATCCGATTCTGTTCATTTTCGATGTTTATGACGGGTGATCGTTTGTGTTGTTGATCAAGCGCATTCATGAAATATAGTAGAAGGAAATAAATGTTCGTAACGAGCAATTTCTCTCCTTTCACTAGTCCCTCATTAATTTCCTATTGCAAATATTTGTTTCAAAATAATTTTTGATTAATATTTCTAAAATCCATTGACGAGGACGTGACTTGATTTTTACTACGACTTAAGCAAAAAAAATCGACACATCCGATGTCGAGATAACGAGTACGGACTGTATCTGGCTATATTTATGATGTATTTCTAATTCACTTGAAATGTTCGTCTGTAGCATCTTTGAATCTGGACAAATCTAAAAATGTGAGGTCTGGTAATTGATTTAATCTGTATTTATCATTCCAGGTTAATCTGGTCACCTTTGGGACATGCAGAACTGTGTTTTGATTTCCAGCCAATTTTCCTTTTTGTGTCGGAAACGTTCATGCGACTGGTTTGTCAATACAAATTGATTTTTGCTAAAATCTTTGACACTACTCAGACCTACTCAGACATTTTATGTCGATAGTGGTAGGTAAAAATCTCGTCACTCCAGATAAAAGACCTGGAATTACGAGAGTTTGACCTCCAGCCGAGGGCAGACATTTTCTTTTCCCATATTCAAACATGTCCTAGTTTTAACAGGCAACAGGCTTGTGAAACATTAAGGGCTCAGCAATCGGCTAGAGTGATTTATTGAAGATATCTTCATATTAAGAAAAATGTTTCCAATAAAGCGTGCTTTTTTGAGAGGAAACTTTGACAGAGGTGTTCGGAATGCCCCATACTTTATAAAAAATACTTCACTGTGAAGTCGTTTGTATAAAGTATGTGGCATCCAGAACGCCATTGCTTAAGCCTTGACTGATCTGGATCGAACATGAAAGGACTTAAAGACCATTTTTAATCACTTCCCTATTAGACCGGTCGTTGATAGCTGCAATAAAATACTACAATGAAGAAATTCAGACTAAACAGGAAAAGGCTGATAAACAGCATTTTCTCACTTTGCCTTAGTTACATCTTTAGTTACATCTTATGTTATATTATTAACAAAACTATCTTCATAATGATTCGTGCTGGTGTATACTGAACCTTTATAAACAGAAGTCATTTGCACTCGGCCTGAACAATTGTACCATCAACACTGGTGGTGAACTCGGCCAAAGCGAGGGACGTTTTTCGTTACAACAAGGTACAGATATTTTGCGTATAAATCAGAGTTTAAAGATCTGATTTGATAGTTTTTCTAATAACAATGAATTTGCTCTAAAATTAAACCGGGTTTACCGATATGTATTAACAAACCGTCGGTGTTGTTAGAAAATCTCGTAACTACGGCTTTATCGAAGCCATAGTTACGATATTTTATAACAACACCGACGGAATACAATGATCGCGGAAAAACGTCCCACGCTTTGGCCGAGTTCACTACCAGTGATCAAAACAGAGCCAAACGACTGACCATCGAATCGGCGATCGTATCGTTGTAAAACCTTTTGCCGATGAAAGGAGAGTAAACGTATTTTGTGGGAAAAGGTTACGATATAAGTTTTATAGCGCACCAAAGTTAATCCGGGACAACTTATTTTCGTAGGCAAATTCCATTAGTTGAACGTCTTAAAAACGTTGCTGGATAGAAATTATTGCTGATGCAAATGTCCTAGATTAATTTTGGAAAAGTATGAAAATGCAATCTAACAGAGTAATATAAAACAGAAGCGAATAGGAAAAAAGCACAAGACAAATTCGAACAAAGAGCAAACAACAAATTTTAATGCAATAAAATTCACTACAAGCGACAATGCATGCATGCTTTGAAAACACGAAGGAATGCCATTCAATAAAAAAAAATCCGCTTAACCATTTTCCAAACAAGATCTGATTTTGGCGTTGCTAAAATGAAAGACACTGGGAAATATCTCGTGAAAAAGAAGAAAATGCTGATATTCAGCATTATCTCCTTTCGTCGCGAACTTTTTCATGCTCTGTTATACACATATTACGTCTGTATCAATATCAGCTTTGTCATCCACATCATATTTCAAATTGGAACAGTCTTAATTTTTACTGTTTGGAAATAGGTTAAATCTCAACCAGACAAACGCTGTTTAACCTCTTTTACAGGAACTGATATGAAAAACGGAGGGATAATATGAAAATGTTGATGATCAGCATATTTTAGATTTTCCATGTTATTGTCTACCTTAACATTGATTTGGTCATCTGTATCAACTTTGAATAAAGACCAGCTTAAAGTTAAATTGTAATAAAGAAGTTGAAATTTTCACATTCCTCTGATAGAAAGCTCTGACAAATAATGAAGGAAAGGGACAAAAATACATAGCCAGCTTCAAGTCTGGTTTCTATTCGTATTTACAAAGTGTAAAGTTTCAAACCTTCAGAAGAAGTAAATTCAAGAACAAATGGTTTAAAATGTAAAGATTATAAAGAAAAGAGCTTCGTCTAAGTAAAAAGGAGGGATGACAATTTGTATAATGCCCAGAAAAGGCGAGACTTTAACATTTCTCAAACAAACAAAAAATCAGGGCGGTCCAATTTGAAAGCTGCTGCAGATGACAGAATGTGTGCAAATAATTGAGCCAGGATCTGGAAAAATGTCCCTTATAGCATTTTTAAAATTTGAGTTTCAAGATCAGCCTGTCATCAGATGCAGTCCAATATGCATCCATGCTGCTCTCTTTAAGTTACTACAGGTCATGAAGAAGCTATTAGAGAACAACGTGGATCCTGATCAGACTGTGCGTATGCACAGTCTGATCTGGATCTATGTTGGGCTCAAAAGCCTTAAGGGGCGTTTTTCCAGATCCTGGCTCAATTGTTTGTGTATGATACAGAACAGAAAATAACAAACTCTAGATATGGCTGTAATTTGAAACGTTTTTCTTTCATTTCCACCAATTTCTTCTTACGTACTCCTTAATTTTGTTAACAATAATATCGCAAGTTTGAAATATTTGCTACGATAATATCTAAAAACATGTTTTCATGCAAGAAAGGTAACCATTGTATTGGTGCAAAGAAATTAATCTAACGATTAGAATTGTTTTACATGTAGATTGGATGTCATCTGTCACGGTAAGAAAGACCATCTGGAAAATTTGAAATATTTCGACCCAAGTCAGTGTTCGAGGGCAGCATATACTGAGTAGGGTCGAGATTACTTTACTAAGTCTTACTCCAATATGTTTTTCTAAACCTATATGGTTTTCTACCTTTTCAGCATCTTTACGGTCCCATGCTATGCCCGCAGTATTTTTCATATCGTCGCTGTTCTTCATAAATGTTTTCTGTTTTTGTAAGAAAAAACATGATAATAACGATTTGACTTACTATACGTAGGCCTACTTCCAAATGATCCAATTTGTCGTGACGAGTCACATACAAATCAAATCCCTATGTGTATAGCTCAGGACAAATGAACTGGCAGATCATCTCAAGCTATTAGCTAGAGATGCTCTGCCAGGCCATTTATCTTGAGATATACATGTACCTGCATTCTTAGAATTCCCGCATACTGTACTCATTTTCTACATATATTCTACAGATCTCAGAATAAAGATAACAGATGTAACTATTTAGTTAAACGAAATGCACTTTAGCCCTTTCTCAAATGGGTAACTTTAAGGCAGACCCTTGATTATGACATTTCGGAAGAGACACATTGACCTAAATTCTAAATTCAATGAAATTCCAGACAGGACATTTTTAGTGAATTAAGTTTGATACGTTTTTAAGTTCTTAACATATCAGGTCCTTCTGGTAAGAAAGCAATGTGATAAATGAAGAGATTACTTTTCAAGAGCATTTTCTTCATTCTCTACAATGTTTTTCAATGATTGTATCCGATGGAACATCATAAAACGTTTTTACGTTGGAATGGGTTTTAAATAACATCAATAACTCTATCAAACGACTATTTAAATAGAAAAAAATCATATAGAGCTTGCTTTGAAATTTTCTCAATAAAATTATAATGAAAATTACATGCAAGATAGAATTCAAAAGATTCAAAAGGGACACACCACATGCGGAAGATACGCTTAGCGGGTCAAGATTTAAGTATGGATAAATGACTTAAGCCGTTCCCAAATTGACAAAATTGTTCAGTGAAAATAGTATATTTACACTTGTCGCCTACAACCTTAGAGGAGAAAGGGGAAATGCTGGGTGTTGGCGTTTTCTTATTTTTCCTCGAGGATTCATGATAACCTATTTGGGAAACGATTAAGTAGCAAGAGAAGACATTATATCAACAATAAGTATAGAGATTTGTGCGTGTTCTTTGTGTCGATGCTCACAATGCTCTCAAGACAACTGTTACAGGGTTGTCATACCATGATGCTTCAATCACAAAGAACAGGGCTAACAAAATTTTTACAATCTTCTTCCATAATTCTATTAATAATTTTTTTAGTGAGGCACTTGCCTGTACTGTTTCAGACAATATTGTTCTTATGACAATACATGCATAATATATGACCGTCCTGGAAAATGGATCTTTTGGAAAGTCCACCAAGCCAAAATTTGAGAATCGGGTCATGCTTAAAGAAGTTAACCAGACCCTGGTCTCTCGAAAAAACTTAAGTACATACTCATTAGAACATGCTCAACTTCAAAGGAATACTCTCCAAAGGTATCCGATTGAAATTCACATAGATTTCGTGCGATTTGAGCACGGTGCTCAATTTTGAGTATGAGAACGTACTTAAAAATATTTTCGAGAAACCGGGCCCCGATGTCGCAAGTAGTAAATCAATATTTATAAACTTGACCCAGACAGTTATCTCCAAGGGAAACCGTTGGACCCTAGTCAATCTGAGCAGGTTGAGCAGACTTCCCAAACTGACAAGGGTCGATTTTCATACTTCTAAGAACGTTCGTTTTAGCTCAAGGTGTCACATGTGCATTCTGGAGGAGTAAGCGATTTAATGTTGCCAAATTGTAACGACAGAGCTTAATCTTTTACTACTTTAAATGGTCAAGTCTGATATTCGAATTTCGTCGATTTCTTTTATAAATCTCAGTCCACACCGAAAGAGAATCATACGAAGTCGGAATTATTCGGGCGACGTCGTAAACATTGGCGGTGAAACGTTCCACTGCCGAATGTTTACGACATCGCTCGAATAGGTTCGGATACGTTACTTATGTTAACGACTTCGCAGGATTAATTCCGACGTCACGCGAATCTCATTATGGGTGAACTACTTTAACCCTTTCACAAACGACAAACTTTTAGGGTGATCCACTTCAAAAACTACCACAAATGACAAAAATGGAACTACGTAAAGTTATAATTTGTGTAAAATATGACATAGAAAATATTGAGACAAAAGGAGAAACTGCTGGTTATTAGCAGTTTCTTCTTTTGTTTCAATGATTTCCCAAGCCTTTTCTATTAGGGACGTCAAAACCAGGTCTTGTTTGGCAAAGGGTTAAGTTGTTTACTAGGATAATCAGAGTTACAGTTAGGAGGGGGTAAAGGTTATTCAAAAAGCAATTCCTGATTTACTTTTCAACAAACCAACATATCATGGGTGCCCAGAGAGATATGGTACCCAGAGAGATGATTCAAATGAGTACCCAGAAGATAGGGTTGGATATATAGAACATAAAAAAACACTCTAAACTATAGCTTGTTTTATGCTGTAGTAAAGAGTTTTTTATGCATCAAAAGTTAGAAAACCTTTACCCTCTTTAACCCATTACCACACAGTGACTCCTTTTGACTCCCTACACGATAATGGCTTTGGAAAACATTGTGGAAAATGAAGAAATTGCTTGTGACAAGCAATTTCTTCATTTCCCACAATGTTTTCTATGTAAAAAGACCAAAGAAATGTGAAATTTTATTCACTTGAAATTGTCGTCTGCATCATCTTTGAATTTGGACTAGTCTAATATTCTGCCGTTTGGTAATGGGTTAATCTGTAGCTCTGATCATAACTTAATAGCCTTGCTTATAGTTAGTGCCAAACGACTGAGAATACGTGGTATTGTAAGAATTGTGGGACGAATGACGAGAAGGGAACCAGACCATGTTTCGAGTCTCTTCCTTGTAAACATCCGGTATAGGACCAATCCCAGAGGGCACCATTTTCACTGTGTTCCGGCCAAACAGTCTGCGCTCATACTCGATTAACTGCCTCCAGAACCCAACATTCGGATGAACGACGGGTCGCCGCTTTTTTACGTGGTGGTACGCTTGTTCCAATGTCATTCTTTGGTATTTCATCAAATACGCGATACATAGACTAGCTGACCGACTGACTCCTGCTACACAATGCACGAGTGCTTTCCCGCCATTTCTGTTCACCTGATAAATCTTATCCGCGCACCTGTCAAAGTACATTCCTAACCGTGCACTTGGCGTGTCCTCCACGTGTATTTGTATACATTCTAAATTTGGCAGTTTAAGATTGGGGATTTCCATTGTACAGTTTATGATGCTGGTGATGCCCAGTGTTCGGACTCTCTCGGACTTGATCGCCCCAGCACTGCTGAGGAAGAGATGATCATTGATCTGTGCTATCTGGTTAAACATGTTTAAATCCATCATTCGACGTCGTGAAAAGGTGTTCCTGAAAAATATATCAATGTATGAATTAGTTCAGATATTAGGGTCAAACATTGAATAGATTATAATTAGCAATGTCTCCATTTACTTTTGTTCTTTTTTTAGATATATTTCATAGAAATGCTATTTGTCTCAACATCCGTTATCTTGTCGGCAGCAGCTGTAAAACATACAACTGCTTTTCAAAAAATACCGCGTAACTGCAGCCTTAAACAAGTTGCAGTTAAGAGTTTTTTTTTTTTTTTTTTTTTTTTTTTTTTTGAAAAGCGACGATATCCTTCAACAAATGCAAAACTTTTGGAACTGTAAAGCCGACTCACAGAGGTCCACCCTAAATATTCATCCGATTATTTATTTGTTGGAATTCCAAGTTTCTATGGTTGACCACATCACGGTCCAATGTTCACTTCTTTGATGCTCAATGAAACAGCTCTACAGAATAGGAAACGATTTTCTCCACTCACTAATGACGTAATTTCGGACAAACAAATAGTATTTCGTAGATGTTGTTATACAATCTCGTATCTACGGCTTGAATCAAGCCGTAGTTACGAGATTTTATAACAACATCGACGGTTTATCAAAACATAACAGGAAACCCAATTTATTTTTAGCACAAAGTTAAATGCCATTATATTCAAATATCATCTGAGAGGTAAGGGACGTTAATTTATTATAGATTTTCGTGAAAATGTGCCAAGGAGGCCGAAGTATCCCAAAATCAGAGCCATCGGTTCTGCCTATGTTTTCTGTGCTGAGCAACTGACATTCCTAATGACAATATCATCAGACCAAAGCACAATTATAATACTTAGTACATGTATTTAAACGAATTTCCTAATTGAAAAGGTGATTTCCTATCTCGAAACACTTAATTTCAGATTGTTTACTTAAAAATTTCTACATAAAAGATTACAGTTCAGATATTGCAACATACTACTTGAGAAATACCCCATTCAATTGCGGACAATCGAAAGTAAAACCTAACATAAGTAGAAATCAATAACTTCAAAGCAATAAGGAAATCGACTTTTGAAATTACAAATATATATTTTTACGACTTGGCAACAAGTTTGCGACGTACACTTTGGTCAGGCTATTGTATCAAATTGTTTATCCCTTGCCCTAAAAAAGTTTCGAATAGAGACTATTTTTGTAAACAAAAACAAATTGAAAAAAAAACAGTGTTTTCTCATTCTCTGTGAATATGTTTGTTATTCTATAACTTATGAATATTCCATTTTGTATAACATTAATTGTTTCGCCTGCAAGATATACAATACCATGATTATGCCCACTACCAAAGATATGTAAATCATTAAGAGAACCGTTTCTACATTGTTACTCACAATATTTTAAATGATTTCCAACTTACAATTTATCAGTCGTTTGAAAAATCATTTTATTATTGTTTGATTACCAAATTGATACTTAACTCACAAGGTATTTTTGAAGGATCTATTTTGTAAAATATGCATAAAAGATCAATAGTTGATGTTCTTCCAAAGTACAGTTTAGCCGGGGTGTGGAAAAATGTCTATGGTAGAATTTCAGACCTCCATGGATATACTGCCCGTCATAAAAAAGTATCGACTTATCTAATGAAAATGTTAAGCAGTAGTATATTCAAAAGCGTACCGAAATAACAACAAAACGTTGCAGCATGGCAAGTAAAAACGCTTTCGTGAAGATATCGGTACACTGTAAAAGTCGAATTACCAAATTAGCTATGTAGATTGATGGTAGTTCCAGGAAGTCCGTAACTGATACGGACAACCCTTCTGGAATTCACGGCCATATACAGGTTTAGAAAATTGGCAAAAAATGAACAAGGATGTGTGTTCATAATACTGATCGTATTTGAAATTAAATTGGAATTTAAATGTGACTCATTACACCCAAGACCCTTGAAAAATTGAGGTTTCCGATTTTAGTACAACCGACAGTCGAATTACTGTCAAATGCTATATTCATTGAATTTCTATTTCTGTTCGGTTTTTAGTAAGTTCCAAATTCAAGAAATGTTGTTCTTCACTTTATCCACAAACCACTTCCAGTCATTATCAAACATTTGATGTTGAGACATGCTATATACTGTAGTGCTAAATTTTCATAGACCTCTATCATTCTAACGGAATGATTGTCTACAAAATTGAAATTGGACTTTTGTTTGTGTTTCAACACCGTCAACTTATGTAGAAAAAGTCAGCTTTTAGTGAACAAATTGAACTTAAATATCCTTAAATAAAGGTTTTGAACCAACATTGCAACTAAACATCTTTCCGGGAATGTTGAAAGAATTGTTCTTTGAGGTCTGAAAAGGAGTCATTGGGAATGCTTATGAATGTGTAAAAACAAAAAGATATATAAAATTATGAAATTAGGGCTATTTGAAAAGTGGCTACTTTTTATGACGGTGAGTATACATGTAGCCTAGTTAAGCCTGTGTGTACACAACTTATATTCTGGATTTATGTTGGTCCCTATTACAATTTTCATTACATGTAAAACTCCGAAAGGTGTTGCATTGATTCAGATCAGACAGTGCTTAGTATCAGGATGATCTGGAAACATGGAAGGTGTGGGCAAGCCTTGCCCAAATATGTTATTTGGTTAATCTTTTATAGAAAGATTGTTTAAAGGGTTAAGCCATAAAATTTATGTCTAATTGATCTTTATATCCAAGTATTTTATCGATAAAATATACATGATAGGAAATAAAATGTACGACCAAGCCTTTTGCAGCTTTAAGCCCTACTAGGTTTTTGTTGAAAAGCAGCGTTACATTACTTCGAAAGAATGCACGCTGCACAAACATGTCTACAAACAAAAAGGGAGATGATGACGATAGTTTAACCCTTTCCCAAACAAGACCTGCTTAAACCTTTCACAAACAGTAAAAAAATAGTTTTTTTTTAATTTGAAATCTGCTGCAGACGACAAATGTATAACCACAATAGAAGATCATTGTGAAGTGTGTAGAGTCTTGCACAGAATGTGCTGAAAGGAAAGAATAAATGCTGGTTTAAAGGGACATTTCATTCCCATTTCATTTTTTTAAAGTATGTCTTGATGTCAGAATTAGTTATTCTAATGAGTACAAATGCTATTAGTTTTTTGAAGATGTTGCTGATAAGCGAGAAACATGCATTTAAAGTTGAGACAGAATCGATAAATTTCATATAAATCCGAACTGTTGTCCACAACAATTTGTTTAATTTTAACACAAAAATATATATTTCTCGTAAACGGCGCAATATTTTGGCTTGAAATTTTCAGAATTTTCATAAGGAATAAAATAAAAGTAAAATTTATGACATAAAATTCTGAAATGTCACTTTAAAAGGCTGATTTTCGGCATTTTTTTCTTTTGTCTCAATATTTTCACATGGGATAATGGATTGCAGAACCAAATACTGGTTTTTAAGCAACTGATATTATGGACGTCAATACTCAACATTAAGGTCCTGTATTATCAGCGAACGTATCGTAAGGCAGAATTTTTTCGTAAGATTTTCGTACGACCAAAATGAACGGGAAATTATAAAGCTTTATTCGTCGTACGACAATCTTAAGATTTATTCCATAGTTCGATCGTGGATAATATGGAACCGGTCTTTATCTAAATGTTGCACAAAATTTTTGAATAGAAAAGTCTTGGGTAAATTTTTCTTCACTGGTTAACTACAAAAAATGGAACATTCTATATTTTACTGAAATATGGTATAGCTCACGATACATGATCTGGCCTTAGCACGGTGGAGATTGTGCATCATGGGATAGTTAACGAATACGGACAAAATAATCTCGATTCTGGTAAGATATTTTGCAATAACTTCCTTATTTGTGCGTTAATCTTCAAAAGGTGTGTTACATGTACCCCGCATTTCCGAGCTCTTTCATCGGATGTATGACATATTAGATAACTCATCGTACTTTTTTCCGAAATATTGTCCCAACCGACCAGAAAGCGAAATGGTAACGACTACGGCCAAATTAACAATGCTTCAGGTAAGAATTTGTGCAATAACTTTCTCATTTCTGCGTCAATTTTGATGCGGTATGTTGCATGTACTCCGTCTTGCTGAGCCCTTTTCTCAGATGTATTTTTTATCTGGAAACTCCTTGTACTTTTCTCAAAAACTGATCCAAACCGACTAGAAGAAGGGCGTGAATTTTTTGTCGTTTTTCTGGTCGGTTGGGGTCAATTTTTGGACAAAGTACATAGATTCTACGAACAAGTCATATATCTAAGGAAAGAGCTCAGGAATGCGGGGTACATGCAACAAACCGCTTGACAAACCGTGCTTAGTAAAACACCTTTGCGATCTAATAATATGACAGAACTAGCATTCCCCTATTTGCCTCAATAATTTCAGCATTACATCTTCAAAGCCTGTTTCTTTTCAACATCCTTTTTGTCGTCGGCAGCAGCTTTAAAATTGGACCGATACAATTACTGTCGTTTGGAAAAGGGTTAGTTTATGTATTCTGTATCACAAACAATATCTTGATTGGAATTTATTGGAAATATATGCTCGCACACGCGTAATGAATAACAGGATAAAATATTGACTACATTTAAATTAATAGCACGATAGAATCGATAAGCCCTTACTGAAACGACCAAAGGCTTGCACAGACGACACATTGAATGGTGATAGAGCTAGGACCATAAGAGTTAAAGTTCGTTGCTCTCAGATTTTCATGAATGGCCAGTGTGTAAGAACATGGAACATGGTTTGAATATAATTTAACTAAACAAGAGCTGTCCGAAGACAGCGCGCTCGACTTTCTAAGTTGCTTAGTATAAAGGGGGCATGACTCCAAATATAGTGGAGCCAGGGTCATGGGCCCTGGTAGTAAGGTAGAGGGTATGATGGTAAATAAGTATTCCAAGTTTGGGTTGAATCCCTTTGATAGTATGGAAGTCATTGGCGTTTGAAAAAACTTTAACCTTTGTTGCAACGCCGACGCCAACACCAACGCCGACGCCCGGGTGACAGTATAAGCTCTCATTTTCTTCGAAAAGTCGAGCTAAAAATTCAGTCAAAAGGAGACAATACTGATTACATGCGAATTTTGCACAATGTTAGACAAGCCTTTATAAAGACACATCAACACCAGGCCCCTGTTTCTCGAAAAAAACTTAAGGACGTTCTCAGACTCAAATCTGAGCACTGTACTCAAATCACACGAAATCCACGTAAACTACAATCGAATACCCTTCAACGTTGGTTGATATTCCATTGGAGATCATGTACTCATGAGAATGTACTTAAGTTTTTTAGAAACCAGGACCAGATCTTCTTTTGTAAAGATTCAATCCTCGAATCAACAAATATCAAAATATCAAGTTTGCAATCAATCAATCAATCGGTGAAAAACACGGCTACGTGCCATTTCTTTCTAGAATGAAGATATGTCTGCAATCGATCATTTGACCCTTTCCCAAACAAGACAATTTTAGGGTAATCTGCTTCAAAAACTGTCACAAAAGACAATATGGATGTTATTGAAGATAGGATTTATGTAAAATATGGCACAGAAAATATTGAGACAAAAGGAGAAACTGCTGGTTATCAGCAGTTTCTTCTTTTGTTTCAATGTTTTCCCAAGCCTTTTCTATTAGGGACGTCAAAACCAGGTCTTGTTTGGGAAAGGGTTAAAATCAACAATGATGTTTTTGTGCCAAAAGCGCGTCATTGTAGTTTAAGTAATGATTAACCCTTTCCCAAACGGCTAAAATTTAGGGTGATCCACTTCAAAAGCTGCTACAAATGATAAAATTGATGTTATTAAAGATAGGATTTGTGTAAAATATGGCATAGAAAATATTGAGACAAAAGGAGAAACTGCTGGTTATCAGCAGTTTCTTCTTTTGTTTCAATGTTTTCCCAAGCCTGTTCTATTAGGGACGTCAAATCCAGGTCTTGTTTGGGAAAGGGTTAAAGTAAATCAAAAATATAAAGGTTCAGAGAATAGAAGACACAATTTTATACATACATTTTAATCCATTTTGGATTATCATATAGGGAAATAGCGTCTTATCCAAATAGTACACAGTTAGCAATAAAAATATCCAACCTAAGATCACCGATATAAGAAAATAAAAGATCTAAAACCTTTTACTCTTTCGCACAGGGCAAAACATGAATTTCTAAAGCTTCTGAAGATGATAGAAAATGTTGATCAAAATAACTTTTGTCAACAATATAACACAGACAATATCGAGGCAAAAGGATAAAAACTTGATTACAAACGTATTCTTCCTTTCTCTCAATGTTCCCCAAAGTCTTTTCGACCACGGACGTCAAAGCTATGCGTATTGTGGGAAAGGGTTGTTTCACTTCCAAAATACTGTAAATAAAGCTCATTCAAACAGAATTTACTATGTTTCATAAAAGTTTAATGTCACGTCGCTTTGCACCGAAAATCTGCCATCTATAGGTGTAAATAACCAATAGTTACGACACTATTCAATAGTAATCGTTAATCCTCAGATCGATTCAAAACAAACGTAACGACAATTCAATCTACACGTAGTTATGGTATTTTGAAATCTCCCTGATTATATAGATTGTTCGTGACCACTCGAACCCTTCACAATGTAAACAGAAATCCGCCGTTTTAGGTAAGATTGATTTAACTGGGTTTAATGCTTCCTTAAACTGCCATGGTCATATTTAATCGACTAGAGCACCTAACCAAGGATTCCTGTCGTTTCTCTTGTATCTCTCTTCAGTGACTCGTTGATAAATACATGTAAGTCAATGTAAACGAAATATCAAGAAATGAAGGGTAGATCATTTTTTTGAAAAACTGCCAGTTAAGTTTATGTATTAGCGCTTTTCCAAAAGAGGCAATTTCATACACTTCCAATTTGAAGAAATACTTGATGTCAATATAAAATGTATATACTTAAGCATTGAACATATTGAGGACAAAGGAAAAATTGCATATTATCAGCAATTTCTCCTCTTCTCTTAATGTATTCCCCAAAAACATCTAGTAGGAGGGTCGTGGTTTGGGAAAGGGTTAATACATAAAAATCGATCATGTATTTAAAACGGTGACCCTTATCTCTAAATATTGAATTTATCTAAAATATATCCATATAGAATTTTTTATGTGAAAACTTATTAAACACTGTGTTATAAATATATTTTAAAAGTCTGAACATTTTCGTAAGACAAATTGTTTGTAACGAACTTGTTCCAGCTGATGACCTTACATTAATTTTAGGGTATATTTCTCGATAAATGACATGGCAGAGCATCTCTAGCTATTTCTTAGAGATACTCTGCCAGGTCAGTTTTCGAGGTCTATGCAGGCCCGTAGGAAGCTATTAGATATCAGGTGGGCTCAAACCACAGTGTCTGGATATTGAGGGAGGGCTAAGTTGGATTATCCATGAGTTTCAATGTAAAATAAGGTAAAGTTGGCATTTTTGGTCAACTTTAAGGGTCATAGCCACCTATCCCCGCCCCCCTGCTCCTTCGGGCCTGCTATGATTCTGAAAAAGCGCATTGTCAGTGTTTTAGTATTGCAGGCATCAATCAAAGGACAGCAAAGACATGAATCAGCTAATTCCAGACAATGCATCTCTCCACGGACCCAATCTAATTAATTAGTAGCGTCATATACCTGATTAGATGGCTTCACGAGTCAGTCAATCCTTTATACGTCGAT
The DNA here is from genome assembly GCA_963680895.1 of Fragum sueziense. Classification (NCBI taxonomy): domain Eukaryota; kingdom Metazoa; phylum Mollusca; class Bivalvia; order Cardiida; family Cardiidae; genus Fragum; species Fragum sueziense. The sequence continues at coordinate 19,153,401 of OY804595.1, read as the reverse complement.
GCATTACATGGCACGCAAAAAGACGCAGCAGCAACAACAGTTGCAAAAACATCTTCAGTGAATCTTTTAAAAGTTACGTCAACAACGGTGAAGTTAACTAAACCAGCGGTCGTGGGTACAACGCCTTGCTCGGCCAATACCCTTCCTGACATTTAGCAAAAAGTCATTGGGCTCTCAGCAATGGATGTGAATCGTATAAATGAGAACAGTTGGAAACTTGAATTGGATATTGTGGTGGTACTGGTGAAAGAAATGCTTGGAATTCACGGTTATGTGCTCAAGCCACTGCTATAAGAAGATTGGAGTTGAAACGAAATTAGACTTGTTTTTTTAATCAACCTTTTTATACGTAACATATTTGAATTTGTTTTGAAGCAGACATGACAACAAACAAACCAAAAACAACACACTCAGGATCTGGTTTAAACAACACTTGATAAAAAGTTATTGCCAAACAAGCAAAATAGTATTAGCCCGGTAATACGAGGTGCTGTTTAAAGTGACATTTAACAATCATTTTTACATAAGTTGTACTTGTATTCTATCAGAAAGAGCAGGCTTTCCTATGAAAATTTTGAAAATTTCAAGCCAAAATATTTAACTGTTTACGAGAAATATATATTTTTGTGCTAATATTAAACAAATTGTTGTAGACAACAGTTCAGCTTTATATAGAATTCGTCATTTCTGTCTCAACTTTAAAGATGTATTTTTCGCTTATAAATAACGACTTGAAAAAACTGACAGCATTTCTACGCAATAGAATAAACAATCTTTGCGTCAAGACATACTTTTAGAAAATTAAACAAATGTGAAATGTCACTTTAAAAAACTCGTTACAACAACCCCCTGACATTTATGCATCTAATTCGTATATTGCTGCTTTTCACCAAAATTCGTATCTGCAGCTTGTTTAAAGACAAGTATCGATATATTCTTGACCAGACAGTCATTTTTACAGAACAAAAAATTTACAATAGAGACTAAATGTACAATTATTACTCCCGACTGAGTCCTTTATTACGTAATATACAACCCAATTACATCTTTTATTACTTACTTGTAGGAGAGTTTTATTTTATCCTTTTCTGGCGTTTCATATACAGTCGACACTCGTTGTGTCGAAGTCGGAGGGACCCTCAAAATATCTCGACATATCCGGAGTTCGACTCATTCGATTTTGTTCGGCTTCGATAAAGTTGATATTTGACCGTTTGTGAAACTAATCATTTACGATTATTATTGAAATATAGTAGGAAAAGGAAAGAAATTGCTCGTTGCGAGCAATTTCTATCCTTTTCCTACTATATTTCAATGGCTATATTCAGTTCGAAATTATTTTGTTTGAAAAAAAAGTTATGTCCATTGATGAGGACGGGACCGGATTTGAACTTCGACTCAAGCGAAAATTCGACTTATCCGATGTCGACATAACGAGTGTCGATTGTATATGGAAAGTGGTTGTAGACTCCAGATCATTTGATGCATACTTGTATTTCTAATTTCTACCTGTTATAATCATGGGCGGATCTAGAGGGGGGGTCTGGGGGGGGGGGTCAGGACCCCCCCCCCGGCATTGGCCGAAAATTAAATTTTGACTATATAAATTCAGTGTAACGTTAGATATTTATTACATTTTAAGCCATTATTTGAGCTTTGACCCCCCCCCCCCCCCCCCCCCGCCTGGAAAAAATCTTGGGCTTGGACCCCACCCCCCTGGAAAAAAATCCTGGATCCGCCCTTGATGATTTATGTTGCTATAAAACATGTAATGTTTTCATGAAATGAAATATATATGTATAAAATGCCGTTAAAAACCTATCAGTGTCTTTTGCTGAAATACTTTACTCATTGACAGGTAGGGTGTAATTGTGAAAAGAATCACAGCTTTGTTATGAGACTTCTGACAGCAGTTTGTTAAATAGAGATTAGAATTAACGAAAATATAATGAGATAGAAAGTTTCTACTGAAAACCAGGCCCAGGTTTCTAGAAAAAACTTAAGTACGTTCTGAGACTCAAATCTGAGCACTGTACTCATATTACACGTAATCCACATGAACTTAAATCGAATACCCTTCGTTACGTTGGAGAGTATTCTATTTAAGTCGAGCATTTACTCATGAGAACGTACTTAAGTTATTTCGAGAAACTGGGGTCAAATTTAACGTGTTCTTCAGAGGAAAGTTAATTTGATTTTTTTTCATCTGCGAAGGTTTGTATTGGCTGTGTGTCTTTGTTTTCGAAATATACAAATACAATAATACAGGAAAACTGGGGCAAGTTAAGGCGAGATTCTTCAAAGTTCTACTTCTATTTTCGTATTATATTATGAGAAGGGTCTTAATACAGAATTACAACCCTCAAAGGAAATGAAGCATTACAAAATATAATACTAGTGACCTGGTTTATTCTGTAATTGTTTCTTGGTCGGATGCCGTTAGCCGTTTCCTAAACAGCGAAAATTAGACTGTCCTGCATTTGCAGACAAAACAAATAAGAAAGAAAGAAGCTAGAGAAATGGAGGCAAATTACGACCAAGCTTTTACTTAGTATTTGTTACTTCTGTTTCTATTATATGGTAAGTTATTTATCTTATACTGATACTGCCTCTATCAACATCGAATGTAGTGTCTGCATTAGCCTCCGAATTTGACAGTCCTACATTTTTCGCTTCAAATGGTAACAAGTAACATTTCTGACATGTGATAGGTAATATTGCCAATTTTATAGATGTTTAAAATGGGGACACATATTTTGGGACACCCTGTATTATCTATTAATCATTGTTTTCCCAATGCCGTTTCTGTAATTGCGTTTCATTTCGTTGGTCTCTTAAAAATTTTTGTAAAGTGTTAGCCAGTAATAAACGCATCACATTAATTGAAATTTATGCAACCTCGATTCCAAAAGATACAGTATTAATCACCCAACCCATCCCCACAAAACCCTGATTTTGACAACTTGATAATACGGAAAATGGAAAATTGAGACAAAACAAAAGCATGCTGATAGACAGCATTTCTCCTTTTGTCTTACTATTCGAATGCTCATTGTGCACAAATCCTATCTCTATCTTCATGCAACTTGTCACCTACAGCAGCTTTAAAATGAGATCACTTTAATTTTCGGTCGTTTTGGGAAAGAGTAAATCGGCCATGTGCGTGCGTGGGCTGATCAAATTCCTTTGAAATTCCAGGAAAATAGCTGCAGGAGTCTGACACTTGATTCGTCACGGAACATAGACTTTTGCAGAAACTACGTAAAAGAGAAAACAGCTAATCAAGTTAAACATTTCCCAAGTCCCAATTGTAAATATTTTGGGAAAACATTGAGACAAAGGAAGAAAATACTCAAAGCCAGTATTTTCTCCTTTTGTTTCATACTATAAGTGCTAAATCTTGCACAAACCATATTCGTGTATTAAATTTCATCATCACATATTCTTTTCTTAATTATTTTTTCAAATGGAGCACTTTAATCCTTTTTCAAACTAGCGTAATTTTAGGGCGATCCAGATTAAGATTGCATTTGCGCACAGTCCAACAGAGAAAATATTGAGACAAAAGGAGAAAATATCCATCCTCAATCCCATTATTTCATACTGTAAATCATATTTGTCTGTATTCTGTAGCACTATATCTTGTATGTTATGTTATGATTTGGCAGCAGTTGAACATACATGTATCGTTGTTTTTTTCCAGAAAGGGAATCGCAAAGATTAGACACGTTTGTGAAGGCGGATCCCTTATGCTGCTGATGCCTTCAAATTTGGCATAACAATTAATTAACATAACAGGGATTAATTTACATGCTAAGGATGAAAGTTTAAAAGTAGTCATAAAACCAAGAAGAAGCAATAAAGTTAATTCTATTTGATACTTTGCCAGGTTATTTGTGTTCCCCCTCCCCCCATTACACCCCACATTAAAGTCAAAAAGGTTTTGAAAGATGCTGCAATGCTTTCTACGGGCATTATAAATTTATCAAGGATGGTATTACGTACATACGTATGAATAGGTCTTTGGGAGATATTGACCGGAGAAAAACATTTACCAGTATGTTGATAACAAAGGCGAAAAGTAATCAAAGTGCTGAGAGTACTGTAATTGGACGTCTCTGATTGATTGAGCGGGATTGTACATGAACGAAAGATATTTTATTCATTCTTCTGTGTTTAATTCTATAAGATCGGTTTCGGACATACGAAATCGGCTTTATAACCATAAAACCCCTCTCAGGCTTCAATTTGATTTGATTGCCGTTTCAAGACAACGGATTTGTCTCTGAATAATCACTATTAATTTGATTACCCAATTCAATTAAGGACAGATCTTCCATTTATTTCCTACGGTAAGATTTTTTTTTAATTTTTCTGTACTGATGTTTAAATACATGAGCAGTAAAAAATGACTTAAAAATTATAGGTCACCAAGCGAATTAAAAAGTTATTAGATTTCATGGGAGACTACTCTTGTCTAAAATTGCACATGAGGTGTCACTTAAATACCCACAAAAAAGGTGTTCGAAATGTTAAGAATTACACAAATAAGACTTAATTGTGTTCAATATGTTTTATTCTGTCTAAACGAGTATCAATTTGGGAAAATTTAGTGATGATTTTGAAATTTTTAATAAAACATTCTTTCAAAAGTAGCTGAAATTGCTCTTTTGTCGCAACGTTTCTGATGATAAAAAATATTCCAGCGGTAAGAATTTTTTCCTTTTGGTATAGACATAGTGCTTGGTCATACCTACAAAAACAAAAAAAGAAAAATATATCAAACCAAGCGTTTTTCTTAGTTACAAGTAAAATTTGGTTTACTTTTTTCAGCTCTGTCCGAAATTGTTTCACTACTTTTATCCATTTTCTTCCTTATTACCAGCTTTAGATAACAAAAAAGTGTCATCTTTTGTGTCCATCTGAAGCGGACTAGCTCATAAAGACACCGCTTTGCTTTTGTTGTTCCGTTTCCTATCGCTAACGCCACATATTGAACGCGTAACAGAAAGCGAAATTTACCATCCGAGTACTATTACACTTTAATTGACCAAACAGAGAAAATTGAAATAACCGAATAGGGTATTGTCATTTATCAACCAAATATTAAATACATGTAAAAATACATTTGCTGAAAAGGGCAATTACTGAAACATCTTTATTTCGTTATTTAAGAAATGCGCAGTAAGTTGCGCAGTAACAACTGGAGGATCTGTCCTTAAGGCTATGTGATTAGTAATTTTGTCTTCTTGTTTCGGTTTAACTATGAGTATTATCGTCAGTTACACCTTTCATTGATTTTATAAAGGACGATACAAAGCAATTTATTCAAAATGTAAGCCAACGCGCTACATAAATGAAGGCCGCGATAGCTCACTTGGCAGAGCACTCACCTTGCACTCTTTACACATGTCTATATCTGGAAGGCCCTGGGTTCGAATTCTACTTAGACATTGTTCTTTTTTATCATCTTTTCTCGACTTTTATCTCCTCTATCGTTTAGGAAAAACAACCGCAGTGATTTAGAATCGATCTAAACACAAATTCAACGAATTAAAGTAATGAAACGCAGATCATTTACATACAATTCCGCTCAATCAATCAGAGACGTCTAAATATAGTGCTCCAAGCACTTTGATTTTTATTCGTGTTTAGAGTAAGAAAAACACGGCAGCAGTTTTCCCTTGTTGTGGTTACAAACCAATCAAATTCAATACATACTTTTCCTGAAACAAAATACCAGATGAATTGTAGCACCTAACCATGGATTCCTCATACCAGTACTACCGCAGCATCCTTACATCTACAGATGTGCATGCAAACAAGAAATTGGGAACGTGCCGTCGGAAAAATGACAGAGTACAATACGCAATTTAAATCTTCATATCATTATCAGCGAACATTTGAGAATAGCAATGTCCCTATCTGTACACATAGTCATACGATCATCCAGGTACCATCGTCACTGTTGCATATCCATTGCTTCATCTTCTTAGCACAACACACGTAAACGGGTCACTTAAACGTAATAAATACAGATCGCTGTCACTCGATCTTATACTAGTAATAATCATTGTTGCCATGATCATTGATCAGTATGTAAATAGGTCATGATACTGTCGAATATCAGTGATACAGATGCTGGAGAGAAAAAAACTCGTAAGAGCAACTATTTTTCTGAATAGGTGGATATTCACTAGCGTCTCATCTGAGGCTATTCAGATGGAACCCCAATTTGTCATCGAGTCGAACCCGAGTTGCGAAATGAACTCACTCCCCGAAAATCAATTTTAAAATCCTGATTCCAAAATATGTCTCGTGGAAACCCCGTTTCTTTAAATATGTCAAAAGACAACAATGATCAAAGAAAAAGAATTTACCATACACAATACGTGCATTAAATTGAGTAATCATCCTAAAATGTCTGCTTTCAGTAAACACATCAAGAAAAACAAACGTTTTAACAAATGTTGTACAGAAGAAATAATCCGATCTGATTTCGAACAAACGGCGTTCCATATTTCATACTGAAAAAAGGTTCAGATGCTAATCCTTTCCCGTTTGAGCTATCGCTGCTGATGATGATATAGGGCGTTTGTTAACTTTATTAACATAGTGTATGCATGTATCGCTTTCTAAAGATCTTACCCTTTACACAATATTACGAAAGTCAAATCACTACAAGAAAATGGTTAAATCGAAAAAAGATCGTAAAATTGGTTAAGTCGTGGCATGAATTGAATCGGCCAATGAATCTTATAGTGTTTGTTAGAGAACACAATGAAAGCAGGAAAAGATACGACAGTTTTCCTGTATGGTCGCAAAATCTTTTTTGAATTTTAGTCAACTGGCAATTGAGTTTGAGAAGGGTTTTTTGGTAATGAAAACTCATTTCGCCTGTCGAAAAGCGGTTATAAGAATTGTACGTCCGAAGGACGTCCAATTAAAAACAAAATGGAACTGGAAGAGATAGTTTTTTTGTAAATATCACTTCCACACTAATACCAATATTTCTGCTCTAAATTATATGAAAATAAATATCAACATCCATTTATGGTCTGCAGCAACTGTCAAGTAAGAATTGTCTAAATTTTCAGCTCTGATATTGCATTAGGCCATACAATGTGATTTTTACGGCTGATGTCAAAGATCTCAGAACCGGTGAATCTGAGCTTATAGGCCTGGGCCCCTTTTTTTACTATAAACTAAATGTTGGGGTCAGGGCCCGACAAGCCTGATTGCATACAAAATACCGCGTCCATATTACGACCGGGGCATCTATAAAATTATGGTCAGTCACACAGCATACTTTGGGTGCGATGTGGACGTAACGCAGACGCAAATTCATGTGACTTATCCTTAAGGTTTGATAGTATGATCTACTACCAAACGTACTACATACAATGTAGCGAACGCTTTCCTCATATAAGTTAAACATGTTGAAAATATACAAGCAAATAACCACCAACAATATACTGACCGACAGACAGACAATCAGACAGACACTTGAATGGAGTTTTACGTTCCGCTCAACACCAAAGATCATACGGAGACGGGACTTGGTTTAAGTCTCATCTGAAAGCCAGCAATGGCGGGAATCCGTATGGCGTACCAATTGGGTCAGAAGTCTATTTAGAGCGTGCACCCATAAAATATACGCGTCGACGCGTAAATCTTATGGGTCTACGCGAATATTTACGCGTCGACGTATGGCGTACCAATTGGATCAGAAGTCTATTTAGAATAATAAAGTACGTCATAAATCCGAGCGTGCGACCCCAGTTTTACCACTCTAGCGCGTTACCACTGCACCAAAGTCGCACAAATCAGACAGACGAAAATATACAACCTACCTGAATAGGAACAATTAACATCCAAATGAATAAATAAATCAACGTGTAACTCAAAACAACTATTCACCGATCATTAATACAGTATTCATCCAAATAAATCAATGGAACATCGTAGCTTATAAATCCGACTAATGTATTGGTTCACAACACATTGATACACTTCGTAATTGTGAAATCTTCCCAAGCTGGCAGACGAAATAAACAAACCAGGATGTTCTTGTTTATAATACAGAGCTCCAGATAAGAAGAGCTCTGATTAGCCACTTTCTATAATTCTCATCGAAACCCAATGTGGTGGGTCCTCATTTGAATCGCATTGTCCAAGTGCTCTCTGGATACAAAAAAGATTAGGCACATTCAATGATAAGAATTTTTCTTCCACTTTCATTTACTCTTATCTTGAAAGCAGGGCGTTTTTGTTGTTTTCCCCAGTCTGCCACTCATCATTATGATATTTCAAGGTAAAATACGAAAGTAGTGTATTTCAAGGTAACTGTTCGCTGCAGGCAGGCAACGATGGTTCTTCAATTATAATTTGCTCTTTAACCCATTACCAGACGGCCTACTTTTAGACTGGTAAAAATTAAAAGATATTATAGATGACAACATCAAATTAATTGAATTGTACTTTGCTAGGTTTTGCTGGTAGCAGCAATTGAGGGAAATGAAAATTATCTTGCGGGGCGTTCAAAATAGTTATTGTGTGGGAAAGGTTGAGGTAAATTGACCTACGAATGCGGACGTCAAAATTTCGTTTAACCCATGCCTACAAAATGACGCCTTTTGGCGCTCTACGAACATAATGGCTCTAGAAAACATTGCGAGAAATGAGGAAATTACTTGTGATGTTTTCTGCCTAAAGAGACAAAAAAATTGTAAATTCATTCATGTAAAATTGTCGTCTCCTATACTTTTCAGTTTAAAGTGACATTTCACAATTATTTTTACATGAATTGTACTTTTATTCTATCTGAGAGAGCATGTTTTCTTATGAATATTCTGAAATTTTCAAGCCAAATATTGAACTGTTTACAAGAAATGTATATTTTTGTGCCAAAATTAAACAAATTGTTGTGGACAACAGTTCAGATTTCTATGGAATTCGTCATTTCTGTCTCAACTTTAAAGGCGTATTTTCCGCTTATAAATAACAACTTCAAAAAACTGATAGCATTTCTACGCGTTAAAATAATTAACCTTTGCATCAAGACATACTTTTAAAAAATGAAATAAATGTGAAATGTCACTTTAAACCAGTTTCAAATATTGGTGTCTCGTAGTGGTTTAAACACAAATATAGGCCTATGTAATAGATCATATTGTGGAATGATATCAAGTCTGATTTACAATCTGAGAAAATCTAGTTTAATTTAGATTGGATGAGTGAACCTCTTCCAAATTATTGATACGATCTTTTAGCACAGCAGAGTGCAAAGATGTTCCATAACATTCTAAAACTATGTCAGCGAGCGAAATTAATTCGAGAACCTGGGGACTGTTTCATCAAAATATTTAAGACGTATTTTTGACTTACCGACGACTTAAAAAACGCTTAAAACAACAATTACATTAGATACCTTTTGGTTGATTGGCGATACGTGATTCTTCCTCTAAACGTGTCGTAAGACATCGGTTAGTCAAAACTACGTCTAAAACGTTTTGATGGAACTGATCCCAGCTGTTCGCTTACTTTGAAATTCATGAATACTTCAGCCTTTCCCAATCGGCAAAATGATAGACTCACCTAGTTTGAAAGCTGCTACAGACGTCAAAATTAAGGATGATAAAGATAGTATATCCGTATTTAATAAAATAATAAAAAAATACGAAAAAATTAAGAAAAGACTGGTTATCAGCATTTTCTTTTGTCACGCTAATTTCCAAAGCTTTTATATAACGGACGTTATAAACGAAGTCTTGGTTTGAAAAGGGCGAACCACCTACGTTCTCCATCTTCGCTAGCCAAGGTTGAACCCACCTACGTTTGTATTCACCCTTGGCGGATTTAGTACGATTTTCTTGAAATCGCGAAGCGCCGCCTAACGGTTGTTCTGCTGGTTGTTTACGTCCATTATTGATGACGTCATTAACGCCCGTTGTCTTTCGCGTCATACGTCATGTGGAGTATGTAAAAGTTAGCTGCTTTTTTGGTCGAATTGTCGAAAGTAAGATAATTCGTCGATTAATGTTAGGGAATTCCTGTCTATTGCAGTGAAATTCTTAGGAAATATCGCCCATCTTCGCGTTTTTGAGTTGCAAATGCAATGCTTTTTCCCGCCCGTTGTCATGATTTGGTTACTCATAACAAATGTATCAGTCGACAATCTGATTGGTTCCAGCGAGACCTCGCTGGAACCAATGAAAACGATTTCCAGGAGGCCAAGAAAATCGGACTAAATACGCCAAGGGTGAATACAGAAACGACGTTACGTCGTAGATGTCACCCTTGGCTTGCGAAGATGACGTTCTCAAGAATGTGCTTGGAGCGAATAACTTGTAAGACTGATAATCGTATTGATACTGACTGTTGCATTTCGCCTGTTATAAGTGATAATAAGGCTTCTTATGCTTATCTGAACAATATGGAGCCAGATTCAGATCTACGGCGTTCTCTTTTCCTGTCTTACTTGCAGTATGAATGTTCACCTTTCATCTTGAATCCTGATAAGACATCACATGATAATTATGTCTCGACGTGAAATCATGTGACAAAATAACAAAAACAACAACAACAGCAGCAGCAGCACAACAAGTGCATCTTCAATAGTTATGTTCATACATTAGCCAGAATTTATTTTGAAATAATACATGAAATTTAAAATTCATTGGTCTTTTAGGGTGGTAAAACACGTTGTGGAATTTTGCACAATGTTTTCCAAACACTATTTCATAGGGTGTCAAAAGGGATAATTGTGTGGTTATGGGTTCAAACAGTACCTCAAAGTTGCTTGCTCGTCAATATCGTTTTCCTATGTGCTGTTTAAAACATTGACACAAAAAGACATGTTTAAACATTCTATGCTTCGAACCAAATTCAAATTAGCCACATTATAAAAATGTTGAATAATGCCTGCAATTGTTGTTGTTGTTGTTTATGGTGGTGCTGCTGCTGCTGTTGTTGATGTGTCGCATGGGTCCCTCAATGAATTTGCCTGGTTCTCGGGTTTTCTGGTAGTCTCATATACCAGAATAGAAACGGGTACATGTATACTACCTGTCATTATATTCCAAACATGTCGTGCAACTTCGTCACCATCTGTCGTAACGGAGATAGACGAGGCGAAGTTGCAAAAGTGTTTTGCATCTAAAATGGGTGGAATACCTTAACGTTTTCTTTTTTTTTTACTTTTTTTTTTAAAATCTCTCACATGCGTGCATCATTTGTGGAAAAGTGTTCACTTTTTTCACATAACGCTGCTCAGTTATGATAATTATACAAAATTCGAGGAAGTATAATGCTGTATATGCAAGAATGTAAAGACTGTAAAGGCTATCGATAAGAAATACACGAAACATTTGTAAACCTACGCAATCTTATAAAGTGCCACAGGAGTCGTAACGTTAGACAAAATGTAATTATATTCAACTCTTTCATCTTGATAAGAAAATCTTACTTTCGCAACCGGACGCATATCACTGGGAGAAGTGATTCCATGGCGTGGGATGCTGGAAAAATCTTTTAAAAATGGCCCATGTCTTGGTCATGACATGTTCAATATTCTCAATAGATGCCTTTGAAGAAAATGTTCCATCCATTTTGAACCGGAGTCCATCTTTCATATAATGACTATCTGAAGTCTTTGGGTGAAAGAAATGTCCAGATGTTGGCTTGGAAAAATTGTCCGTTTGTTAAACTGAAAATTGTGAAATCCCCTAATCGAGTAATGTGGATCCACTTCCTGAAAATTTAACATTGGATGGATCGATCGTGACCAGGTAATGTGCAGTTAGGCTCAACGAATGTTTTGAAAATCATGACCATATGTGGAAAAGGTGACTTTACAAAAATGCATAAAATGAGTGACCTGTCAACGAATGTCCTTTTTGAAAATATTGTAAGCTGTAACCGGTATATTTTGCTTTGAAATAAAGCAGTGTGTTAGAATAGCTCATGTTTTTATTTTGTATATTAACTCAAATGTACCCATATGATTCATAGAAAATGTCCGAAATAAGACAGTGACTTGCCCAAGATATAATCCAATCATCCTAAGTTATCATACGAAATTATCAAAACCAGTCCTGCGTTTTTTTTGTTTCCGAACTGAGGTCAGTCAGTTGAACTTCAAGTATGAAAAGTTTTGTGCACTTTCTTTGACACCTGAACAGGCAATAATAGGTTGAAAAATAGGTTAACCCATTACTGCACCCTGACGCCTTTTGACTCCCTTACAAGAAAAGGCTTGGGAAAACATTGTCGAAGATGAAGAAATTAATTGCTTGTAACAAGCAATTTCTTCATTTTCCACAATGTTTTCTAAACCAAAATTGAAATATCTCTATAATTCCATCCACCTGAAATTGTTGTCTGCAACATCTTTCAAATTTGAACAGTCCAAAATTGTGTTGTCTGGTAATGGTTTAAAGTTGAAGAAGAATCAATATAATTATCGTATGACGTTTCGGGTTGTTGCTTCTTTTAGGCTTAGTTCCATACGTGACCACTACTGGCGATCAAACAAGGACAACACGAAATGTGGTACGGCGCCGAATTGATTGACCGAACCGTATCCTATAAATCAGATCGGAATTAGCCAAAAATCATTTTTACACAACAAAAAATATTTGAGTATTTTTTCATGTTTTCTACCAGGAATGCATTGAACTCTTGTGATGAAGAAATCGACCTATTTGGTCCGAACGAAAACTTCAAAACAATCAGTATCGAGACAAACAAAGAATTTGATGGGCTGACAGAGACTGTGGTGAATAAAATAGACGCAAACGCCAAACTTAAGCCCGAACTGTCGCCAATCGTAGTCCGCCAAAATGTAGATCTTAAAGAACAGTCACGGAACTGTTAGTTACTCCATGTCCTTGTTCAATTTACACCTTAAGTGACAAAACACAAAAATAGGATACCATATAGAACGTGCGCCATTCATTAAAACTGTCGTAGGATGAAACGTTTTATACGCTGTCTATCTTTCTGCGGGCTTTGCGTAGTTCTCTGGAAATATGATAAATGTTTATATTTTCTGTCAGGGTTTAATGGCATGATTTGACAAATAATTGTGAATAATATCAGCATATGTTTTTTGTTACTCACATCAATTACTCTTTTTAGTTTTAACATCTCTAAAACGGTAAAACTGCAGGTCGGTCAGACTTGAAAGCTGCTGCTGACAACAAGAAAGCAGTTGATGAAAATAGAACTTGTGTTTATAAAAGTGCAGAAAACATTGAGGCAAAAGGAGAAATTGCTGGTTATCAGCAGTTTCTTATTTTGTTTCAATGTTTTCTCAAGCTTTTTTCTCATTGGGACGTCAAAACCAGGTCTTGCTTGGGAAAGGGTTAATTGTGTCGAATATCAATATTATAACGTTTTGTTAGAGATTATGATTGTAAGATAACGCCTCTCTCTATAGATTAAAACAATTCAAAACAACTGAAGTGGGTGTAGAAATAGCGCCATAGCCACGGCTAAGCTTTTCCTTCATATTTTTTTCCAAATGTCACGGTATACAATCACACAAACAGAGCTAATGATTGCAAAAAATATTGTGTACATGCTCATATGCGGCAATCACGTGACTTTGTTATAATATGCTTTCCTAACTTTTATAAACAAACACACTCAGTAAGTACACATTTCTCTCCAATTTTGAATCAAATACTTCACACTCGATATTGAGATACGTGCCATTCCATACTTCATACTTTCCTGTCTATTTCGATACCAAGATCTTCCCTCAATCCGTGTCAAAGCTGAGAAGATTCGTGCAAAGTAGGCTATTTTTGATTGCCGTGATATATTTTCTTAAGGTATCCAAACCCTCAAAATCCTAAAAGACCCAGATGTGCATTTTGAAAATTGACAACAATTCCTGAATTGTGTTACATTTCCATTTCAAATTCAAACATTAGCATTTTGAACGGTTAAGAATATTGAATTAATGCATACTTATGGAAATATTTGACAAAAATGTTCCAAATTACCTCCCTTGCATATTAATAAAGAGTAAAATAATATTTATAAATTATTTTCTTCTTGAAGCATATCCTTGAAATCTTGCACGATGTATCAACTTATTTGAAGTGTATTTACAAGTGTGTGTAATTTGATGAATTTCGTATGGCTAGAAAGTGGTGATTTTTTTGAGGGTCTGTAAACCTTAAGAAATATTTGCACTTTGCACGAATGGCACGTATCTCAATACTGAGAGTTAAGTGTTTGATTTAAAAATTTAAGAAAATGTGTACTTACAGAGGTTTTTAGTTTACATAAGTTAGGAAAGCATATCATAACAAAGTCACGTGACTGAGGCATGTAATGCCGTGGCCGATTTTGCGCAGCCTCTGTTACTTGTAGGCACATACCTTTGACAACGAACAAGTGATCTTTCCCATTTCTTGTTCAATTGTTGCCTTGTAGTGCTTATTAAAATAATAATCGAGGCTTACGAAAAGCGCAGCTATTAGTGTACAGTTTTCTCAACATAGAAGGCAAGTGAAAACATGTTCAGTACCGCGTAATACTGGTTGATGAACAAGAAATGGTTAAGTTACATAATGATATGTGATACGATACAATCAGCACATGGCTGGAGCGTTTTTATCTTAATCAATTAATATAGGAAAATGGTATGGATAACATGAAATGCGCAAGTCAACCAAATCGTCAATTACCATTTGTAGACACATTAACGCTAAGGCATATATCTGTAAAGTGTCTATTTCCCGTGCTTTGCTGAATTTGTATAATCGCAGTATTCAGAGTTTCTGCATTTCCCAGTTATCGACAAATCCTCTGCATGCATATTCAGACAGATTTATGCCCAATAGAGTCTCGTACATCCTGGTTTATAACAATGGTGGAGTAGACAACCGGGAATAAAACTCTCATTTTGATATGCATAGAAAAGATTTTCTATTGTACCTCGTATAGCAAATAGGCACATTGTGATACTTTAAGTCCCGGTCACATGCAAATCTGCAGTAGCATCACGTCCATAAGTGTGTCCCAAAATACGCAGTACGTACCACCGTTTTAGACCGTTTTAGACGTGACGTGGGCGTGCACTACAGTTATGTGTATGGCTGGGTATTTACATAGTCGGAATATAAAAATGTTTGACATGGGTTTTCACTGGCAATGTATCAAAACTGTTATCTTGCCCCCCCCCCCCCCCCCCAATATTTACCATAATATAATGTAAATTGACAGGATAGAATCGCCATTTTCATAATTTTGATTTACTGTTTTGCATGAACCGTCGTATTCACGATTGCATTTTATTCGTCCAAGCTGTTCCATTTGAAAGTTAAACTAGGGTATATCTGTCGTAAGCAGTTTCGAAACTGCTTGATCATTTGATAATGGACAAAGTTCAGTTTATGCAGTTTAAAAACTGCTTAATTTCATAAACTGCTCACAGCATGTCTGCTATCAACATCCTCGCAAGTCAAAGGTTCTAAATCCACTTTGTTCGGAAAGAACAAAGTGGAGATAGAACCTTTGGCTTGCGAAGATGCCCTATCACTAATCGTCGAGCTAGTTTATGCGAGCTAGATACTCTTATCAATATGAAGGTAATTTGTGCGACTAAATTATTCATACGAGAGTCCAGTTTATTTGATATTCACGCATTCTTTAAATGATATGGTGGTAGACTCTAATAGTGAAGATATGTCTTCGTTTTCAAGTAGAGCTTTCATTAAAAAGATACCAAATTACCAATGCAGTTCAAACCTCATTTTCAAGAGAAAAACATACAATTCGCGGTCGCCTAATCATCGATATTCGTCTTTCAACTATCCGATTTGTAAAGCCATCGCATTAAGTTCAACCGTATGCTTAGTTTCGGTTTATAATCTAAATGTTCTGGGAACTACAAAAAAAGTAAGATAAAAGACGGCGGAAAATAATGTGGCACAACAGCAATTGTGTAACATATTCAATCAATTCAATATTGAATCATCTGATTAAAAAGGGGCCTTAAGGGGTATATCCAGGCAAGCAAGAAGGATTTTTCGCCAATAACTTTCTCATCATGTCCTATTGAAAAGACTCACGACATCTAGAATCAATGTATGGCGTCTTTCACGTCTTCTCTCTCTCCTTTAAACCATTTTCAAATCGGTGATTTATTAACAGATGTATTGAGTACTTTTTGTACTTGTTGTTGTTGTTGTTGTTGTTGTTGTTGTTGTTGTTGTTGTTGTTGTTGTTGTTGTTGTTGTTGTTGTTGTATCACATGATTCCCCGTGATGAATAAGTTACTGAAAAATCAATATGCGTATCTTGTAACATTTCAGGTTTTGATTTATTGAGGATTACTTCCAGACGACAACTTTACTGCAGACGATCGTACAGGAATATAACTGTCGTCTGACTAAACGTTTTATACGCGGTCTATTTTTCCTTGCAACGTAACAAAACATTACAATGTAAAAACATTACAATGTACTTCCTGGAAAATATTGATCGTTTTGCAAAACACAAGTTAAACTTATAGTTTTGAGGTGAAACACCCGTAACAGAGATTCACCCGACTTCGATTTTATTGTAAAGTCGTTATCATTCGGAAGTAGAAAGTGCGGATCTTTCCTCTCCGTAACTTGTCAGTATAGATACGTGAGACCGTGGAATGTGTAACCCTTTCCCACACATTTACGCTTTTGGACGCCCCACAAAATAAAGGCTTTGGAAAACATTGTGGAAAATGAAGAAATTGCTTGTGACAAGCAATTTCTTCATTACCACAATGTTTTCTTCCAAGAAAGACCAAAAAATGTTAAATTTTGTTCAATGGAAATTGTCGTCGGCAACACCTATGATTCGGACTAGGCTAAAATTCTGTTGTTTTGTAATGGGTTAAGACGTTATGACCACTTTGGAGGTGTACTACCTTATGTCAGTATGTACGAAATGAATCATATTAAAGCATTAAACTTTTCCAAAACAAGACCGAATTCGCAGTCCCTGGTTGAAAATACATTAGAAAACGAGACAAAAGAAGAAAATGCTAGAAATCAGCATAATTATACAGCCCCGTTTGGCGTGACGCGTCACATTTGTATCTTATCCAAAGATCTCAATTTGAGTAAGGATCGGTAAAAGGTGATCTACTGTTAGTTTAAACCACCAAGGTCTAGATCTGCCGGAGTATACACACAATCTGATCAAGATCCATGTTGTTCTACAAAGACTTCTTCCTTTGACTAATGTCCTTTATCAGACCTCATTACTGATCAGATCAAGCCACTAAACCAATATTATGAGTCAAATACCTTGCGCAAAAATCCTTGTTTGGGAAAAGTTTCATTTTACAATACGCCGATCCCAGATAGCTCAGTCGGTTACGTCGGAGTCTGTCAATCCAGGGGCCTCGAGTTCGAACCCCGGCTCGGCCAGTAGCCTATCTATTCTGACATTTGACAAACGTCATTTGTCTCTCACCAATGGGTGTGAATCATCTATGTGAGAGAGCAGCTGGAGGCTCGGTTTGGATATTGTGGTTGTACTGGTGCGAGAAATACCAGGAACCCACGGTTAGGTGCTCCAGCCGCCGCGATATGACCATAGAAGTTGATAACGGCGTAAAACCACAATAATCAACCAATCAATCATTTTACAATACACAATGAACTAATTCTTAGTTGAAATTAGCAAACATTGCGTTCATTCCAACTAATTATTCAACTGTAGAATTATTCTAATAAATATCCAATACAATGTTATATTGACTTTGAAATAAACATTCATTATATTATATTTCAGAACACTCTACATGTAGTCACAGATCATGAACCTACGTCCCGTTCCATCTGAGCCTGAATCTGGAAAAACGTCCCTTATAGCATTTGAGACAGCCATGTTTCCAGATCAGGCTGTGCTTAGGTGCGGTATTATCTGGATCCACGTTACTCTCCTACGGTTTCTCAAGACCATGAGGAAGCTTTTTGAGAACAATATATGGTTCCTTGTCAGACTGCGTGTATACCCAGGCTGATCTGGAACCATGTTGTTCTCAAATGCTATAAGGGAAGTTTTTCTAGATCCTGGCTCAATTATCTATTTGCATATTGCTCATTTATATAAGTCACGGTGGGTAACCAACGTGACTTTTTGGAAGCGTTAACACCAAAAAAATCGTCCGCGTCAAGGTATCTTTTGTTTAATTTCTCAGCTTATACGGAACGCGCATTTGAGAGGGCTATTCTCGGCTCTAACTCACTCTGCCCCGAAACCCGTGGTTTCTTCAAACATTCAAGCAAAAATTTTCTTCGGTGAATGTGAACGCTTCCCACTTTCGTTTTGCACTTACAAAAACTTTGGCTCGAATGTTTGAAGAAACTGCTGAATTTGGAGCAGAGTGAGTTACAGCCGGAAATAGCCCTCTCAAAGGCGCGTTCCGTGCACTCTATCTCATCAACATAAATAGGGTATAAGCTTAGAAATTAAACAAAACATACCTTGAAGCGGACGATTTTTTCGGTGTTAATGCTTCCCAAAAGTAACGTGGGCTACCCACCGTGAAATTTCCTAACAGGCAAAATGTCTTACATGTAAGACTCCAAACAATCACTAACTGATCTAGTGCTGGAATACATTATTGATATCTTTGATGAACCCTTTCTCAAACAACAATTTTAAGGTATAGATCTAACCTCCTTTCAAAGCTGTTGCAAATGTTAAAGTGGATATGTTGATTATGCTATTTAAAAATACTAAAAAAAGTAAACATGGAAATAAAACAGTACACAAGTATGCAGGCCCGTAGGAACAGGGGGGGGGCGCTAGGGGGGGCTAAGTCCCCCCCCCCCAATGTTGGCCAAAAATGCCAAATTTTCTTCATTTTACTCTGAAAATTTGGGGAAAATCCAAATTAGCCCTCGCCAATATTCATGACAATGGCTTTAGCCCCCCCCCCCAATTATGAAATTGCTTCCTACGGGCCTGGTATATTCTGATTTTTTTCGGGAGACAGGGCGGAGCCTAGTAAACGGTTATTACATTGAAGATTGAGGAGAAACAGCGTTTTCAATTAGCGGTAAATCGTCGGTGTTATTGCAAATCATTGTAACTGCAGCTTGAATCAAGCTGTATTTACGAGGGTTTTTAATAACACGTTTTACAATCGCACAGTCGTTCAATTTCGAAATGTTTTCATGCTCGTGTCGCACGTTTTTCTCTTATGTTAACCAAGGTATCGAGAAGTAAACTCGTCGAATAACCTTTTGGCTTACCCACACCCTTTCAGGTGAATAAAAACGCAATATATGAATGTAATAAACTTACTATGAAGTTATTTCTTGTTAACAATTTGATTCATAAAGTACGACTAAAATAATTATCTAATTCTGCCTGGAGCTACAACATTGAATTAAATTCCAGTTTCAATAAAACATGTAGACGATCACAAGAGCAATATGAAGAGTGATCGTGAAGATTCATTAAAAAGGGCGCAAATCTTAGTATAGAATTAAGACACTTACCAAGAAGTTAGTTAATGTAAGCCATTTGATTCATAAATTACTGACACAACACGTTCTGTCTGGAACTAGAACATTGAATTAAATTTCAATTTCAATACAGCATGTAGACGATCGTGTTTCCAGGCTCATGGAAACCAATAACAAATCAAACTCTACAAGACAGTCGTAAACATTCCAAAACAGACACAAAGACACCGGGCGACAACTACGCCTTAAACCGTTCCCAAATTAAGATCAGATTTGACGTCCATAGCGGAAATAGCTTGGTAAAATGTTGAGGCAAAAGAAGAAAATGCTGATAATCAGCATTTTCGTCTTTTGCTTCAAAATTTTCTGTGCTAAACTTCACAAAAAATCCTTTCTTATTTATATAATGTTTGTTGTATGTAACAGCTTTGAATTAGGACTGCACTCAATATTTGCTGCTTGGGAAAGGATTAAATTTCAATTTCAATACAGCGTGTAGATGATCGTGTTTCCATGCTCATGGAAACCAATAACAAATCAAACTCTATGAGACAGTCGTAAACATTCCAAAACAGACACAAAGACACCGGGCGACAACAACGTCTTAAACCATTACCAAATTGGGATCAGATTTGACGTCCATAGCGGAAATAGCTTGGTAAAATGTTGAGGCAAAAGAAGAAAATGCTGATAATCAGCATTTTCGTCTTTTGCTTCAAAATTTTCTGTGCTAAACTTCACAAAAAATCCTTTCTTATTTATATAATGTTTGTTGTATGTAACAGCTTTGAATTAGGACTGCACTCAATATTTGCTGCTTGGGAAAGGATTAAATTTCAATTTCAATACAGCGTGTAGATGATCGTGTTTCCATGCTCATGGAAACCAATAACAAATCAAACTCTATGAGACAGTCGTAAACATTCCAAAACAGACACAAAGACACCGGGCGACAACAACGTCTTAAACCATTACCAAATTGGGATCAGATTTGACGTCCATAGCGGAAATAGCTTGGTAAAATGTTGAGGCAAAATAAGAAAATGCTGATCATCAGCATTTTCGTCTTTTGCTTCAAAATTTTCTGTGCTAAATTTCACAAAAAATCCTTTCTTTTTTTATATAATGTTTGTTGTATGTAACAGCTTTGAATTAGGACTGAACTCAATATTTGCTGCTTGGGAAAGGGTTAAATTTCAATTTCAATACAGCATGTAGATGATCGTGTTTCCATGTTCATGGAAATCACAAATCAAACTCTATGAGACAGTCGTAAACATTCCAAAACAGCACTTAGACACCGGATGACAACTACGTCTTAAACTGTCCCTAAATAAAGATCCGATCGGACGTCCATATTGGTAACGACTTGCGAAAATATTGAGGCATTTCTCCTTCTGTCTAGAAATTTCCTGTGCCAAATTTCACGAAAGTCATTTCCTTTTTAAACAATGTTTGTTGTATGTAGCAGCTTTGAATTAGGACTGACCTTAAAATTTGCTGCTTGGGAAAGGGATAAATTCCAATTTTAATACATCGTGAAGGCGATCGTGTTTCACATAGCTCGCGACCTTACTGCGACCTGAAAACTAGTAAAATAGCATTTTTCTTTCGAAATTCGTTTGGTTTTCTTTCAAATTTCCAAATTTCTCTCGCCGACGGTCCGGGGCTCCACAGTCTTGTGTTCTGTTTGTTTTTCTGTACGTCCTCGATACGACCCTTCTACGTCCATGGCGTTTCCACTGCGACTGTATTGCGTCCCCAGGGCGACCCTACGGCGACCCCTTGGCGATCATCGGCGACCCAGCTGCGACTGTGCTACGTCCTTTGCGTTCTTACGGCGACTCAGATGTCCATGCAACTGCGACTTCAATTTCCTATGGAGATTACGTTGTAAAATTATCAAGCTTTGGAACATAATGAAAGATCTGCTTTTCAAACATCATTTTCTAAACCCTGCAACAATTTTATGCAAACTTCTTTACATTTCCTGACTGGTAACTTGTCGAACTACCATTCCGTGCAGTTCGGCATGGTTTGCAAAATTCTGCTTGGGTTTCTCAAGGTTTAAATTGTGTAAAATTTCCGTTCAAATTGTACACCTGAAAAACGGACCCCTGTCACATTAAAAGGGTCCGTTTTTCATCCCCGTAATTAAGATCCACAAAACGTTTAGTGTTTGGAACAACCAAGTCAATGAACAATTCGAAACACTGTCGTTTGATTTTTTTACTTGCTGTATTTAGAAGAAATATGACAAGCAATGTAAGTGTAGCGTTTTCACTTGTTTTCAGTATATTATTCCAAAGATGAGAGGCGGACGAGGCAAACGAGCTACAAGCTCTAAAGCGCTACAAGTTGACCCAGTCGCGGATTCAGATAAATTAAGTAATCAATAAAGTTGGCCTATATACCAAATGGCAAAACATTACACTGATCCAAATTCAAAGATTTTTGCAGACGTCATTTTCAGGTGAATGAATTATTACATTTTTTTGTATTTTTTGGTAGACAATATAGTGTGAAATGAGCAATTTCTTGTAATTTCATCGGCGACTCTGCGGCGTCCTTAGTGCGAGTATACAACGTCTATTGCGTTCTTATTACGTCCTTACTACGATGCTGCTGCGACTATGGCGACTCTACTGAGACCCCACGACGACCTAACCAGGACGTAGTAAGAACGCAGAGGTTCTGCGACTGTTTTGTGCATGTTCAAAATAGTCGCCGATGGACTGCGACCTTGTGCGTCCTTGGGGTCCTTACTACGACCTCGCTGCGTCCCTGCTGCGTCTATGGCGACTGTGCTGCGTCCTGGGTCGTAGCAAGGTCGCAGTAAGGACGCAGTAAGGTCGCGAGGTATGTGTGAGGGGGGAATAAGCAGAGTTTGAATACAATTGTTGAAAAACATTTCAAAATCGAAAGTAAAACCTTTTTTACTTTCGATTTTGAAATGTTTTTCAATGATTGTATTAAAACCCTGCTACTAATACCGTATACTCCCGTGCACATCAAACTTCGACCATTTCTTCATATTACAGCATCGCCGGATTTCTCAAAAACTCACTTTAAAAGAAATATTTTTAGAAAATGTGTTCGTGACCTACAAATTTTCGCTCTATGCAACTACCTCTTTTTGGAGCTAGTTTCTCTGTTTACCACCCGTGTGTACACAGTCCACCAGTGTCGATATCGGTTTTCGCTTCTTCATGGTTTCAAGGAAAGTAATCATTAATCTGGCCGTTAATAAGACGGATTATATAACAACATTCCACGATTTTTGGTCTGCTAGTTAGACATTGGAAAAATTGATTCGAATTTCCTAGTTTATATCCAAATTATGTCGTGTAGTATCTCAGGTTCTTATGCGACGTAGACAACATACCTACCACCAACATAAGAACATCTTCGGTGAACACATTACATACTTGTATTTATACACCATGTCAATCATTTAGTTCTACATAAAAGTAGGGTGGCCCTTTACTTCATGTGAACATGAAACTTTGATTGATCCACAAATGTAGGCATTGCGTGGGGCGGGGCTTATCAGACTTGGATAAATCACAAAATAATCTTAAGAAATCAACCATATGGCCAATTTAGACCAAATATTGCACAAATATTCCTATTTTGGCTTTTTACGTGAACTCGTGGTGAAATGTTGATGTGTCCATAAATGTGGGCGTTACAAGGTTGGGCTTATCAGACTTAGAGAAATCGGGGAATGATTCTTTTAAAATTAACCATATTTGCAAATTTAGACGAAACTTGGCAGAAAATTTCCCTTGGTGGCCATTTACTTCAAGTGTACATGAAAGTCTGATTGGTCCATAAATGTGGGCATGGCAGGGCGGGGGTAATCAGACTTCCTTATAAACATCTATATTTGCACTATCCCCACAGATTGAAATACAGCCAGTGGAGCGATAAGGCCCTCTTGGGCCTCTTGTTTTCTATTCTTTCATATATTTTTGTTCTACGTCTGGCTGCTATTTGTTACGCAGATATATTTGCAATGTCAGATTTGTAAATCCTACGTCTACAAGAGAACTGCAGACTATTGATTGGAACCAGCTTAAGTAGACAAGTATACTCTCACATTGGAAACAGATACTAAATTGTGACATTTGAATGAAGAGTACCTTAACCCTTTCCCAAACAAGACCGGATTTTGATTTCCCCAATAGAAAAGGCTGAGGAAAACGTCGAAGCAAAAGAGGAAATTGCAGATAATCGACAATTTCTCCTGGTGCCTAAATATTTTCTGTGCTATGAACACGAAGTATGTCTTTATCAACATTTCAACACCGTAAGTAGCTGCTTTTGAATCGCACCGCCCTAAAATATAACAATTTGGGAACGGGTTAAAGTATTCCATTCATAATTAGATACTCATACAAAGCATCCTGTGCGATTTCGCCCAAAATTTAGTCTGGGTTCCAGTCTGATCATTTTGCCTATCTTACTTTCTACGGTCTAAATATCAACACGATCAGAAACATGTGCCGCAATATGTATCGCGTATCAGTCCTTTGTCCTCTCATTGACCAAATTGTATATTGACAACTGGACCCAGGCTACCCAAAATTCGAAGTGATTTGTGTTAACGAAAATGGACGAGGGAATCTGGATACCATCGTCATTTTCTGTTGCCACAGATGACACCGAAATTGCATCCCCCAATAAATTGGTATCTAATGATTAATGGAATACCATAACCATGTCACCCAATATAGCAATAAAAGATCGAGACACATTCACCTAAGGTGTTTTTTTTAGTAGGCCTAAATTCCACTTTAATGCGAATAAAATGTGAGCTTTCTATAGCGAGTAGTTTAACCCTTTCCCAAAAAGGACCTAGTTTTGACGTCCAGAAAAGAGAAAAAGCTTGGGAAAACATTGAGACAAAAGAAGAAACTGCTGATAACCAGCAGTTTCTCGTTTTGCCTCATTATTTTCTGTGCCATGTTTTACACAAATTTTTGTGGCAGTTTTCGAAGTGGATCGCCCTAAATTTTGTCGTTTAGGAAAGGGTTAACACCATCGCTGAAAGTATTTCCAGAACACACTCAACTATGGCATACCGAATGGATTAAAAGTGTTACTTTAGCGTGCGCGCATAAACTTTATACGTCGACGCGTAAATTTACGCGTACACGCGTAATATATGCGTCGACCCGTAAATATATGCGATTTGCATCCTTGGCGATGTGTTTATAAATGGCGAATAGTTTTACACCTTCATTCACGGTGCCCTTTAATCCTTTTTATAAACGACAAAAAATGAGACTCTTCCACTTTGATTGTGTTAACAAGTTTAAGACACAATGCATGTTGGTACAGTTATTATTTGATTATAATTTAACACAGAAAATATTGAGGCAAAATGAGAAAATGTTGATTATCAACATTTTCTTCTTTTTCAACAATGTTTTTCCAAGCTGTAAGGGACGTCGAACTGTTTGGAAAGAGTTAAATTGACATCCTAAATGACCGACCGAAATCATCTATATCTAGGACTTTTTTCTAAAGTACTCCATACACCTGGCTTCTTTGACTCAAAAAGCTTATTACGACAAGTTTAAATCCATCTTTGAAAGAGGACTCCAAGCTATCGTTGTAAAAAGTGAACCCTACGGTACGGAGGAAATTGAGTCAGAGAGAAATTTCAATTGGTTGAAAGAATGCAAAAGGTGCGTATCAATAAAATCGTAGCCTATATTATTTCTCTTTTTTCAATCATTTATTGTCTAAAAGTATCTGCAGTGGTAACCAAAATCAGTTTAAATTATCACATTACCTATTGCTCTGATCAATCCCGATGCCTTCCAGTTATTTAATGTACATCTTTTAAAAGTATAATGACGCATTTGCCATTGAAACAAAATCTGGTTAACATTAGATTGAGAGGTTTAATTGAGCTTAATTTAAGAATATGGCGAATGTATTCCTTGACAATATACATGTAATAAGCATTATAAATCCGCTGCATCTAAAGTCCATGATTCAATAAAATTTTGAAGGCAATTAATAAAAGAATAATTGTATGAAAACGAGGAAAAACACCCCACACCGGATGATGATCAAGGGAAATAATGCAAGACAGTAACGAGAACGGAATGCTATAGTTGTCTTTCTTTATAATCATATTGTTTCGAGTACCTAAAATGAATTGAACCATGAAATAAAGGGGAGAACAAGCTGCGGTTACGACGTGCGTTTTTTATTTTCGAAGAAAAACGACGAAATATATTGATAATGATCTAGGACCCGATGTACTAAAGATTGGTGAACGTTATTTTTTGTAAATTGACGTGAGTTGAAGTGTTACGATGGAACAAAACGAGCTAACATTCAAATGTACGAAAGAAAAATTATAAGTAAAGGTCTTGGTAAGACGGGCCACTGGATCTATAGTGGTTTTATATCCCATATATCTGAAGTACCTATCGAAATGAAATACTCTAAAGTTTCGCTTTTATGTGAAAGAATGGCTGTGAATTTTGTGCTAAAAATAGAATAATTTTACCGTTATGTTTTGATAAACCGTCGATGCTGTTATAAACTCTCGTAACTACGGCTTAAATCAAGCCGTAGTTACGATATTTAAAAACAACACATACGAAATACTATTGTTTATCCGAAATTACGTCAAGATTAACTGGATAAACTCGTTCCATATTACAGAATATATTCTTCCTTTCTACATGTATTAAGTCGCCTGCAATAGCTTTCAAACTTGAATACCCTAAAATTTTGCTTCTTTGGGAACGGATTAAAAGAAAGATGAAAGAGTTGACAAAGTAAATAGAACATGTGACTTGTCTGTATTTCCGTGCCATTATTTACAAATCTCTTCAATGTAACATTTACTTAATGTAGTGCTCTTTGATCGTTCAATCGGTTGCCTAGCAACAGCTATAAAACATGCTACTTGGGTATTCAAAATGGAACTAAAATGTTGATGGTTACGTGACACAATGTTCTCATTCTAAATAAATAATTCATTCATCGTCAATTTTCTGAAAACAACAACAACAAAACATACATACCGCGTAAAACCTTTATAGATTGGTCAGTTCGAAAAAAGTAAAATAAGAAATATTAACCGACACACTCTTTTTGACGCAAATAGGATACATTCTTTAGAAAACATCGCGGAAAATGAAGAAATTACTCGTGTCAAGCAATTTCTTCATTTCCCATAATGTTTTTACACAGAAAGACCAAATTATGTAAAGTTAAAGACACTTGAAATTATCAGCTGTGACACCTTTGAATTTAGACCATTCTTAGATTTTTCCGTCTGGAATTTGGTTAAAGACGAGTCATTGTGGATCGATATAAATAGTAGATGTAGAGTCAATAGCCGCCAAACCGCATCCATTCTTAATTTTAAAGATACGCTTTGATATGGAATCGTAGCTATCGCGACACTGATTCACGTGATACAACAACAACAACTACAGAAATTCCGTTTTTAAAAAGATGTTAAAGAAAGGGTTAAGATATCTACTAAATCTCCTACGTTTTCTTTTTTCTCTGCTTGAATGCCAATCGTTTACGTCTTAACATAAGTATTAGATATTTTTGCAATTTTTGTATCTCTTGATTTCCTGCCTTGGAAAATGGTCCCATTTTCGTGGTAATGCACTACATATATTCGTCTGTATAAAGGGTTTTGTGATTGAAACTACCTAAACTACCTGGAATGCTTGGTAAGGTGATCTTGTCGCCTAGTTATACTTTACAAGATGAATACCCTTAAATCTAGATCGATTCTCGTATTTCAAACGATAACACATGTCGCCTAGCCAGACAAGTGGACGTCATTAGTGCTAGGAGTCACCTTGGGAACCGGTGTGTTTTTACCCTTTCCCAAACACAAAATTTTAGGGTGATCCAATTTGAAAGCTGCTGCAGACGGCGAAATTGAAGATAATAAAGACATGATTTGTGTAAAATATGGCACAGAAAATATTGAGACAAAAGGAGAAACTGCTGGTTTTCAGCAGTTTCTTCTTTTGTTTCAATGTTTTCCCAAGCCTTTCCTTCTAGGGACGTCAAAACCAGGTTTTGTTTGGGAAAGGGTTAACCCTTTACCAAACAACAACAAGGTGGACTGTTTCAATTTAGAAGCTGCTTCAGGCGACACAGTGGGTGTGCAGTAATGTATAATATTGCTTAAACATTGAAGCAAAGGAGAAAATGGGGACAATCAGCAGTTTTCTCTTTTCCTTTAATGTTTCCAGCACTCTCTCCTTATGGTAGTCAAAACTCGTTCTTCAAATAAAGAAATAGTCCCAGGCGATATTAAACTGAGTATTCGTTTCATGCGAAAGAAACTACTTAGACAAAAGATAAAAAAAACAAACAGATAGGTAGTACCATTTCTTAAACATGGTTCAATGGCCGGTAAAGTATATTTTTTATGCCAAAATTGCAAAAACGAGATATTCGTAACCCCTTTCCCGAACTTTGACACTTTTGACATTTTTAAAACAATGAGACAAAAGAAGAACAATTTGACCTTATTATCGCATAATATTGCACATAAACTCAACTTTGTTCTGTTTGGGGAAGGGTTAAATGAATGAACAAATAGACAAGTTTCATTATGGAAACATCACTAATGCGTTAGTGCAGTTTTATCTAATCGGATGTCAACAGGTAGTAGTGTTCTGCTGTGATATTAATTTCATCACTTATTTGTGATACTATTTGGTGCAAAATTGGAAATAAAGTTATTTGGATATATTTTATTGCTTGAAAACTTGATTTCGTTGTAGCAAACATACATCATCATACAAGTTGTCGAAAGAAATTTGAGAGTAAGTATTTTTTTTTCTTTTATGTAAGGAATAAGTTATACTGCAAATACAATTTTAATCTTACATATGGCTACATATAGAAGGAAAATTGGGGTAATTTAGTACATGTTTTATACATATTTTTTCTTAAAAGTGAGCGTATGTTCGCATTCCCGCGGCATCGGAAATGAAGAACTGCCAATGGAGTCTATTGAACATTAATTTTGATGATAACTTCGGTTAACGATTTAGCTAGATTACGACTATATACATGATGACAAAAAATAAGATCTCAAGATTTTAAATTCATCAAATGTTCTTTAAAAAATAAATTCTTTGAAGTGTCTTTTCAAAAACACAGAGCCTTAATGTATACTTAACAAATAAAAAGAAAAAAAAGAAGAAGAAAAAAAAACATTTCTCCAATTCTGAACTAAGATTTCCCTTGTGCCCCTCGAAACAATACGAATTTTACGCTGAATCAACATATCAGGATTTTTTATACGGGGTTTAGTTTAACAATTTGACAAATAAAGCACGGTTGAAAAGCTACTACGTGTATATAAAAATACCTCAGTATTATTCTTGAAAAACGTTTGAGAAAGTCTGTTTTCCTTGATGACCCATTTCATGTTTATTTTAGGTTATCAGCCAATCAGAATGGTGGACAATCACGCGGAATTATCGCGGGAAATGATCAGTGTCGATATGGGATCCAAGAAATCATTTAAAGTGCACGTGGATTACTGGTAAGAACGCTTGCTATAAATCCTATAAGTCTTCACCCGCTAACTTTAAACTTTTATTTCAAACAAACTGTGAATCTGATTAATAACCGGTGTTCAAATTATACACACTTGTCTGAGAAATAACTATAGTTCATTGTGCCAACATCTTTTTCTGTAAAATATTGTCGACTCTCCTTTATGTGAGCGTGGACAAGTTGGTTCAAATTACATTTTTTTCTTGAATGCACACGTTATTATGAGATAAGGCGTTACTTGGTCAAGGTATCTAACGAATTGTCTGTGGTCAACACCATTTTATGCGTAGACCAAACTTTATCTAGATCAGAATGAAAACGAACGTCTTTTTGATGATGTACGTGTACACATGGATATATATCAGCAATAGTATTAGATTTGTGTAGATTTCTTTCTTCAACAAATTATAGTATTTTCTGCAACAAAAATAGTACAGTTCATGCCTTTCCTCATTTAAGATGAAACCAACTGTTTAGATTACATTCCATTTTTTTTATAATTTGAATAATGTATCCACTAACTTAATTTGAATATGTATTGTAAATAGTATACAATCGATTACGGAATCTGAATACGGAAGGGGAACTTTAAAAAGTCTCTTGCTTTCGCTCAAAACCTTTTCATCTATGCTTTTGTAAATGTAAACTTGTGTATATAATTCTGAAAGGAATATGTTTAAACTAAAACCGGTGTTAACTTACAGTAACATCTGACAGGCACCAGTAATGTAAAAAGAAAACAAAACCGGATCGTATTTAAACGCAATAGAATAACTTAGCGACATTTTGCCTCTTATTGGGATACTTTTCAAAAGTTCATAATGTTGACTTCTTATTTTTTGACAGGTCTAGTTGACAGATTTGGTTCGATTATTCAGAACATTGTATCGGAATTGTTTATATTAGCCCCACTATTGTGAAGATGTGAGATTTGTTCTTTTCAGTTTACCTTTTCCTGTACATATCAAATTTTAGATTGAATTCTACAGACTGACCAAGTCATTTTCTGACAAACTGTAATCTTGCTTATGGTCTCTGATATTAGTCACATGTACTTTTTACCAAAGAGAACTATCTAATATTTTAAATGTGTTACCTCTATAGTCAAATTCGTTTTGCTGTTAATGTTAACAGTCAATTGGTGAGAAGGGTAAATCCAGATTTCAAAGAATAGTTCCTAAAGGACAATGACAGATGACGAAACGTTTTGTTGTGTGAACGAAATGTTCTGTGTCACATTTTCTCAACACCTCGGTATATGAAATAAGAACAAATCATGAACAAGATGTTGCTAAGTAGGTAAGAGGCTAGCGCCTCTTACCTATACTTATTTTGTCATCAAAACATACTGAAAAAATGAATGGGAATGTAATCTCTTTAAGGTACATGATCGTATATTCTACTAGTGTGTTGTCTACATCGCATGGAAAGTATAAATATTTAATTTTGTTAAAGTATATGTGTCGGGGAAGTCTTAACCAGGCATTGTTCTGGAAAGGGTTAATGACATGGGTCTCCAATTAGTGACTGTAACATGATATCCCCATCAGGACATTGGTCAATAACAAGTCACGACATTCTGAAAAATTAGCCTTGTTCTAGATTCTGTAACAACAGTACACGATTGACAATTAGTTGAAGAAAATCTCCAATAATTATATATGTCGGAGTCCAGATTGGAATCCAGGCCAATCCGGAATCGGCCTAGGCCGATCCAGAATTGGTCTAGGCCAAACTGGAATTCTAGTTTGGACTAGGCCAGATTAGAATTCTAGTGTGGTCTAGGCAGATTCTGGATCGGTCTAGGCCAGAATGGAATTCCAATCTGGCTAGGCCGATCTAGAATCTGCCTAGACCAGTTTGGAATCCATTCGAAAATTGAAATTAAAAATACAGAAACTTGAAAAAATCAAAATTGCAGAGGTTTGATTCAATAGACTAAATATCAAATTAGTTTTCATACCTTAAAGTCAGGGAACAATTACAAATAGCCAGAATTAAAAACTGTACGAATGTGAACAAAAATGAGTTTAGAGCAGTTTCTTGTTTTTCTACAGTGATAAATGTAGGATTTTATCTTTCATTTTTCTTTATCTTACTCTTAAGAGAGAACATATAGATCTTATAGAAAACCCAAAATGTAAAACACTTTTGGTATCTAACCCTTTTCTAACAAGCCCTAGTTCTGGCGCCCCTTATAAAAGGCTTTTCAAGACAATTTGAGAAAAAATGATGATGAACTGATTGTTCTTCCTTTCACTAAATGTTTTAATGCTTTTGCATCGTAAGTATTCAATTTATTAATAGACTTAATTTTGCAATCAACAGCAACATTACATTTGGACAATCATAACGCTGTATCATTTGGGAAAGGGTTAAACAAGACATAAAATATCATGTACATATAACTTGGTAAATTGAGTTAATCATTTACCTGCAAGTCTCAGTGTCCGACCGAACAGTAAGGCTTGTATCGCCTGATCGTACTTAATTTCCTGTTCAAAACCCATTTTACACTTTTTTCCATGGTGAAAAGCCATTCATTATCCATGCTATATCCAAGAATACTCCATCACATCTACCTCAGAATTCAAAAAATACATGTATATAACAGCTTTGAAAATTTAAAACATTTTGTCTATAAAGCAATAATTCAAAACTGAACAAGGATTAAGATATGAGCTAACACTGGTCAAATGATACAAATTTTTGAAATACATAATATGGCCAATCACAGGTTGATAGCATTTTATTTCAATAGAATAATTTAAGTTGTCTAGGAATGCAAACTATCTGATTCTTGTTGAGAAGACAAGCCCAATATTGATCAAAGACATATATACCGATGTAATTAATCACTTCTTATCAGAACTGCATATAAAACAGATTGTGGATTAAATGTGACAAAGAGATGATTGGTATGGATACTTATTTTCCTTCTCAGCAGATTAAGAAATGAAAATATGACTTAAAGTGACATTTCAGAATTTTTTGTCATAAATATTACTTTTATTTTTATCTGAAAAAGCATATTTCCTTATGAAAATTCTGAAAATTTCAAGCCAAAATATTGCACCGTTTACGAGAAATTTATATTTTTGTGTTAAAATTGAACAAATTGTTGTGGACAACAGTTCGGATTTATATGCAATTTATCGATTATGTGTCAACTTTAAATGCGTGTATCTCGCTTACTGGCAACAACTTAAAAAAAAACTAATAGTATTTATACTCATTAGAATACCCAATCTTGGCATCAAGACATACTTTAAAAAATTGAAATCGGAATGAAATGTCCCTTTAATCTCTACATTCAAGTCGGTATTTTGTGTTGTTGTTACCATTCTCAAGTCATTAAGAAACAAAGAATTTGGTCTATAGATCTATTGCAGAAATAAATGAAAACAAGAAAAACAACAACAACAAACAAAACATCTTAAAATTGAGAAAAAATAGATAAACAGAAGAATTTTTTTTTTCATTTTCGGAACAGCTATTGTTATTATTTGTTTGATATTTTAGTGATTTTATATCTAGTTTGGCAACGATTATTATCATTGTTTGTTGAATATCTTAGTTTAAAAGAAAGAAAAGAAAAGAAAATATTCCTCATAGTAGAATAGGCTTATTGCAACTCTTTTTTCAACACACAAAGTGTATAGAATTTAAATTGGTTAAAAAAAGAAGTGGTTATTAATGACAAATCACTATTAAGAACAGATTCCAATCTGGTCTAGGCAGATTCCGGATTGGCCTAGCCAGATTGGAATTCTCATCTGGACTAGTAACTTTCTAGGCCGATTCCAGATCGGACTAGTCCAGATCAGAATTCCACTTTGGACTAGGCCAGAGTAGAATTCCAATCTGGACTAGGCCGATTCTGGATTGGACTAGATTCCAATGTGGCCTCCGACATATACATAGTTGAAGCAGAGAAAGTGGAAAACAAAATGGCAGATCTTTGAAAATCGGTTGGTAAAAAGTATCTAAAAGCAGCTAAACTTTTGGTTGGTCTTCAATAACGTTTTATTAGCTGTTTTATAGCAAATCCATTGTATTTAGGAAATACCCGGCGTTTCCCCGCATTTTTATATTCAAACTTGTTTTCTTATAGGTCATGACGCATTTAATCATTAAAAAAATATCGGAAGTGTTGGGTCACGTGACTCTCTTTTGTGAAAGGCAGCCTTAAAATGATCTACAATTACGAGGTTTTTGTTGAAAGCGACTTTATTTTATTTTATCATTATGTCTGTTATATTATAATTCTAGATACGTGTGACCGGAGCACAGCCGGAAGTTCACCGACTTCAAGCTGGGCGTCCTTGAACGATGGCAAAATGCGGAGGTTTCCGGTTCTTTCTCTGTAAAAGGTACTTGACCCTTTCCCAAACAAGATGTGGATTTGACGTCCCTAATAGAAGGACTTGTGAAGACATTTAGGCAAAGGAAGAAAATGCTGATAATCAACAGTTCTCCTTTTGCTTCAATATTTTCTGTGCTATTTTGTGAACATGTGCTATCATTTTTATTATTCATTTCGTCGTTTGCAGCAGCTTTGAATGTGGAGCACCCTAATATGTTGTCGTTTGGGAGAGGGTTAAACGATTGACTCTTCCAAAGAAGAAACATTTTAGTCTAGCCTATCAGATAATATCAGTATCAATATGAAAGGCCGTATATCTAACAGAGCATAAGATCACTGTTGTCGAACGAACACGTATATGCTCTGAATGGTCATGCAGATCCCGGTGAGGAAATGATAAGTCAGAGTTTCAAATGGCGAAACTAGAAATAATCGGAGGTGACAGGAGGTAAAATTGACTTCTTTAGCCCTTTGTTTTTATCCTAAGAACTAAGTGCTCTTCTTGTGTTTAATTTCCTTCTTTCTAATGAATATTTTGAAGTCCCCGAGCATAAATGTTCACCGTATGTATCACAGTCAGTCATAATATGCTTGCTCATTTGATTCGAAATAAACAGACTCTGGCCAAAGCGGAAAAACAGTCAAAATCACTGTTGTTTTTTATCATTTCAAGGTAAGCGTTTGAATTTAGGTATATTTAATCATTTTCACCAATGTTCTTACAAAAATCGTGCATCCGCGAGGTTCTACAAATGAACATGATGCATAATCAAAACCTACACGAAAACATCTGAACACGGCTTGGTTTTGAGTTCAATATTGCTTAGCGACGGATTGGTTGAGTGAGAGATGCGGATTAGTCATAGAAGAGTTCGGATTGGTTTTAATCAAAATATATTATTTTCTTTCTCTGCATCTTTATCTGTCCTGAATTTGCCGGATTATAGTATTTATCATTTTGCAGAATCATCAACCCTTTAGATGATTCATTCCATCCGCCACCTACAGAAAAAACACGAATGTGTCATCTGTGGGTTAATCACAGTCAATCTGTTTAATTTGAAAAGACACATCAAAGTTCCTGCTCGGCGGCACTCCAGTATCTGACACCAAATTTATTTCGACATAAGAAAAGACCGTGGTCTGTCAGCGCAAAAGAAGCAACACCAATGAGACGGGTGTTAACGCTACTCTTACGCAGATGTGTAAACATTGTAAACATGTCTCATTCTACCTTGACTTGACTATAGACGACAAAGGGTTCACAAAGAACTTTCGCTCAATTCAGCAATTTCTGCCGTATTTTGGATCACTTCCTAACTCACTATAACGATTTCAATCGGTCGAAGGTTACCAGCACAACACCTTTAAACAATTGTTATTTCTTTTCATTTTTGCAAATTGACCAGTAGCTTTAACGCTACCGTTTATATGTAACCCTTCCCCAACAGTCCAAATCTTACAGACACGAGTAGCAGACGACGGAATAATCGATATCAGAGTATAAAATATACTGACACGCAAAAGAAATAATGCATTTCGTTGGTGGGGAGTCAAAACCTCGTAACTACAGCTTGAAACAGCTGGAGTTACGAGGTTTTGACTCCCCACCGACGATTTGTTTATAGTGTAATGTTGCGCATTTATTCAGAAAACGAAATGGATACTGGATTTGTAATTGATATACAATTATGGAACACATGGAGACAAAAGAAACAAATGCTGATATCAGCACTCCCTCCTATTGACTCAATATTTGTTGAATGGACGTCAAGTTCAGGTGGTGTTGGGGGAAGGGTTAATCAGACTACCGTTGGTACCGTTGGTTGATCTTTATTTCGAGGGTTTGTTGTTGTTTAACCCATCAGCAAACAGTGAATCCTATTGACCATAACTTTGTATTATTTTATGAATTACGAAAAAAGAATGAAAATCGCAGGAAACGAGAAATGCTTGTAACCAGTTTTTTCCTCGTTTTCTGTTAAGTTCTTTGCTATGGCGACTTCTACACAGATTGCATTATATTGTCATCTGAAACTCCTGTCACATTTAAGCGGTCTTCGACTACCTTGTTTGGGAAAAGGCTAATAAGTTATAGTAGGGACGTTCAATTAATTTTGGAACTGGGGTTCTATAAGCAATAGTTATGTCGCAATTCAATTCTAAGTTTATTCAACCCTTCGAAGTAATCCTCTTTGACACTCACACACTTCTGAAGTTATGAGATCCATTACTTATATGCCAATAAATGGGCCTCTTTTGGAACACCCCGCAGACACTGGTAAATTGCACTGTATATGGAACGTGAAGGCCTATAACGACGACCAGGGGCTTTTGTCGTCATCATGGGGAAGACAAAAAAGCCTCACAGGCTTAATCCTGGCTATAAGGTATGATGAAGACGCTGTGCAACATGTGTCTCTTTCAGGAAGTCTTGGACAAGATGACACATGTGGATAGCTCCGTTGTCATGGATATGGTACATGCCTCTTTAGCCGGTCCTAGACCTGCTCTTTTCGTGATATTTCTTAACTTTCACTGACATACATTTCTTGTATGAATGACCGCCGATAGTGGTACTATTTGAAACAGTAATTTGAATAATACACCCATTACATTTGAAAATTACCGTGTACAAAACTTTTGCCGTGCTTTTAATTTTTTGGCTATTACGGACCTTACCTGATCTTTTCGCAACCATTGCTTGCTAATGACACGCCATTTGTGCTCATAATAGTAGATTGTTGTTCAATCATATGTTTAAAGCTCAGAAAGTCCACATTATTTGCACTTATTGCATTATTTCAAGATGTATTTTGCACGGGTGGCTCTTTGTCCTTTAGGCAGCAGGTGGGGGATCCAATGGGCATTAACCTTTCTGTGTTTCAACCCTTTCATCAAAATCGTATAACATGTCCCCGATGAAAAAACAACTTTATCTGCTATTTCTTGCACATCAAACCATGCGTCTTGTTTGGTCATGTCGGAATTTTCAGCAACATTTCCTTTGGTACTGGCTCTACCCTGGTTGCCTGAGAGGGGGGGGGGGGCATCATTCAGGCCAGTTTTACCAATTTTAATTTTTATCATCTTCCTAAAAACTAACATTAACTCAACGTTCGAATGTCCACAAATCTGATATAGTTCATTATATACATGTGATGCAGATATTTCAAAGCCTATGCGACCTTTAATGTAGACCCGTACATCCTACTTCAGTTCGTTTTCAACTTTGCGCACAGCGAAATAGCCATTGTATATGACTGAACCAAATTTAAAGTTCAATAACTTTTGAAAGAGTCAACGAATTTGTCTCAAATTTTGACCAAGTATAGACAGTAATATTCCCGTCAAATAGCCGCAAGCACTACTAGTTCTATAGAACCATGAGGTATGGTGGACCATTAGTACCACTTTTAATTGAACGCCCCTCGTAATTCACGTTGTTGTTTAATAGATATTTTAAATTCAGCCTTTCAGGAAATTAAACGAAAATTCTATTGCTATAGTGTCTGTTATGTTCTGATTCAATAATGTTGCGAGGAAAGCTTAAAGCAGTGGCGGGTCCAGAAGGGTTGGGGCGACCCCAACCTGTATTCTGATTATTTCATTTTACATGCAGAAATTCTGTTCCAAATTTTGTGTAATACTACGAAACGAACCCCCTATTTGTTTATATCCGAATTCCCGTCACAGAAATCCTGTTTTCGCGCCAGTAAAGAATAAATGAAATTAATTAGACACCCCTGTTGTGTTGTGATGTAAGCCGATGTACCGTGGTTTGGTCAGGGACTTCATTAGTTTTACAGAAAAAAAGTGAAAGTGTGAAATGTTGTGATGGAGAACTCACTGATAATCAGCATTTACTTCATTTCAACCAATGTTAACACTTTCTTTGATATGGACATCAAAACCACCGAGTATTATTTGTAACAAGAAACATCTATGGAAAGACAAATGATCCAAATATAAAGAATACTTTTCACATAATACCATTTAATCATCAATAGACAGTAAAATACATGAACTAATATACATGTAATAAAAAGATAAAATATTAGGGAATGAGAACAATTTACTTCTTTCCCCCCAATATTTACCACGAATTGTTGTAGAAACCATCGCTAACCCGGGACATCTGCATATGTATTGAGTAATGACAAAACGAACTTCGCCCACGACAATTAAGTTACCCCGGGTTAATTTTGGTGGACTATACCGACTTACATGATAGTAATGTAAATAAGACTTATTCACAAAATAAATCTTTCGTCCTACCGAAAGCACTTTAACCCTTTCAATAACAAGATACTGTTTTATGTCAGTATAAAAAAGCCATAGGAAAAACAACATCCCTTTCCCAAACAATAATATTCAAGTGTTAACCAAATTGAAAGCTGTTGCATACAACAAATTTGATGTTTACAAAGAAAGTGTCTACGTGTTATGTAGCACAGAAAACATTGAGGCAAAATGAGTAAATGATGATTAGCAGTATTTTCTATTTTTCTCAACGTTTCCAACGCAATTTTGGTCAACAGCAAGCCTTGTTTGGGAAAGAATTAAGACACAGGAAGAAAAAATCAAATTGATAAACATTCATTTGGTCGTCGTCAGAAGCTTTCAAATACGACTGGTCTAAAATGTGTTGTTTGGAAAAGGCTTAAAATATTTAACTGGGAAATCATCGAAACATCATAGATCCAATATGTCAAAACCATTTTACTACAGAACTATATCTAATTGACACCATGGCTATTTTTGTGTGGAAAACAATGTACAGACGTTCAAAAATAACAAAAATGCAATGTTGTTCAACGGAAACTGTTTCGTGGACAAGAGTCTATGAAGCGCCACCCAAATTTCCAAGTGTCCAGCATTTCTTAGACACGTCATTTCAGCGCGTAGGTGTTCGTGGAGTTCTTCCATTGCTTCAACGTCTTCGCTAGATGTACCAGGGTATAAAGTTAATGTTATGTCTGCATTTGTTTGGTGGCATGGTCATATCAGAATCAATGATTTCAAGTCCAAATTTATCCCCGAGATCAACTGTTTTTATGTCTTTATTTAACTGAAACAATGCATCGGGAATGGTGGAGAAATTCATTGTTCTATATAATTATCAGTTCTTAGTTCTCGTCCCTGGATCTTTAATTTTTCTTTGTTTTGGTGCTGACTGATGTTACGGATGCACGTTGAAAAATAAATGGTCCCAAACGCACAGTAGTGGTGATTAAATTCCATCTTTATGCCTATTGGTAGAAACATAAAAAAGAAAATTAAAAGTATTTCTTATCTGGAAATTCATGTATATCAAAATGAATAATTTTACAGCTTTACTGTCTTCTAGAACGGTTTAGAAAAAAGCTAAGGATGAAACCAATCCGTTCTCTTGATTAAAAATCACTCTTTCCAATCCGAATTCCACCTGAAACCAATCCGTCGTCAGGCAGTTACCATTCCGGGGCCAGCCAAATGGGTCGAGGGTCATGAAAGTCGATTGTTTTGACAAGCTATAATTAATCCACGCAAATTAGGATACCATTTAGTACAAGCAACGCTTCCTTGTTGATATGCAGATACGAATGGGACTCATTTGTCAAATATGGCTAAATACAGACAACATTTTCTGAGTGATTGATCGCTAAGCATCTTTCCGTGAGCAACCCTTTGGAAACACATTTTTCACAAACAGGTACATGGATGCCAAAACTAAAAAATAGCTAGTTAGACACAACATTTGGATATCTAATTTTGTAAGATAGACATAATCAACATACCTCATTTACTTTATATGCAACTGTTTTCGTGGTGTGTACACACTCGTGTGACCTATATCGCCATTTTGAAACTCTGACTTATCATTTCCTCACCGGGATCTGCATGACCATTCAGAGCCTATACGTGTTCGTTCGACAACTGTGAAGATACCCGTATACTTCTACATCTTCACGCATAATGGCTTGAAGGGAAAAATCGATTTGTAAAATTTCTGTATATTAAGGTATATGACCCATCATTAAAAACGCAACTTTCTAGCGATACGAACTGCACCAAATTACACACACTTGTAAATACACTTCACATAAGTTGAATCACCATGCCAGATTCCAAGATTATGCTTCAAGAAGAAAATATTTTATAAAAATTATTTTACTCTAAATCTTTATGCAAGGTAGGTAAATAGGAACATTTTGTCAAATATTTTCATAAGTATGCATTAATTCAAAATTTTAAACCGTTCAAGATCCGTATGTTTATATTTGGAATGGAAATGTAACACAGTTTAGGAATTACTGGCACTTTTCAAATTTTGCCTCTGGCTCTTTGGTGCTAATGATGGGTTGTATACGTTAATGTATCTGTGATAGGCATAATATATGGGTAAAATTAATGTTTCTGTGGATACCGACGCTGATATCGACGCCTTCATCCGACGGTATTACAATAGCTCTGGAAGATTTAGACTAGACTAAAAGATAACTCTTCCTCGGTTATTTCATCGATATTCATGACATTTGGAGTTGTGACATTGGCCTTGGACTTGAACCTACTTTTAAAAACAACCATTACATATCTTTGATATATCACATATGCAAAAATAGATTTTTCACACATGGAAAACTATTGCCAATACCTTTAATTTGTGACCTTAGTTTGTAACCTTGTTTTGGAGATGGACCTTTGTTTTGTGACGAGCTGTCGTTAGGGCTAGCTACATTGTCCGCGGACAACTCCCGTTTCTCTGCGATGTTATGTAAAACTAAGGCACACACACCTTTTTTCAGATTCGTTCGAGATATTCGTGAATGGATCTTTAATATTCTCTAAACTAGAAGCACAACGATTTCCCACCGAATGAGAGGTAATCAGAGCTAAAGTAAAGAGGGAGTGAAGACTTTTACAAATGCAATGTTTCATTAAAATGTTCCTCAAACTATATGTTGTGGGTACTTATTGAAATTGTCTTGTCATGATGTTTCAAATGAAAAAGTCAAGAATGTCTTCACTTCCTCTTACCTGTTGCTTTGACTCAGGTATGTCGTTTTGTTTAATTTGTGAATATGGTAAAAGAAACATGGCCAGTCATTCAAAGGACGACCACCTAGTAAGTCCGTAAAACCAGTATTAATTTAAAAAAAAAGGTAAAAATAACTACGAAGAGATCAAACAAATAGGACATTAAGCAGGATTATTTAATACAATGGAAAAAATGTTAGCCTGTTAAGTCTCAATTGTTATGGTTGCACTATACACGATATTTGTTGTACACATATTGTTGTGCGTTTATTTACAGATATATTCTGATGTGTACAGCTCTGTTGAAGAAAAGACAGAAGACAGATACAAAAGCCGTTCCTGTCTGTGTGTCATATTATAATCTAGCATGATAGGTACAGAAACATCTGGGTTCATTTAACCCGTCCCCATATATTGACGCTGTTTGACACCCGTCAAGAAATATGCCGTGGAAAACATTGTGGGAAATGAAGAAATTGCTTGTGACAAGAAGTTTCTTCATTTCCCACAAAATTTTTTACCCAAAAAGACAAGAAAATTTTCAATTCCGTTTACTTGAATTCGTCGTCTGCGACATCTTTGAATTTCGACCACCCTAAAATTTTGCCATTTGCCATTCTCCAAATATTAGATAACAAACACTTTGTACAATTTGGCCTCCATCTTTGTCGTTTTTCCGTGATAACGGATTTTGACGAGGAATCTGGATTTTGAAAATCCCGATAAACTCGAAAATTTCCTTTGAAACGGATGACGCTGGATATGCAAGACGTTTTTGGTGCTTGATTATGGTTGTAATATATTAACCATTTAACTAAAGACAAAAATTTAGACTATTCCAATTGGTAAGCTGCTAAATACTACAAAATTGCTTGTGCATAAAATACAACAGAACATGTTAACGTTGATTGATATGTTCATTATTCCTTTTTAAAAGTTTTTTTTTAACATTTCGTAATTTAAGACTGAATGAAACACAATTACTTGATGCAAAACATTTAGAGAAAATGGAAATACTTTCTTATTTTCCATTAAGGCTTTTGCTTAAAAAATAAGCAGGAACGTCAACAAGCAATGATTGTTTAATGCATATTTTGCAAAAGATATTTAAAATGACATTGTGGTACAATGTGCTATTCGGCTCCTCGATCGCGTATGAATGCATCTACCGGAAGTCCATAAAGACAGGTATTTGTAGGATAATGGCGGTTGACAAGCCGTGCCTTGTGATTCACTGTATTCTTTTTATTCACCATGGTCCCAATTAAATTCTCTTTGCTTTACAAAAACAACCTCGTAAATGCAGCTTTGAACAAGCTTCAGGTTCGGGGTTGTTATGCAAACATAAGTTTTCAAAACAAGTCGTCGTGGAGCAAAAGATTTTCAAACTATTTTTTATATTCAAATTATATGTGCATGCTTATGAAAGTAAAACTATCCATGAACATTTGTTATAAATAATACATATATTTAATAAAAACCATTCACAAAAATCTATAACTTGTTCTTATTTTCCTCTTATTACAAGTATTTGCATCGAAGCTGTAACGAAGCAGCAAAAGTTTTTACAGAAAGCATATTAAGCAGACCTGACTTAGTTCTACGCCAGCAATAATTGCTACTGTAGCCTCTCCCACATCCAAACCGGTTTACAATGCCTTCCCACCTTTTGAATCTCTCTTCTTCTTCACACGCTTCTTTCTCTTTTGTGGTGACGATATGGTAGATCTGGATGACTCTAGAGGGGAACACATGGAGAGTTGTACCTTGCTTCTGTGTGGCGAAGATAAACTCTCGATAGATCCACCGAAAACACCACTCGTGGCTTGAATCATGCCAGCTCTCAATGTGTCACGCTCTGGAAATTAAATTTTGTATGTCAGTCAAATGGCTCACTTGAACCAGTTGGCTAACAAGACATTGTTTTGACATTTGCGTGATATAAAGCTAGTATATTAATATTTTGTCAAAGTTCCCTATGATATGTTGTCCATAAGTAGTATTCTTTTAATATACATCAAGTTATCGGCAAGTAGAAGTCTACTACTAAACAGTGGCAGTCTAGAATTGCGCCTCAATTAGAAAATATCGGTAGTGGAAGGGAGATAACCATATGAGTTAAACAATTCTGGTACAACAGAAAACCATACTGTGCTTTACTGCTCTTCACTAACATTTCGACGGGTTCTCGTCGTTTTGATCAGTAATAGTATCATAATATTATCTTTAATATATCAACCAAATTAAATTATGCAATTCTAAAACGACAACAGGAATCTCAGATACTGTACTCTGTCATAGAAAATATACGAGCAGATTTTCCCGCGATTTCATTATTATCGTTTGTGTAGGTAGTTCACCCCGAATGGAATTCACGCGACGTCGGAATTATTCGGGCGACGTCGAAATCATTCGGTGGTGGGACGTTCCACTGCCGAATGATTTCGACGTCGCCCGAATAGGTTCGGATACGTAACGAATGTAAGACGACGTCGCACGAATAATTCCGACGTCACGTGAATCTCATTAGGGGTGGTATACCTTAAAGACCATGCAATGTGTTTTGTGGAAAGGTTTAAGGCTCCAAAATTTTTTACATATTCGTTTGTACTTTTTGGTGGATGACATAGCAAAGCATACGTGTTACCTGCTAATCGTGTACTTTTCTGGCTATAATCAAGTTGACCTTTTCTCAGGATGTTTTCATGATAACTTTTTATTTGCATCCACTCTTCACGTTCTCTCATTTTCCTTTCTCTTTCTGCCTGAACAACCTCCCGTACTGCCAACGATAATTTTCTGGAATCATATGTGAAATTCGAAGAAAGTGCGTGAATGCAGCAAAAGTATTCATGAGTTTATTGATTGAATGCCGACGTCAATTATATGATCGACCAATCAAATGAAACATTCATTCATGTAAATCCGACATCTATTCTACATCTATCTTAACAATGTCGTTGGGACAAATTAAAATATCTGTATCGTAAAGTGCAAAGCGAATATCCTGACGAGAGCAAAGTACATGTATCACCTCCGTAATGTACTGTCGTCGTCCGTTGTCTTATGATAGCGGGCGTCTCAAAATCGGTCTGTAATATAATTTGTGCGTTATCGGTAGTATAAACTTCTTTAAATATACGTCAGTGCAAATGTAATGCGTTGTAATCCTATCCTCTTTTAGATGAAATGAAGTGTCATAGTATATACGTAGGCCCATAATTATGCTCCGTAAAACCTGAAATGCGAAGATAACACGTCGTCGTTGCATTAATAACTATTCTGATGTATTTAAAATTATGTTAAATTTTGAATCTATGTTCTTACCTATAGTTTATAACATTCTTGTTATATCCCTTTCCGGACACAGAATTCGCTAGTGCATCTATCTCATATGGTTGTAGTTTGACGCCAATTTTCTGGAAAAAAGGTTTAAT
Organism: Fragum sueziense; assembly: GCA_963680895.1. NCBI lineage: Eukaryota > Metazoa > Mollusca > Bivalvia > Cardiida > Cardiidae > Fragum > Fragum sueziense. The sequence continues at coordinate 19,109,521 of OY804595.1, read as the reverse complement.
GATATGTGACCCGTCATGCTAAAAGGAAACTTATCCGAACTCCTAAAATCCAAATTTTAACAAAATTGTCAGACTCACGAAAGGTCAACCAGATCCCGTATGCAAAAAATGAACATATGGCAAGATAGGGGAAACATTCCGGATTAAGAAAATTACATAAAAGTGAAAAGTATCGGCCCTAGTTTGGCTGCGCGGACTGCGCAGACTGACTAGGGTCGATATTTTTCACACTTCCTGTAAGGTCCCTTTTAGCGTGACGGGTCACATTTTTTTTAAAAAAAAAATGCTTCACACAGCTTTCGATTATATACGTAAGGATTACAACCCATCAGTATATACCAAACACTTCTTGCATCTTCGTGCGTCATCCGTGGAAACGGAACTTAACGAGCGATACCCTAGTCACTTTCCAGGGTCATCCGTTGCAACGGTAATCGACATGGGATACCCTAGTCAAATTCCTTTGCTACGGATGACACCCGAAAATACATTCAGCGTTTTGAAGTAGATGGTGTGTTTAGACCTCAAAGGGACACATGCTAGATATTTCAGGGAATCAGAATGAGGAAAGTCTCGGTTTGTATTGTTGTGTTGTGCAGCTTGTAGCATGATAAGACCACGAGTATACACAGACTTATCTAGACCCATGTTGGTATCATATGGCATTAACCCATTACAAAACGACAAAATTTTAGGGTGGTCCAAATTCAAAGATATTGCAGACGACAACTTAAAGTCAATGAAATTTTACATTTTTTGGTCTTTCCGAGAAGAAAATATTGTGGGAAATGAAGAAATTGCTTATCTTCATTTTTTACTTTGTCTACCATTATCTTATGAGGAGTCAAAAAGAGTCATTGTGTAATAATGGGTTAAGAGCCCTTTTGAGATCCTGGCCCCGGTTTCTCGAAGAAAAAACTTAAGTATAAATATACTCATGAGTTAATGCTCAACGGCAATTGAATACATATCAACGTTGATTGGTACTCAATTGAAGTTCATGTGGATTTCGTGTGATTTGAGAACGGTGCTCAAATTTGAGTCTGAGAACGTACATAAGTTTTTTCGAGAAACCGGGGCCTGGTTCATATACTGGTATAACATGTATTTGTGAATCTTTCGTGACGTAAGACTTAACCACAATTGCACTGCCTTTTGTAAGTGCAATCTGCATCTATCAAAGTAAGATTCCATTTTTAACTTACCTTAATCTGTTCAATAAATTCCTTTCTTGGTAATTCAAACGACGAAGACTTATCAAAGGATTTCATCAACTCTAATGGTCGCAGTCCAAGAAGCCGGAGATACTCGATTATTCTTAACATTGGGTTAACTTCTCGACCTGTAAATTCAAATACATCAAAGCTAAAAACAAGATAAATTAACGATCTTTTAGTTGTGTAAGTTTTTGAAAAGAGAGATAGTTAAGGAAAAAAACTACACGAGTGATGACCCGATCACAACACACATAGATCTACGTCCTAAACACGGTCAGAAACGGCAAAAATGACAACCAGTGAATCAGACGCTTTGCACGTAATACAGACGTGTACAAGGCGAAGAAAAATAGTGGTATGGCTATGGCAGTGCGTGGACATGAGTCGAAATCATTTTGTAAAACACAGAAACTTTAACATTGTCCTACAGCTGCTATCAGACGCGGTGAAAGCAATGGAACAGACTAGATGTTGAACAGACATTATATGCAGTTTTCCAGCACTGGTAAGACTTGAAAATACCAAGGTGGACGTGAGTTTCAAATTATTCCTTCAAAGCCAGAGTACGGCCTCCAACGGCCTCTACGCATTAGTTATTTCTCCGTTCCACTGATTGTCTGTACATTGTGTAGCATAGGCTGTGTTCAAGCCGTCCACACCATTCAAGTCACAGATGAAAACATACAGCCACGTCCGACACCCTCAACGAGATTTTAATACTTTCTGGACATGCTGTGAAGTGCTATGGCTCTCCACCTACCTGGTTTTTCTCCGACTTTATCATGGGCTGTAACAATACCGCCATGTATAAACTGGAACTTGCGTCTTCTGCTGATGGTTGCTGCCAGTAGATCTGCCTCTCCTACCACCGTTATACCCTGACATATAAATCACCAACAAGAGATTAGATTGTGCATAATGTTGCTGACGGCAGTTTTAAGAGAATAAACTTTATCCGTATCTAAGTTTTTGTTTTCATCACCGGTAGTAGAAACTTGTTTGGAAATTGACGAAAATGCTTCATTTTGAAAATGTTTTACTAAAGACTCTTTCATTAGGCGCTTTAGAAAACAAGTGCATTTCGTATTGCGATGCAATACAGGAATCGCAATACAGGAGTCCCCCACCGGATAGCAAAAGTCCTTTCTTATAATCTCCTACTTACTAGATCTATAACTGTAT